>CM035597.1:9986779-10009987 GCA_020423425.1 Chrysopa pallens | reverse complement strand
TTTCTAAAATTGTCAAAGATTTTTCATTAAATTTTATTTCTTTTTTTATTTTTTTGGTATTTGATTCTTCTCTAAAAAGTGGCTTGGGTTGTAAAACTTGTAATTTTAATAATCTTTTGTCCATTTCTTTAGTGTTCCTTTCCTTTAAATCTATCACAAATGACTCTATTTCTCTATTTTCGTAATTAATTTTTACTTTTTTAAAATCAAATGATTCAGGAAAAACATTGTTTAATATTTCTATATCCTTTTCACTTACCTCTTGGTTTAAAATGTTCTCAATACATTTCTTAGAATTATGAAATATTGTGACTATTTCTTTACTTTTATTAAATTTATCAATTGAAATAAGTGCAGTGTATAATTTAGATAATTTTCTTAAATGTGGAGGTAATTGGAAATTGTGTGTAAAACAAGAATTATTGACTGTTATTTTTGGTGTTTCTATCATTGAGCTGATAAGTTTGACTCTTTCTATTTCTGCGATCTTATTTTTACATTCTATCTCTGTAAATTGTATATTAGATATGAGTGTATCTCTATTTTGGTTTGGTTGTAAATCTTTCTTTTCTTTATCTTTACTCTTTTTTCTTTTCAGTTTTTCTGAGTTTAAATTTAACATCTTCTGGGCTAAATATGGTTTGTTACTAAAATCAATTAAAAAAAGAAATTAAATAATAAAAAAATAATTAAATTAAGTATTTTTTTATTGATTTTATTTTTACTTTTTTTTATTTGATTTCTTTTTTTAATTATTTTTTATTGATTTTAAAAGAGTATTAAAATAAATTTTAAATTATTATAAATTAAGTAAAATGATGATTGAGCATAAAAGCTTCACTTTAAGTTTACTGATATTAATTAAAATTAAATTAAAATAATATATACTTATAAAAGTAGTTTATTTCATTCACACTAAATTATAATATCTTAAAAGATTTTTTTTTAAACTAGTTTTAACTTCACAAGTATTTTTTTATAAATATTATTTTAATATAAGATATGTTTTTATTTTTTAAGAAAAAATATTTAAAATTTTAAAATATTTGTTTGATTAAATATTCTCTCATTCATAAATGTTAAATAATAAAAATTCTTTTTTTGACACACAATTAAAGAAATTAGCAAATATTTTTATTTTAGTAAGTTAAGTTTAAATTTTATAAGTAAAGATATATTTATGGTATTTTGCATAAATTTCTCATCTCTATGCTACAAAAAAACAGCTAAGAAGAAAGCTAATATTTGATTTGATGGTATTAAATATATCATCAGTCAAAATATCATTTTTTCAATTTCTATGAAAGGTCTAATGGTGTTTTCGGATTGTTTTTTGTTTTGAACTTTTTTTTCATTGTATTTCAAAAAGAAAGAAATACTTTGTTCTCTAAATCATTTCTAATTGTCTTAGTTGATTATATTAAATGTTATTAGGAATAATCGCTGATCATTAATTGACATTTTTAACTTGTTTTAATTCAATATTGTAGAAGTGAATCATTGTTAAAGCAGTTTTTTTATAATTAATGATCAAAGACTCATTTACAAATGTAGATATTAGGAAAAAATGCTGATATGACATGAAAAGAGAAATTTAGATTACTTTCAAATATTTTTTAGAGATGATTTTTTTTATTTCTTTTCAAACACTCAGGCAATCTAGTATTAGTCTTAGTAACAGTAATAATGTAATTAAAAAAAGCATTCAGTATCTTTTCTATCTGTTCAGATATTTCTTCTTAAATCATTTTCTGTGTGCAGTCTCCTTTCAGTTAAATTATAGCCTGAATTTAACTTTACAACACCTGTCTGATACTAAAATTTATTTCTTCTAGATTACATTCATGAGAGAATATTTTTGATTATAAGTTTTAATGTAAAACCCTTTAATAATTTTTTGTTTCTTTATAATTTATGTTTTCGTTTAAACCTACTTTTTTATTGTTTTTATATTAATTTTGTTGAGTATTTATTCTTGTTAGTGAGCACTTATAAAGACTATAATTATATCTTAAAAACTTATGAAATTGTTCTTTTTGTTGTTTAAAATATTTTTAAATTCATATCAGGAATAAAAAAGTGTTTCTGTTGAATTAATTAGTTCTTATATTGTTTTAGAATGTTATTAGGTTCTTAGCTTTATTAATGTCTTTTAAATTTTACCAAAATTTATCAGATCCCAAAGAACATTTGTCTTTTTTTTTTTCTTCTTCATGCAAAGAGTTGAGATTGTATTTAGAGTTTGACTTTAGAATCTCAAAGTGGTTTATTGTTTGATATTTTGATTTGTATTCTAAAATTCTATGACATGTTTTTATGTGTTAATATCCTTTATATCGATAATTATTTAGATTCTATTGCTATGCTAATTTAGCTTAATTAATTTTTATTTCGTAGATTTTCGATTCATTGTTATTTTTATATTTGATTTACTTTCTAATCTTTTGGCGTCTCTTTTATAAATAATAGGGATTTTTTAAACATTCTTTATCTGAGCAAAACGCCGATCTTTTAAATATAAATCACAGTTAGAAATATTGTTGCGCTTTTTTAATTAAAATATTTAGCCACTACACAAAATTTAGAAAAATTTTGTTAGTAACGTATGTCGTGTTCGCACACACTTTATTTGTTAATCATGTGTTTTTTCTTGATGTTATGACCTAATTTACTACTTACTCAACTTCTATTAAAAATCTTGGTTAAGCAAGTCATTTCTTCTAGCATGCATAGAATTTACAAAAAATAGAAAGCTGGGTAGATATTTTCCTCAAATTTATTTAAGTTAACAATCAAATATTATTAATCTTTTATTTTTTATGACAATTTAATAAAAAGGTTATGAAACCGCAAAAAAAAGGATTTTTTCGTTAATTTTAACATACCTGAAACCAAATATGCTACTTTTAAGATACGATTATATATTTACCCCAAATACTAATTATTTATTTCGTAGATTTTATTTTATTTTTAAATTTGTTTTTTAATCAACATTTTTCTGCGTTTGGTAAATCAAATTTGATACTAAAAAGAAAAAAAAACTATTTATTTTAATTTTAAATAAACTCTCTATTACAAACGATCATCATCCAACACAGTCCGACAGAACTAACCATAGCAGAAAAAATTAAAGTTTTAAGTGTAAAAGAAACATTTAAAAGGATTTTAAAAGGATTCAAAACAGACAAAATCATAATATAAAAATTACCTATGGCTGTGGTCATTAACCATCCAGAAAATACTAGAGATTTCATTGATTCTGGTGATTGTGAATAAGCGAACTGTAATCCTGTGATGCTCATAAGAATTTCTCCAGCGGTAAGTAATAAATATTGTGGTATTTGTAATAAAAGATTAATCTGATAGTTTAATTCTATTAAAATTTGTATAAAAATGGAAATTAAGAATGATCCAATAGTAAAAGCCAATCCAAAATACATTTTTTCTAAAGGATTTTTTAAACAATTTCTTCGGTAAAAGAAAGGATAAACATATTTCACAAATAAAGGAATCATAAAAATCACTCCAATTGCATTTACAGCTGCCATTTGTGAAGGATATAAATAAAATTCATATTTAAAAAAATTAATACTGCTCTTCATTTTGTTACCTTGGTCTATCCATGAACTGCTGTATTGATCATTAAGCATCCAAAAAAATGGTACAAACATAAACACTTTAAATATTTTTATGGTGGTCTGAACATCTTTCTGCATCTCTGGGCAGATAATTTGTACTTCTTCGTTCTCTTCTTCTATCTTCGAAGAAAAAAAATATTTCATTTTTAAATATCTCCAAAGTCTTATCAAAAATTGTTTATCAGGTTGTTTTTTTATGTAATTTCTTGAACCGATGAGAAAAAGAATTATGGAAAGAGAATGAATCATGGTTGATACTTTAAATGAAGTAAAGTAACAATTGTTATTGACACAGTTATAGGATGCTAAGATAGGTGAAGTAACGATACCAAATAAACTACCTGCGTTGATAGAGAAATAAAATAAGGAAAAGAAACCTTCAACCTCTTTTTTGCTTGTAAGTTGGTCTCCGCCAAAAGCACTAATACATGGCTTCAGTCCACCAGTCCCCATCGAAATAAAAGTTAGGCTGATAATTAAAGTAAACAAATTTACATGGTAAGAACTAAAAAGAATCATCAAATTTCCAATAAAATATAGAAAATTAAAATAAACAATTGTCTTGTATCTTCCTAAAAATCCGTCCGCTATTAATCCACCTATTACTCCAAATAAATAACAAAGAAATACAAATGAATGAACCAAAAATGTGGCTCTCTCAGTGGAAAGATTGTATGATTTTATTAGGAATGTGAATAAAATTGATCTTATGCTGTAGAAGCAATATCTTTCACAGAATTCGTTTAGGATAATTAAGCTTAGTACCTTTTTATTATTTCTTAGTTCTTTCATTGTTTGTTATGAATGATAGTTCTTTAAATAAAACCTTGTTTCAAATACGTTTTACTTTTTTATTTAAATATTTGTTTTTTTATTAAAAATATATCATTTATTAAATTTCATCATTTTTTGATAAATTTTTTATAAATGAGTTTGGCTTTTTTCTCGATAAAACAATCGAAAATTTATCATTTATTTAGAACATGTTTTTACTTATTTAATATCTCATCTTATTAGCCCCAAAGAATTTTTTACAACAAATTAGATTTTATTTGCTTTATAAAGTGCCATATCATTTTTAAAATTAATTTTACTCGGAATTGCAGCTTGTGAATAGAGTAATTCAAATAATTATGGTATATAAAATGGTATTTGTGTAAATTTAGTTCTTATGATAATCTTTTTATATTAAAATTATTTTCCAAATCTTATTTTATTTAATAACACAACTAAAACTTAAAACGGTGCTTTTTATTTACAAACAAATCCTAAATATTCAATAGAGTTTCTTTTGTAAATATACAGTCAATCATTCTAAAACCCTAAATAAACAAATTTAAATAAGTTAGAAAAATAATTCAAAGGAGATTCAAAATTATAATCTCAAAAAAGAAAATATTATAGATAAAGTATTAATTACATAAAAATTAAAATGATTTCTATAATAAAAATATAACTGTTATAAATGATTTTAACACAAAACCTTAAAATAACTTGAAAAATACACCTTTATAACCCAAACTTAAAACATATATTGATCTGGTTGTTTAAAATCTAAAGTTAATTAAGGTTTTTAAAAAGTAAATGTTTTACATCATGGGTTAATTTGTTAAATTTTCAAATCAATTATTAAACAGCTATAAATAAAATGATTAAGTTTTTTAAACATTTAAGATTATCAAGTAGACACAAAATAAAATATTTTTTGGTCGGCCGAGGATGGTAAATCCATACGTTATTTTTTTCTATACCTTCTATATAAAATATTAATACCTATCCACTAAAGAAACATGTGTTGTGATAGTTTCTACATAATTAGACACAGCGCATGATATTGCGAACTTTTCACCAGTTAAAACCCGTTCCGTGTACGCTATTGATTGCCTAATCTAAATACCTTGCGGACTTTTGTTACACGATAAGATATTATAGTGTTTCAAAATATTAATGGAATATTTAAGTTCCTCTAAAATATCTGATTTTAAAAATAACATATTTAAGAATAAAACGCCCATAAATTAAGTAAATATTTTATTCTAATTCTATTTTTTTAATTTATTAAATTAAATTTCTTTTATTTGTCTCAATGAAATTTTTCTATGTAAGAGGTTTGATGAATTAAATAACTTAAGATTTAAATTACAACCATAAACAATCATTTATTTATTTTTATTTAACAAACCTAACAAACCGTATTACTTACATTTAAACAAGAAATTCTCAATGAGTTTTTAACAGATTGGTATTTAAAACATTTATTTTGATATTTATATTACTTAAGAAAACAAGTAAAAAATAAAGAAAAACAGGTGATCGGACATTTGCGGAACTTTTTTAAAAAATAAAAAATTAATTAATAAAAAAATAAATAGATATATTAATTTAATTTAATCATATGATAAATACCCAATTAATCCAAAAACAAAATCATAACAAAGTTGTTCTCGCCATGTAAATTAAATTATACTTAATTTCTTATTCGATTTGAACATATTTTTTATTCCTTAAAATAGTGTCTCCTATTTCCGGCCTAATCGATTTTATCCTAATTGCATCTTCCTCAGATATAAATTTTCAATAAGATAATGAAAACTGTATTTTACAGATGTAAATGTTTTTTTTAAAAAAACTATGCCAGCCTTCAATAGTATTGTTTGTTCTTGGTTTTTCTATATTTAAATTATTACCAAAGTGCCACAATGAAATAGAAAATCTTGGATTAATAAACGAACTTCCTATGAAATTTTAGTAGAAAAAATCGTATATTGTAGAAAGACAAAAGGGGAAAGAAGGGCTTCTTCGAATGCAGAAAAAAGTCTCTTCGATTTTCTCTCTCTTAATATAAGAAAATGGCAATAAAGATTTAGAATATTTTTTACTTCATTATTGGTTTTATAGAGACTCTGTAGCCCGTATTTTTGGACCTGTCTATATAAACATCGACCGAAGTGAAAATGATAACCTGTTATTTGAGTAGACGAGAAATTTTCAATAAAGGATGTTATGTAAACAATTTCGAAGTCACATTTCATGGCTAGAGGATCTTGCTGGATAAATAATAAAACTTTAAGGGTACTGAAGAACTTTAAAAATGGATCTTTCTTCTTGTTTTTCATTAACGCAAATATTACAGGAAAAACGAGACTATCCTTTAAACATAAGATGGTAAAAAATTGCAGAAAGGTTTGGACACGGCATCAAAGGTGCCATCCATAGCCAAAGCGTTACAACTTAATAACTTATAAACCATTCTATTTGAATAAAAAATTACAAATTCTTCGTGTTCTTGTAAATTACCGAAATTACTTTCACTGAATTGATAAAACAAGTCATTTGTGAGGTATGAGATAACCTATAGCTAAGTTTTAAAAATTAAAAAAGATATGGCTGAGGATTCTTTATGGCCAGCTTATTTCGCCTTATAAGTATTTAAAAAGACTAGAAGCCTCCAGTGCCCGTATTTCTGCTTCATGTGCCCCTCTAAATATTCTGTTGGTAATCTCTCTAGTAGAGCCAACCCCAGAAACCATTAAGTCGTTGGCTCTGTAAATAAATAATTTTTTCAGAGCCCTGTCTTGGTTTAGACTATGGTTATGTCGGTTTGGGTCACTTAAAAAATTTCGTATAAAATTCGACTCCTAAATTTCTGATTTGCAGGTACATAAACAATTTTTTTCGATGCAAACCCAATTTAAGGACGTTCGATTACGCTTTTTTATAAGAAAAATGTAGAAGTCAGCTATAATATAGAATCATCCGTAAAAATCTTTAACTAGTTTATTCATTTTATATAAATGTTTTTCTATTATATTTAAAACCTTAAGCTTAATTAGTTATTTTTAATCTATTTTTTTGGATATAATTTTTAATTTATTTTATTTTATTTTTAATTTAATTAAAAATAAAATAAAATAAAATAAATTAATTAATTAATTAAAAAAGTTCCGCATATGTCCGGGCACCAGAAAAACATTTTATTTTAATTCTAATTACTTAGAGAGAATCTTGTTAAAATGATATCTTTAATAAAATAAGTAAGTATTAAAGCAATACAGAGTTTTAACAGCATTTTTTTAATAACTAATTAAATATTAATTTATATTTAACACAATCTATTTTACAAAACTAATTCAATTCTACAATATTTCTTAACAATGCTATTAAATTAATATCTTTATTTATTACATCAACATATTTTTAATATTTATCTTCTTTTTTATCTTCTTTTTTATTCTTAAAATTTAAATATTTTAGTAAAAAAATAAATTGTAAAAAAAAATCAATTTAAATATTAAAAATATACGTAAAATAGATTATAAAAATTAAACATTCCTTTATTTTTTAATTTATAAATCATGTATGTCATTCTCTTCTTTACTAATAAATTTATCAATTATTTTTTTATATTTTTTAGTTTTATCTTCTAAATTACTTTTTAATTCTTTTATAAAATTATTATTATTTGATTCATTCTCTATTTTCTTATTTGTTTTGTTCATTTCTTCATTATATTCTTTATTTTGATTTATTTCTTCATTTATTTTATTAAATTGATTTATTTCTTCATTATATTCTTTGTTTTGATTTATTTTATTGGATTGATTTACTTCTTTAATATTGTTAATACAAATTAATACATGTGATTTATCAAACATTAAATTACTTATTAAATTATTAACCAAAATAACCAAATCACTAATAATCTCTTGTGATAAATATTCTATTTTACAAATATAATTCATACTTTCTTTTAAGTAAAAAAGAATCACAAATTCATTTTTTTCTACAAAAATATTATTAATCATCAAATAAAACAAAGAAAGACTTTTTATAATCAAAGGAGTGGTAAATTCTTTGTATAAATAAATAATTAATTCATTTTTTATCACTGATTCATTTTTAATCTTAAAAATAAGCAAAGATAAAATATCCTTTTCATTATTAATTGTATTAATTTTAGTATTTAAGGTAAAAGAGTAGAAGTAGGAATATAAACTTAAAACTAACCAATCATCTTTGTATTTGTTTAGTAAAGAAATTTCATTTCTTTTTTTAAAAATTAAATTAATCAACAAATAAAAATAATTATTCTTTTTATGTGAATGATTAATTAAATTATCAATTACTAATTCAATATTACTGTCATTAAATAAAAGAGTGTGGTATATTCCTTTATAATTATTGTCAGTTAAGTAATTTGGTAAGAAATTAAAATTATTCTCTAAAAATAAATCAGAGATCAAAAATAAAATATTTTTAGGAATTTTGTGTTCTAAAAACAGTCTTTGGTTCATAAAATTATCTTTTAAAAGAAATATTAGTGTACCAATTGATTCATTTACTTCATTTTTTAAGCTGTTAAGTATTATTTCAAATGAATTGAGGAAACCTAAAGAGATGCTTAAAGAAAGGTTGTTTATCAAAAATAAACTTACAAAATTAAAATAATTGTTTTCTAAAAGTAAAATAAGTAAATTATTTAAATTGGCATAGTCATTTGAATTTTTAAGAAAAATTGTCTGTAATTCTAAAAAGAAATTTTCTTTCTTGATTGTATTATTTTTAGAAATAATTTTATAAAAATTAATGTTTAAGTTTGTTTTTTTTAATTGGTTAACCAATAATGAATTAATAAATGAGTGATGATCCAATATCTTAATACTGTTAGGAAGGTTTAAAGAATGAACAAATAAGATTGATAATAATTCTATGATTAAATCGGAATAATCAAAATTTTCATTTTTCAGGTGCATAAACAAAGTGTCATAAATTTTTGACAAAGTTTTGTTATTTTTAAAAAATATTTCAGACAGCTCTTGTCCTATCTCACTTGTAAACCCTTTCTTTAAAATGAATATTTCCATAAAATGGGTGCTATCATCAAATGTACTGATAATGTAATCGTTTATTGAGACAGCAACCAAGTCAGGGTAAGTGTCTGCTATTATGTTTAGCTCTTCTAGTGAAAGAAGCTTGTCTTCTAAGTATGATGAGTTTTTTATGCGTTCGGAAAGAATTTCTATTTTTTTGTTTATTTCTGTCATAAAAAAATTATGGTTTAATATTAAAATAAAAATAATATTTTAATATTTCAATTTAATTTTAAAAAACAATTAAAAAATATTTAAAATTTTAAAAAATTCATATTAAAAAATATTATTTTTATTTTATATTTTAATTAAACAAAATTAAAAGAATATTATTTTTTTATTTAGTAAGAACTTTCTTAGATCCTCTCCTTAAACCTGTCCTTCTAGCACCAACTAAACCTACCTTAGCATTGGGTGGTGCATGTTTAGAAATAGTAGAAGGGTGTCCAATATGTTGATGGTTACCACCTCCGTGAGGGTGATCAACAGGGTTCATGGCTACACCTCTAACCCTAGGAAACTTCTGACCTCTTGCCTTGGCTTTGAAATGAGCAACACTTGCCTTAAGAATAGGTTTTTCATTTACACCACCACCAGCTACGACACCAATTACGGCTCTTCCTTCAGAAGAAACATTCTTTTTAACACCAGAAGGTAATTTTAATGTAGTAATATTACTATCCTTGTTATGTGCTATGATTGTTACGTATGAACCACTGCTTCTAGCAATCTTTCCTCCATCATTTTTCTCGAATTCAACTGAACAAACTTCTGTTCCTTCAGGGATATTTTTAAGGGGTAATACATTACCAATTGAAACAGGTGCATCCTCACCAAGTAAAACATTTTGTCCTACAAAGGTACCCTCTACTGAGCAAAGTAAAATTTTCATTTTTTCTCCTTCACACTCACCTTCTATGACTGAAAGTGGTGCAACTCTTCCTCTTTCATGAACAATTTCTTTTATTATACCTGTGATCATTTTATCAGTGGAAGGAATGATGGTGTCTCCTTTCTTGTATTTTTCACTTCTTTTTTTGTGAGGCTTTTCTAATCTAAGCTTTCTTATAATTTTGGACATTTAAGGGTAAAATTTTTAATTTATTTTTTAATAAAAAATTAAAAAAAAAAAAATTGAAAATTGAAAAATAAAATATTAAAATAATAAAATAATAAAAAAAAAGATAAAATAAATTAATAAAAAAGATAAAATTAAAATAAAATAAAACAACATTTATTAAAATTTATGCTTTAAACCTCTTCTTTTTTCTTTTTTTCCATAGAAACCTGCAACATCGTGGAAAAATGTAAAATAAACGCACCTAAAATTATTACAAACAACGTAAATCCCCATATTATGAAAATACAAGCCCATGCATCTACTTTAGTAATATTATACTTATCTAAAACATCTTGCCCTGTCTTTAAACATCCTTGATTTTGGTTCTCACAAATAAAAGTTTGGTTGTGAAAGATTGATTGCATAGATGCTCTAAAAGCATAATTCACTGGGCTTAGCCAAATTAACCATCTTAACCAACTAGGAATGGTATCAGGGTTAGAAAAGAAGCATCCAAAGACAGTAAAAACAATTATTATCAAAGTACCTACCACCTGTGCAACTGATTGATTTGGAGTGGCAGCACTTATAGTCAGACCGAACGCAGCCGCAAAAAACATAATAGAAATTTGTACTAGCAAAAATTTCAAAAAGTGTGCAAAATTGTTGTTCAATCCTACCATCCAATACAAACAAGTGATGTAATAAATGCCTATAATGGCGGTGAATATTACTTGTACAACATATTTGGCTGTAAATGCACTAAACCCATCGTAAAACCCACTCTTTCTTTCTCTGGTAATAATTTTTTTTTCGATGGCAAATAAATTAAAAATAGGCCCGCATGTGCCAAACATAGCATTCAAAATTATAAAAATAATCACCCCTGCTCTGCTTTGTACTCCTTGTTGTGTAAAATCTAATTGTAAAAAAGTACAACCAATCAAAATAAAAAAAACTGTTTTCTGAATAACTTCAATTTTTATATACGCAGTGTCTCTTCTTAAAGCTTTAAAATTTCTTAGCATTAAAGGAAGAAAAGCTGTGTAATTTATTATTTTGTATTTTGATTTGATTTCTTCGTTCTTTTTGATCTCATAATTTATTTTCTTATTTTGCCAAGCTTCTTTTAATTTTGCTAACCTTTGTAAAGAATCTCTTTCTAATTCTTTTGAGGTTGTGTTGATGCTAATTGTTTCTAAAAAGTAATCTGTTGGGTTTGTATACTCTGGGCATTCGTACCCGTTTTCTTTAAAAAAGTCTACACAGCCTTGTAATTCGCCGTCAAATATGACAGCTCCTTTACCCATCAAAATTACATTATCAAAATATTGTAACATTTTAAAAGAAGGTTGATGGATTGTTATGACAATAGATTTACCCAATTCTTTTAATTTGCTCAACGTCTCTAAAATATTGATAGCATTGAATGAATCTAAGCCACTGGTAGGTTCATCTAAAAATAAAATGCTTGGATTACCGATTAATTCAATCCCAATGCTTACTCTTTTTCTCTCTCCGCCAGATAATTCGTTCATAAACCTTTGTTTAGAAGGTGTTAGATTTAAAACATCTAAAATTCTATCCACTTTACTCAAATTAGTACTCTTAAATTTACAAACTAAGCTAAAAGTTTCATAAACAGTTTGGTTGTCATAAGCGAACAGCTCTTGCTCCACGTAACCAATCATTTCCGGCCATAAATTAGGATTTCTAGGCCTGCCATTAACAATCACACTCCCACTTAAAACCAAATTAGGAGGTATTCTCCCAGCCAAAGAATTCATTAAAGAGGTCTTTCCTGCCCCGCTAGTACCTAACAAAGCTGTCATGCTCGATGGTTTGATTTTGCCATTTACATTGTCTAATATTTTATTATTTTGATTCTCTAAAGTGAGATTGTTGTAAATCAATTCTAATTCTTGAGATCTTAAATCCATTTTTATTTGTTTATGTTATTTTTTTCTATAAATTATAGAATTGACTTATTTGTATTTGAATGAATATTTTTGTTTATTGTCTAATATGTTAATTAAATAAAACAAAGTATTTTTTAAAATAAATATAAGTATAAAATTTAAAGAAATGAATGATTTTGTATTTTAAAAAATACTTTGTTCTATTTTAAAAAATACTTATTTTGTAAAATATTATTTTTATAACAGGATGTTATATTATTATTTAGATAACTAAGTAAAATTTATTATTTTTTATTGAGAATTTTTGAGGGACTTTAAAAATTGAATTAAATTTTTGTCTAGTTTTTGGGGAACCAATGCATTTATAAGATGGTTTGGATACATAGAATTAAAATAAAGTGTTTATTATTGTTTTTATTGCGTCATGGATGAATTCATCGGCGGAGGTAAATTTTTAATTAAAATTTAAATTATTTTATAGTGCAATATACACATTAATATTTTACATTTTGCTACAAAAAAAAATTGCCAAATCATTCTATACAAGCATTCTAAAGAAATAATGTGAATATTATATTTTTCAAAAGGTATAAGCTAAAAAAATAAATGATATTACGTATAAACTGTTTTAAAAACGTTGAAATAAATTTGTTACGAAAAAATGTAAACTATAGTTTCTAAACTTTAACCCAAACACATTGTTAGTACGGAAATTGACAATTTCAAGAATAAAGTATAGCACGTAGAGTTTTAAAATAACTTATTTTTTTACCCTTAAAATGAAAAAATTAACAATAAAAAAATTAATAAAAAGCTAAGTAATGAAGAAAAGACAACAAAATACCTTTTTTTTTATTGCCGAGGGATGGGAAATCCTACGGAGAAATACCTTAGGGTTGCCCCTTCGGCAGAAACTGTGAGCCTTTCACACACTAAAACTCTCCCCCTTCGCACTATTGACTGCTTAAGTCTGCCCTACCGTTTAGGCTTTGGTTACAGGAACAAAATACCTAGTAATAAAAGAAGTACTACCAGAGACAAATAAATGTCATAAGTGCAAAAATACAATGAAGCTAAATTTAAAAGAAAAAATGTCTAAATAAAATTTCTATTTTTAGGTGTACGTTTTTTGAAAACTTGAAGGTAGAAATAAGTGATATCCTAATTTTCTGCTGCCTTTATTTCAATAAAATGTCTGTTAGTGGTTTGCAGATAGCAAAAGGTTTTTCAAGTGCAACAGTCACCGAGTGGACAGGATTTCTTAGACAGTTGGTAGCAGAGTCAAAGAAGAAAATGATATGATGATAAGAGTAGAGGGGGTGGAAGTCGAGATTGATGAAGCAAAAATGAGGAAAAGAAAATATAATAGAGGCCACAGGGTAGAAGGAGTGTGGGTGATAGCCGGTGTAAAAAGGACACCTGAAAAAAAATGTTTGTAAAATATATTGGGAAAAAAGACTGCAGGACCATTAAATCAGTTTTAAGACAATATGTGCATCCGGGCTCAATAGTGTTAACAGACTGTTGGACATCTTATTTTCCCACTTGTGAACAACTTGATTTAGAACACTGAACGGTGAATCACAAGGAAGAATTCATAAATGAAGAAGATGGAACCCACACAAATACCATTGAAGGCCAGAATAATGCTCTTAAAACTTTAATCAGACCAAGAAACAGAAACAAGAAAAATATTAATTCTTATTTATTTTACTTTATTTGAAGCGAATCCATAAAAAGAATATGTAGAAAGGGTTTTTAAAGGCGTTAAGTGGAGTTAAATATAATTAAATTAATTTTATATAATTTTTTGTAAATTTAGTTATTTATATTGGTTATATATTATATTTTATTAATTTTCTAATTAAAACTCTATATTTAATTTAATTTTTATTTTACAAAATTTATTAAAAAAGTTAAAAACAAGGGGCAGAAAAATAATTTTTAATGGCAAAAAGCACAATACTAGTATCATTTTCCGTAGTATCAGTAAATTTTGACTAAGAATCATACTATGATGATTTTAGGTAAGGTGGTAGGGTTAAGTGTATCCAGTATACTAAAAAAATCGAAAACTATTAAATTTAATGTTTAGTGTAGTTTCCTTTGGACATAGAAACTTTGATTTCTTTCTTTTTGAAGCTTAATGCATATTTGTTGGTTATTTCAGATGTTATACCTTCCAAAACAGACAATATGTATTGCTTTAACTCTGAAATATTTTTAAATTGTAAAGTCGATACCTTTTATTTTATGTGCCTCGAAGATTTTCTATAGGGGTTTGTCGTGTCCAGATGGAAACTGACTGAATAATAAATGTTTTTAAAAAATAGATTTGATGTTTCCTTTAATTATTTTATTCTTAGAATTCATGGGTTGTATTTTTTCGTATTTAAATATTAAATATATTTATATAAAAAATACCTTATACGGGGAGTTAAACCCAGAACTCATGTATATTGGGTTACAACAGGTTTAAATTAGGAGGCTGGGTTGGCTACTGTAGTAAACTGATTTCCTTTTACACCGTAAAACCCTTTATTTACCTCGAAGTACGCTTCGGGTCATTGTCCCGTTGAAAAGTATACTGATTTGGCTCCATTTTCCTTGCGCCTTGATCTAAATTTTCTGCAAGAATACTACAATACATTGCTGAGTCCAAAATTTTGTTTATAATTACTAGATTTCTAGCCTCACAATGTGAGAAATAACCCAGACCATCACACTACACCGCCGCCATGTTTTATTGTGGATATAAGCTATTTACTTTGTAAGCTGTCCTGGATTCTCTCTACACTTTTACTTTTTCATCTGAAAAATATAAGTCAAACTTATATTCATCACTAAAAATAATGGTTTTGCCTCTTCTAGAGTCATCATAATTCAGAGAGAAGAATATTCCATTCGTTTTTTTATACTTGTCATATCCTATCGGATATGCACCGCAGATTAAGTGTTTAAGATAAAATGATTTAATTGTAACTTTATTCAATTTGTTTTGTCTGTTGTCTTTCATCAGCACGTGGGCAGTGAATTTTAGATTTATTTATATTTTTAAATTTGAGTTTTAAAAAATGTCGGTTCTGGGTTTCGAACCCAGTAACTATGTTAGCCATAACAATACTTTTAGTCGATTGAAGCAGTTTTTTGATTGGTGAATAAGCATTGAATTTTTATTATTTAATACTCTTTTAATTGAACATAAAAAATGGTTTTATGCATATTTTTTTTTATTTGAGCTTGCACTTTCCTCAACGAGCATTTAGGGGTTTTTTCAATTTGTCAAAAAATAAAAGCATTTATTTCATACGTGTATACTTCAAGCCTGCCATTGTTTTTAAAATGTTCAAACGTATTGTACTATTTATGCTTATCCGCTATTCTTTTTACTGTCGAAGGATAAATATTGAACTTTTCAACTAATTTTTTCAATGTCATACCGTTCTCGAATAAAGCTACAATTTGTGGCCTTCAGAAATAGAGGGGCTTTTCATGATTATCGTGTTAAATAAGTATTTATATCTTGTTTTGGAGGGAAGTGTGGTGGTAACTTCCTAATTTTTACACTTTACTTTTTTTTGTAACAATATTTTTTTAGATAATAAACAAATTTTAACTTCGAGCCTCAAATTAAAATTGTTACAACATATAGAAAATGAAAACATAATTTTAAGTTAATAAAATATTTAAAAAAATTTTTTTCTTGCGATATTAGCATGTTTTGATACAGTTTTGTCATTTTGCGTTTTTTTTTTATGACAAACTGTAATTATTATTTTTTTATCAGCTAAAAATATTAATCTTTAATAATTATCTGTCTAATTTATTAGAATATTTTAAGATGATTTTAATTCAATCAAAAAAAGGAACTTTAATAATAAATTGATTAAATTAATTTTTTTGATTGTTAACTATTTAAGAATTTTTATTTACAAAAAATCCCTCCAAAAATATTATTTTTTAAAATATTTTATAATTCTTTTATTAATTTACACATGGCTATATTAATGTACTCTTCTATACTTTAATTATTTCTTTCAATTAATGATTTTAAACAGCCATTCCTTGTCTTATCAACACAACACATCCATATCCTTGTTTTATACGTCTTATAAAGATCCTTAACTAAATCCCTAAAATCTATTCTATCCTTACTCACAAAAAAGAAAGTTAGTTTTTTCATATCCCATTGGTATTCACAATCCACTACGTTCATATCTAAACGATTGCTTTCTTTGCAGTACTTTAATGCGCTAATTTCTAATTTTTTCTTACTTTCTAACACTTTTAAATCACTTGGGGTGGCTATTCTGATTATTTTTTTAGGGACTATCTCTTCGCTCAAAGAAAAAGTTTCTAATAAATCCATGTATTTATAAATGTTGGTGTGTGATACTATTTTACCGCAGTCTTCTCCTCTGTCCGCTTCGAGTATTACGTATGAATCTACTGATATTTCTAAGGAAGTGAATGCTATGTCTAATCTTTTACTCTCAAACTCAATGACGTACAAGTTAAATTCTAAAAATTTGTTGTAATCCACCACAAATTTACTCTCAGAGTATTTCTTGGTATCCTTAATGTTCAGTGTGTAGGTTTTCTTTGGTCCTTTTACTATGACTGTGCTAGTTTTCTCTTCTTCCTTGATATTCTCGGAGTCTTCATTAAAGAAATATACATCATTTTTCACTTCTTTTTCTGGCTTCTTTGGCTCAAGAATCTCTATGTTCATCCCACTAATAATGATCTCTTCTCTCGGTTGGACTACTTCTTGGGCCTGTGTTTCAGATTGGTTTGTAAAATTGTACTTGTTAAACATACTAGATCCTACTATCCGCCAGTCAGATATGTTCACCGGGGTATCTTTATAATTCCATTTTTCGTCAGTTTCAACCCAAATCTTGTTCTCAAATATCTTCGATATAAAATCGCTGTTCATTTAGGGGTAGAAATATTATTTTTTATATTTTTTTTGAAACCTCTTGGTTTTGTTAAAAATCTAATCACATCACTTAATAAATCAATTTTCTTCTTTTGACTCATAAAACTGTAGAAAGTGTCACTTAACGACTTTAACTGCCTTTTTTGGATTTGTATTAATTTGTGAAATTGTTTATAAATTAATTAATAAATTACCAAAATGTCAAAATTTTATTAAATTAATAACCAAAAAAGAAAAATTAAAAATATAATTAAGTTTTTATTTTTTAAAGGAGAGGCTTTCTTCAATACTCATTGGTTTAATAGAATTATTTCTGTTTGATAAGAGAGATAAAAAATTTTTTATTCGTTAAGTTAGTTATGTTTTTTTAACCAATCATATTAATTTAAAAAAAAAAAGAAAAAATTAATTAAATTAAATTAAAATTTTAATTAAAAATTTAAATTTTTCAGTCAGACATGTTTTATCGAATAAAACTAAATTTCTATATTTTTACGTTCCTAAAAATTTAAATTCTAAAATTGTTTTTAAGTATTCAAAATTTTAATAAGCCTTTTTTTTACTAATTAATCAATTAATTTAATAAAATTTTGATTTTAATTTAAATAGAACCTTTTTTTATAAATTACTATCTTAAATAAATTATTATTTTAATTATTAAAATAATATAAATATTTATTTTTAGGTCTAAGAACCTTATTTTTTTACTCATATTTTAAAGAGAAAATATTTAAGAATTAATTTATAAAATTAATTTATTTTTATAATTGATCATAGCTTATATTTTAAATTTATAAAATATAAAATTTTGAATCTCAAATAAAAATGTTAAATTTTATATTTAAAATAAATAAATTCTTTTCATTGCCAAAATGTGATTAAAAAAATATTTTAGAATTTTTTAATTACCTCTTAAAAAATTTATCAATCCACTTATAAATCAAATCAGTCAAACAATTAGGAAAAAACCCAAACAAAAACACAAACCGATAATAAAAAGGATTAAACACTTCTCTCTTATTTTTCTCAACACTTTTAATGATATCATTAGCCACATCTTCTACTTTAAGCACAAACCTATCGTTAATATCTTTAAACATATTTGTGTTAATTTTGAAGGGGTGATAAATTAAAGTGTTCATCCCTTCTCTGCGCAAAGATTCATTTAAAATTTTGAGAAATGATTTTGATGCACAGTAGAGTGAAATATTAATCAAACCTGAAAGTGAACAAACTGAGTTTATCAAAACGTGTTTTTTGCATTTTACATTTTTGAGTAAAAGGGTTGGTGCGAGTACGTTTACCAAAACATTCTTTTTGATTTCTTCGTCAGTTAATTTATTGAATGGTTTATAGCCTGAGAAGATAGCAGCATTGGATATAAATACGTCAAAGTGGTAATCTTTTAAATCTGGTATTCCTTCTGAGAGATCAAATTGTAAATAGTTGTAGTCAAAGCTAAGCTTGGGATCATTTATTCTGTCAATTATGGTGATTTCCGCACCCTTTGATGCTAAAATAATTGAAATATGAAGACCTAGACCAGAGGCACCTCCAGTGATTCCTACTTTTTTATTTAACCAATAATCCTTCATTTTTAAGGAAAACATTTTCTTAAATATTTATTTTTCTGATTTCTATGATTCAAAAGGGAAGCAAAATTTTATAAAGAAGAAATTTAATTATTTTTTTTTAAATTTGATTAAAATTTAATTTACAAAATAATAAAAAAATAATATAATTTTTAATATGCCTTGAGAATAAAATAATGTGATGTTTAACATATTTTAATCTTATTAAAATTTGACTAATTTTTGGTTGAAAATTGTTTATTTTATTGTAAAAAAAGTAATCTATTTTTAATTTTTGAGTTTAACTTATTTATAACTAATAACACTGACAAACTTCTTCTTTTTTTCACATAATTTATACAAAAATTGATGTTATTTTAATATTTTCCCTTTATGGTAAAAATTTTAATACTTGTTTTATAAAATTATGTTATTTTTATATGATTCATCGCCGTACCTTAAATGGACGAGCTTTTGTTTAATTAAAAAATTACTTGGTAAAGATCTATTTACTGACTGCTACTTGTCTTCTTTGCTTTCTTTCTTCATGGTTTCTTCTTTTTGGGGGTATAAAAATATTATTTAAATATTTTTGTTTTTCTAGAAAAAAATAATTAAATCCACTTACGACATTAAAATTTAATATTTCAGATCGCCAATCATTCTTATCTTATTTGATTTGCTGTATATTAAATTATCATAATAATATTTCAAAATAATTTATTAAAAAATTTATATCAAATATTTGTTCTCTAATTTTAATATTGTATATCATCTCTTATTAATTTAAGTATTCTAATATTTTGATATAAATTTTTTAAAAATAACCTGAGTGTTTAACCTTTGATACAAGTAAAATTAATAAATTATTTATTTAACTTCTTTAAAATAATAGAAAAAGAAAGAATTTATTGATTTTAACATTGCTATTTAAGTAATTTTAAGGAAAATGAATACTTTTCAATTCGCTAAAGACTTTATAATTAAAATGTTGATTTAAATTTCTTTTTTTTTTAAAAATATTTCACAAACAAACGCAGGAATCTTTTTACATTCAATATTTTAAAAAAAGAAATTTTTATTATTATTTTGATTAAAAATATCTTTTTTCAAAATACAAATAAATAAAATCTAAACATGTTCTTTTTAATAATATTTTTAAGTGAAAAAATATAAAAAATGTAAAATGATACTTTACTATATTAAATAAAAAGTTATTAAAGGTATCAATTCGAAATAAATTATTATTATTTTCCATATTTAATTAAGGGTATAATTTAATATTATTTAAATATTATAACAAAAGGTATTTTTAGAAAGATGATCAATAAATTAAAACACTATTTTTAAAATATTAGTGTCATGTTCACTGGGGCTCTCTGTGTACAAGAGATGCCTCGTGTAGAAAGACTTAATATTTTTATTGTAAATAAAAGGCTTGTTCCTGTAACCAAAGCCTAAACGGTAGGGTAGACTTAAGAAGTCAATAGTGTGAAGGGGTGGAATTTAGTGTGTGAAAGGCTCACAGTATCTGCCGAGGGGTAACCCTAAGGTATTTCTTCGTAGAATTTCCCATCCCTAGGCAATAAAAAAAAATAAAAATAAAAGGCTTGTTGTTTGTTTTATTAAATCTTTTTTCTTCTCTCATGTCTTCTTAGGGGTTTATCTTATTTATTTATTAAAAAATAAATGAAATAAACTAATTATGTAAGATATTACAATTAGCTATAAAAATTTTGTTTATTATTTAAAAAATTTTTATTTAAATGAAATTTTTTAATTAAAAATTTAAATTAATATTTGTATTTTTATAAAACAATGATTTATTCTTCTAATTTTTAGAATAGAAACTGAATATTTTTTAAAGTAAAATAAAGATCATTTATTTATGGATATAAAGTGGTAGGATCTCTGGGAAACATACTGAAATATTTAATATTGTCAAACCCAAAATATGATTTAATAAGCCTTTCCAAGCCAATACCACAGCCACCGTGTATTGGCACACCTGACTTAAATGAATTAAGGTAACCTTCCAAGGTAGTTGGATTTATTCCTGCTCTCTTAACACTTTCAACTAATTCAAAGTAATCATGTATCCTTTGCGCACCTGATAATACCTCTTCTCCTCTTAAAATAAAGTCATATGACTTAGAAAAAGTAGGATTTTCTTCACATGCTTTAGTATAAAATGCTCTTACCTGGGTAGGATAGTTCTTTATCACAAATAAATCTACTCCTCTTTTATTCTTAATAATTTTACCGAGCTCTTTTTCTTGGCTTTTGTTAAAATCTTCAAGTGGGTTCACTAAAATATTCTCTTCTTTTAAGAAATTAACACATTCTTCATAAGTGTAAATCACAGGAGAATCTTCTAAAACTGGAAAATCAAATTCTTTGTAATTTTTTATTAAACCTAATTCTTCTTTGCATTCCTCTTCAATCTTTTTAAAAATAAAGTAAATCAGGTCATAAATCAACTGAATCACTTCTTCGTATGAAGAATTAATCTCCATTTCTAAATCTAATCCTATAAATTCGGAAAGATACCTGTTTGGATTTGATTCTTCTGCCCTGTAAACATGTCCTATCTCATATACTCTTTTTAAGCCACCAATCACCGCCATCTGTTTATAAAGTTGAGGGCTTTGTGCTAAATAAGCATCTTTCTTAAAATATTTTACTTGAAAACAGTTAGCTCCTCCTTCAGAAGCAGTCCCAATCAGTTTTGGTGTCTTTATTTCTAAAAAATGTTTTTCTCTCAAAAATCTTCTAAAATTGAACATAAGACAATCAATAACCCTAAAAATACTTTGTGAATGAGGGGTTCTCAAATCCAACCACCTATTTTTAATTGATAAGTCTAAATTTACGTTCGCAAACTCAGATTCTTTTCCTTTAGAAGCATCCAACAAATTAAAAGGCATTTCTAATGAACTACTCTTCACAATTACTCTTTTAATAACCAATTCTTTATTTTTTACACTACAACTTTTTATTTCAAAGGGAGTTTCTTGTAAAACACCATAAACCTCCAAAAAAGATTCTTTAGAAATTTTTTTGATTTCTGAGAATTCTTCCGTAGATAAATGATAAGAATCTTTCTCTGCTCTTGAGAAAGTGCATTGTAGAGTGTGTAAACCTGATCGCAATATTATAAATCCTCTTTTTCCTGCTATTCTGCTGTCAAACATGAATCCTTTGGTGTATATTTTTGTTAATTTGGTAGAGGGTATGTCTGTAAGTTCAATAAATGAGTTTAATGATAAGTTTTCCAATGAATTATCCATGGGTATTTTATAAAATTAATATTTTTAAATTTTTTATTTAAAGCCTTTTTAAATGGTATTTTTTATAGAAATATTGATATTTTTTACTTATTTTATATTTATTTTATATTTATTTTATATTTATTTTATATTTATTTTATATTTGTTATTTATTTATTTTATATTTATTATTTATTTTATATTTATTTTATGTTTATGTTTATTTTATATTTATTTTATTTTATACTTATTATTTATTTTATATTTATTTTATATTTGTTATTTACAGTTGAGGAAAAAAAAACCTGCTCACCCTAAATTCGCCGTAAAGCGATGTTTATTTTTAAATTTGATCACACTAAAATTTTTTTGGTAGACAAACAATAAATTTTTATTGACTATTTTTTTCCGGAGACCCCTTAAAAAAATTTTAAAAAATATTTATATATATTATGTGGAAAAAAAAACCTGCTCACTTTGAAGAGGTTTTTTTACAGGATCTAAAAAAAAATTCTATATATTGTGAACTTGCATGAAATTGAATATTATGAAACAAAAAAATATTTCTTAAATTTTAAGACCCCCTCTATAAAAAAATATTTGAAAAAAATATAAAATACAAAAAAAATTCAAAAAAAATTTAATTTATGATTTAAAGGCTTTCCAAATGTTGCTATCATGTTTTTTTACTCAGTTTATGATAGTTTGTGCAATATTTACTCAAGGTTGTTGTGATAAAGATAATAATTGGCGTCATTATTTTTTTAAATTAATTTAATATTTTTTAAGGGTTTAAATTTTTAGGGGGACTTAGAAAAACTAACATTATAAAAAACGTACAAAAAACAACAGTAACAGAAATATATTTTCAGTTTAATATACAATTTTTTTAAAATATAGTTTTAATTAATACTTAGTGTTTTTACCCATCATCTTAAT
>CM035597.1:9979279-9981779 GCA_020423425.1 Chrysopa pallens | reverse complement strand
TAGAGTGGTGTCCTTTGAGTAGAATGATAGTTTTTTCTTCGTTGGTTTATTTTGTAAACACAAATTTTTTACAAAATTTGACATTTTTTGAAAAAATTTTAATCAAAATTAATGAAATTTTAACAAATGAAAGTATAAAAAATATTTCAGTAAATGAAGAAATTCTTTACAAAGAAATACTTAAAGAACCAAACGTAAAAGAAAGCTTATTTTTTTTATTTAAGCAACTTACTTTTCACTTTTTAAAACACTCAAAAAAATCACATAAATTACTAAAAATAATTTTTAAAACCAATCCTAATAATTTATTGCTCTGCCCAAAAGAGAAGAAATACCTAATTCAATCTTTAAAAAATATATTTGTTAATTTAGGTTTTACACTTCAATCCCAGTTAATTGATTATTTAGAAAATTTAGGCTACAAAGACACTCTTCCTCTTTTAATAATGGTACCAACAAAAAAATCATTTTTTAAAATGATAAAATTTATTAATAATAAGGAATACTTGCCAGTCATAATTAACACTTATATAAAATTACTTAAAAAATACAAAAGTAATTTTGTTACACAAACTTTTATTTTATCTCCTGAGATATTTGACACATTTTGTCAGTTTGTGTTTTATGAAATAGATAAATCAATTGTTAAGAATATAAAAGTACCTCCTTTTTACTTAGACAGGTTAAATAATTTAGAAAATGCTGTTTTTTTAAAAAATTACTCATTTTACCACCCAGAAGAATTTTCTTCTTTCCAGTCAATAATTTCTAATTTACTTTTCTCTGAGAAAGTAAAACATAAGCAAAATTTTGAGTACTACAATTGTATATTAAGTATTTTGTTTAACATTTTATCAGATGAAATAATCATACAAAAAGTAATTTCTTTCTGCAAAGAGTATATTTTTTATGAAAGATATTTGATTTTAACAAGTAAATTAATTAACAAATTTTACTGCTATGATTTTACAAATGAATCTAATTATCATTCACTTATTAAAATACTTTTACAAAAAGAAGTAGAATTAATTAACATTAATAATTTGTTTATAAAAAGAGCTTTAGTTCATAAAGGAATAAAGGAAAACAATTTTAAAGAATTAAAAGAAATTCTTTTAGAAATAAACAATGATAATTTTATAGAATATGAATTAATAATCACAGATATTTTACAACAATTAACACATTTAATTCAAAAAAATGCTTCAGAAGAAGCATTTTCTTTTATTTCTACTAACCATACCCAGTTAATTAATTTAATATTTCTACCTGACCAAAGAATTAAGTATTTAGTTTATAAATTAATTTACTATTCTACCCATTTTGGTGCTATTTTACCAGAAGTATCAGTTAAGTATTTACTTTATTTTGGGAGTGAATTAAGTGTTAAGATTGATGATATTGTGATTAAATACCAAGGATTGGTATGTTTTGATGAATTATATTTGTTTATGAATGAAATTGAATTTACTAAACAAAAAGAAAATTTAGAATATTCTTCCTTTTCCTGTGATAAGTCAATAAATTTAGAAAATATTTCTAACCAACCAATCATTAATCCAAAATTAATTACTAACCAATCAGATATCCTATTAAAAAATAATAATTTATTTTATAAAATAATAGTATCAATTGACTCACACAAAGAAAGAATCAAAATAATAGAAAAATGTTTAATTTTATTAGATTCATCTCAAATAACAAAATCATTTT
This sequence comes from Chrysopa pallens, assembly GCA_020423425.1. Classification (NCBI taxonomy): domain Eukaryota; kingdom Metazoa; phylum Arthropoda; class Insecta; order Neuroptera; family Chrysopidae; genus Chrysopa; species Chrysopa pallens. Next base: position 9,980,066 of record CM035597.1, on the reverse strand, counting down.
ACATTTTAAAAAATTTAGGTAAAATTAATTTAACACACTCAGAAAGAAAATTAATTACCAAAAAAATAAAAGAAATAATTTTACATAGTGAGTTAAGCAATGATAAAGAAATATTGTTTATTTATTGTGTTTATAAGATTATGGTAAGAATTAAGAGTAAAAAGGAGTATAAAGAAATTAAGGAAGAAAGGTTTTTTAGTGAAGGAACGAGTAAGGAAAAGGTTGAAGAGATTAGGAAGATTATTGAGTATATTGATTTATAAAATAAATATTATTTTATTAATCAATTTAAAATATCAGAATAAAATATAAATACAGGATTTTCTATTTGATTTCGTAATATGATTTTTAATATTTTATTTTTTATCTCAATCATAATTATACAGCATGAATTCAAAATATTAAAATACTAATTTATTTTTAAAAAAACTGTATAATTATAAAAATTTGTAATATATTAAAAGTAAATTAGCAAAAGATTATTTAGAAGACAAAGATTACTTAATAAATTGTATTAAGAAAAGACATCCATCAATAAATTCAAATGATGGATATGAAATATTTGCCAATGTAAATTTACACCATATTGAAAATTTATTTGGTTATAAAAATATTACATTACCTGTAATTAAAAAAATTACAAAGAAAAATGAACAAATACTAAATAATACTCAAAAAAAATTATAAAAACATACCAATTAAAACATTCCTTTATCTAATATTGCAAAATATGAAGATATTAAGTTAATTACTGTTATATAATAATAAAATTTTTAAGAATTCTAGA
>CM035597.1:9942724-9979179 GCA_020423425.1 Chrysopa pallens | reverse complement strand
CAATTTGTTGTTGTCGTACCCTTGCGGTACAAGTGTTCTGTTATTAATAAAGTTTACATAAAGAGATTTATTTTTGTTTGTTTTATTTAATACTTTTCTTTCTCTTGGGGTTTCAACCATGGGTTAAAAAATAAATTATATTTAAATGACTTTTTTTCTAGAAAAAACAAATTAATGTTTTTTCGATATTCTACCCCCATCTGGACTGGACGAACACTTCTTAAGTTTACCTTCATAGCTCTCTTTCCTTTAAGGTACTCCAGGTGGTTACTTCTTACTAGCTTAATCCTGTATGGACCATTCCACAAAGGGTCTAATTTGTCCTTGCGGTAAAAGTTCTTGACAAATATTTCTTGGTTAGGTTGATAAACATAAGGTATTCTACTTTTATTGGTTACACCTAAATTGCCTTCCTGTTTCTTTAATAAATCTTCTTGGAATTTATTTTGTTTAAATAAGTCAAAATATGAGTGCCCGTATAGTGCTTCGTAAGGGGTTGCTCTTAGTTTTCGATTATAAGTAAGGTTTATTACGTTATTTATATCGTGAATGGTTTGCTTTAAACTATTGTTCTTATTGATACCGAGTAAAAAGTTGATCTTTTGGTTTAATCTTTCAGATATACTGTTACCTTGTGGGGTGAAGGTATTTGAAAAAATATTCTTAATATTGTTGGCTTTGCAGAATTGTATGAAAATTTTATTGGTATAGTATTTACCTTGATCGGTTAAAAGTGTTTTAGGTTTTCCAAATTTGCTCATCCAATTACAGAAGGCCCTTTTAAGTGGTTCAAAATTTAGCTTAGTCATTAAGTAGATTTTACTATAACGTGTGCATCTATCTGAAATAGTTAAAACGTAAAACCGCTTTTCTTTGATTGAAGTTTTGAAATTCTTTGTCATATATGGACCTACTACATCAGAAGAGATATCTGTCATTCTTTCTGGGGTAGCTAGATTGCCGGTAAGTATTCCCAAGTTAGATCTTTTGATTTTGTAGGTCTGACAAAGAAGACATTCTGCTGCAATGTTGTCACAAGTATTCTTCATATTTTTTAAGTAAAAATACTTTTTTAGTGTTTGATACAATGTACTTCCGCCGGGATGTCCAAACAACTTATGAGCTTCGAATAGAATTTTCTTTCCTTTTTCTAGAGGTATTATAATTTTATTGTTTTCTGTTGTGTATAAAGTTGATGTTTTATATTTGCTTATTTTTTCTGTTGTAGAGTTTCTCTTAACATCCTTTTGATAGTGTGCTAAAAGTTTGATAAAATTTTCTAAACTGTTGTTAATTGGTTCCTGTAGAATGTAGTTTCTGGATAGAAAGTCTGCTGTTGGATTTTCACAACCTTTAATGTGTTGTAATTCAACGTTAAATTCTTCCAGTAACAGCTTCCATCTTTGTATTCTCGATGAATAGGCATCTTTGTTAAATAAAATATTTCTGTTATCTGTGTTTACTATAATTTTCGATCCAAAAATTATTTTCTTAAAGTGCTCGAGGGCTTTGAGGATTGCAAATAGTTCTTTCTCGCAGATCGTATAGTTAATTTGGCTGTTTAATAGCTTTTGACTAAATATTCCTATTATATTTTTATCTTGATAAAGAACGGATCCTATGGCTTGATTAGATGCATCTACGTTTAAGTAAAAGGGCTTTGAGTAGTCTGGATAGCTCAGTGTTATTTCATTCTTTATTATCTCAAAAATTTGATTCGTAATTCTTTGGTCTTCTTCCGACCATCTAATTTTGCTGTTTTTATTAATCTGTTTAGTCTTGTCTGTAAGTGGAATAAGTAATTCGCTTATTCTGGGAACAAATTCACGATACCAGTTTAGATATCCGAGCAGTTTCTGAAGTTGTTTTAGTGTTTTGGGGGTGTAAAACAAGTTATATCTTTGACCTTTGAGAGATCTGGCTTTAATCCCTGTTCACTGAGTATGTGACCTAAGTATGATACTTCTGTCTTTAAAAAATTTGACTTTTTAAAATTAATTCCAATATTATTTTCTTTAAATATTTTTAAAATATTTTCAACGTGGGACAAATGTTCTTGAAGGGAATTACTAAAAATTAAGATATCGTCTAGGAAAACGTTGCAGTAAGATAAATGCCCAAGTAGGTTTCTCATTGTTCGCTGAAAGAATCTCGGTGCATCACACAGTCCGAATGGTAACCGAGTATACATGAATTTGCCTTCTTCAGTGATGAATCCCGTGTATTGTTGGTGTTCTGGGTGGATCTCAATCTGATGATATCCTTGTGAAAGATCAATTTGTGTGAAGTATCTGCTTGAAGGGATACTCCTAAGTTGGTCCCAGAGTCCTGGAAATGTGTCGTTATCTTTTAAAGTCTGCTTGTTAAGAGTTCTAAAATCAACTACCCATCGTATAGTATCGTCTTTCTTTAATATAGGAAAGGCTGGTGAGATGAAGTTTGTATTACTTCTTACAATAATTCCTAAGTCCAGTAATCTTTTAAGTTCCGCTTTAACTTTATCTTTTAGTTTGTAGGGAACAGGATATGGATTAGCTGAAATGCTTGTGTTATCCTTTAGTTGTATTTTAAATTTTTCTTTGGTAATTAGGCCTAGTTTTGGATTGGTTTTTTCATAAGCTGTTATCATTTCGATTATTTTTCTTTTTGTATCTTTGGCTGGATTACTGTCACTGTTTAGGCATTTAAATATTTTTTCGTTGAGTGATTTGTCTGGTGATTCATACCAGGCGATATAATTATCATCACATATGCTTTGTTTAATATCTCCTATTGCTATGGTTAGATTGTCATAGTCAATGATAGCTTTGTTGTTATATAGAAAAAGATTTCCTAAGATTATACTTTTGTAGTTTCCTTCTATTACCTTGAAAGTTTCAGTACAGGATTTATTATCAAAATTTTTTAAATAAAAATTGAGAGACAATTTACCTATCAAATCTACTTTTCTTCCATCTCCGACTTCACATTCCTCCTTTATCTTTTCAACGGATCTACTCATACCTAAGTCGCGAATAGTTTCTGATGAAATGTAATTAGCCGTTGCTCCACTGTCCAAGAATGCTTCATATTCTTTCTTATCAAATGTGATTGGCGTTTTTATTGACTCAACCTTTGGAGTTCTCTCTAGTAAATGTAAGTTTGGTTGTGTATTAGTCTTCTCTCTTCTCTCATGTCTTTTCCTACACTCAATGTTATCATGCTTATTAGTTTTGTGGTAGTCGCAGTATCTTTTGGCGTGGTGTGTGTTGAGGTTTAAGTTGGATATCTTATTGCTCAGTTGTTGATTGAAGTGGTTTCTCTTGCTGATGGTTTCTAAGAGGTGTTTTTCGATTGCTTCAATCTTATCAATTATTTTTTGTATTTCAAATATCCCTAGGCGTTCCATTTCAATCTTTGTAGAGGAATCTAGGCCTCTATAAAAGTATTCTTCAAATCTGTAAGTTTGTTCCTTCGACTTTAGCTTGGAGCAATAGCAGTAGTACTGAAATATTTCTTTTATTTTATTAAAGTATTCATTAATTAAATAATAGTCTTTTTGTTTAATTCTATTTAGTTGTTCTTCATAATAGAATCTTCTGTGCTCAGGAAACCTGGCGTTTATTAGAGCATCTAATGCTGTGTCACATGTGCTCCTACCTTCTAAGTGAGACCAGAGTTGTTTGTCAATGAGGTTTTTGAGGACTATAATGGAAGTTTTGTCAGGCCAGGAGTTGTTTGTAGCTAACTCTCTGAATTCACTAATCCATGAGCATAGTTCAGAATCTTGGATGGATTTTAGTTCTGTGAATGTCTTGCTGATCTTAATATCGGTTCCTTCCGGTGTAAAGTTGAATGTAAATGTCTTCCGTTGTTCGGTTGGTGTGACTGCTTCGTAGTACTTTTTCTTTGAATTCAAAATGTCGTACCCTTGCGGTACCAGTGTTCTGTTATTAATAAAGTTTACATAAAGAGATTTATTTTTGTTTGTTTTATTTAATACTTTTCTTTCTTGTGGGGTTTCAACCATGGGTTAAAAAATAAATTATATTTAAATGACTTTTTTTCTAGAAAAAACAAATTAATGTTTTTTCGATAGTTGTGGATTACAAAGAATGGTCTTTTTTATTACTAAATAAATAATAAGTTGTATAATTCTTTAAATTTTTTATGCTACCATTTTTTTAATTTTTAAAAGAAAACCTTTCTCAACAAACAATTGTAATTATTTATAATGTAATATTCCATAAAACACATTCTAAATGTACTTAAAGCTAAAAATCATTTAATATTCTTTCTTCCACTATATTTATCTTTTTTGAATATCATAAAAAATTTACTTTTAAAATGGAAAGAATGTGTAAAAAGAACAAATCAAAGTAAAGAAGAAGGAACTAATAGAAAATATTAAAAAAGGATCTATAAATTTTTAGTGTTAGATTGTGATGGATATTATCAAAACACTAAAAAATATATCAAGTTATCACTAAATAAAGAATTAATATTTAATAAAAAATATTATTTTAAATAATTTCAGTATAAAAATAAATATTATTCTAAATTGTAAATACAAAATTAATTCAATAAATTATATTTTTTATTAAATATTTTTATACAACATTAAACTAAATAAGTTAAAAAAATATTTAATAAAAAATATAATTTTTATTCTTATTGTAAATTCCAATCTATTGGTTCAATCTTATTCTTAATCAAATATTCATTAGCTAAATTAAAATGATTACATCCTAAGAATCCTTTATTTGCACTGAAAGGAGAAGGATGTGTGGTACAAAGAATAAGATGATTAGTAGAATTAATTAATCTTTTTTTAGAGATAGCATGATTACCCCACAACATAAACACAACATTCTTACACTGTTCATTGATTAATTCAAGTATTTTATCAGTAAAAGTATACCACTTTAATTTATGATGTGAATTAGGTGTATTAGGTTTAACTGTAAGAGAAGTATTCAAGAGTAAGACTTTCTGTTCACTCCATTTAGTTAAATCACCACTTTGTGGTATTGGTAATTTGGTAGATAAATTCAATTCTTTAAAAATATTTTTTAAGCTTGGAGGTATTGGAATATTTTTAGGGACAGAGAATGCCAGGCCGGTTGCTTGGTTTTCATTGTGGTAAGGGTCTTGGCCAAGGATAACTACCTTTGTTTGTGGTAAATCAAAATGATAAGTGAAGTAAAAGATTGAGTTTATGGGGGGAAAGAATTTATTTTTGTGTAAGTAATTTTTTATTTTTATAAAGTAATCTTTTTTTATTTCTTTTATGAGTAAAGAGAGCCATGATGGGTTCATTTGTTTTTCCAAAATACATATTTTACAGTTTAGAGAACAAGTTAATTCATTAACAGTCATTAAATTTCTTATTTTTTTAATTAAATATATTATTTAATTATTGATTTAATAAAGAATATTTCAATATTTAAATAAAATATTTAATTATATTTTTTTTTATAATGGGTAGATATAATCTTAGCAAGGTGTTTCTTTTTATTAAATAAAGTTTTATTTGGAAAAGGTATCATTTATTTAATTTTGGATTTATATATTTTTTACTTCTTGTAAGAAAACTAATCAATATATCTCACTTAATATGATGATTGAATCTCAAATTGTAAATAAATCATTTATTCGAAAAAGATACTGTTTGTATTCAACTATCATAAAAAGACAAATCATTTTTTTATTAAAAAGAATTGTAAATCACTCTGTTATTCAAAATAAGTATTTATTTAACCTTCTTTACTTCATAATTCTCTTCTACCTTTAGTAATAATATCAAAATTAGAATCATATTTAAAAAATAAATAATCTTTATAATCATTTTCTATCACCCTTTCTTTCGAGAACAAATGGTTTTCTTTATTAGGATCATTAATTCTCAGATAAGAAATAAATGTTAATATTTTAAAATAATCATTTACTTGTGTTCCGCCAATAGAACTATAAAAAATGTCTAATAAACAGCCAATATAACATCTGATAGAATATTTTAGAACATTGAAAACTATTAATTGGTACTCGGGTAAATATTTTTGTGAAGCTAATTGATTATTTTTACCAAAAATTAAAAATGTTATTGTCTGATATTTTGTTAAAATAAGCACAAGCAGGTAATGTATTATTGATAGTTTATTGAATGTGATTTTAGGTAAATGTATAAGAATTTCAAAAATTTGTATTTCTGGTACCAAAATATAAAGTTCTTTGAAATGGTTACTTTGTAACATAAAGTTGAGAAGCTCTTTCAGCCGGCTAACAAGATAATTTCTTAGTTTCAGTTTATTTGTTCTAGGTTCTTTAAGCTCTATATCTTTATACAATTCTTTATCACTTCTAAAAAAAATAAACGGGATCAATTGTTCTTTATATAACAAAATATTGATCAAAAATTTTTTATATCTTTCATTAAAAAACAATTTAGGCCTTTTTGACGGCTTAACAACCAATATCTTTTCAAAATCATCAGCATCTTTTATAAAATATTCTATCAAAATGATTCGTAGAAATTCCGATTCGATTATCACATTTTCGTTTAAAAATACTAGATCAAATTGTTTATAAGTTTTGCCGATAGTTTTTTTAAACGTTTTGTAAATGTAGTTGATATCAAAAAAGTAGATACAGTAGTTTTCGGTACAGATTTTATCGAATATTTTTTTGATGTAGGTTGATTTCGTTGGTTTTATTGATAGGTTTGTTAAAATTTTTTCGATATAAAAACTCGATTCGTATCTTTCACAAATTTTGTCGTTAAAGTTTTGGGTACGCATATATGGGACTCTTTTGTAAAACTTTGTTTTTAACCAATTTTTTATGAAACTACAGTATTTTGTATCCGATATACTTTTTTTGGATACGTAATTATGATCCATTTCTATGGCATTTAATTGAGAAAGATGAAAATTTGTTATGAAAAATATGAGCTGGAATAATTTTAACATGTGGAATAGGGGATCTTTTTTTGTTTAATTGATTTATCGATAAGTAAAAATTTTTTTAAAAATTTATAAGTTTAGTTTGATAAAAAGATAAACTAATTGGTAAGATTTTTTCAGATAAAGTAATTGATAACAAAATATATTTTTGACTTATTTGCGAAGACAAAATTTTTTATCTCTAATACTAAAAATTAAGATTAATTTCATATGCCAATTATATTTGTACTCTTTTTCAATAAAAAAAATTACGAGAAAGTGTTTATTTTTTTTAAAGAGAGATCAATAGTAAAAATTATTTTATAGTATCATACTACAATTATTAAACTTAATAATTCAGTTGAATTAAAAATTCTAGCAATGATTTATTTATTATGTTACTAAAATATATTTTATTTTTATCTAGTCAGAAAAAAATGAATGAACAAAACAATTAAATATAAACATATATTTTCTGCTCTTTATTTTAACTTATTTATAGGATATTGATCTGATTATCTAAATTAATACAATATAAATTATATTAGAGGGTAGAAAATATTAAAGATTTTTAAACAAATTAGCTTAAAAATATTTTAAAAATTTCTATAACACCCTAAGCACATTATTTAAACAAAGAAAAAGAGTTTGGTATTACTAAAATTATTCTAAAATTGGATAAATTCTGCTCAAAATTATTTAATTAGTTTATTATATTTAACACTTATAATTATTTTTTTAGTTTAAGAATTTCCTTTACAAGCCAATGATATAAACAAATAATAATTCATAAAACAATGTGTTATAATATGATTTTAAACCTAATATTTAAAAATCGTAAAGTATTTTTAATAAACTTTTTAATCATAAAAATACAATCAGATTTTAATTTTTTACTGTAAATTAGAATAAAATAAATAATTATTTTCTGTTACTAAGATTATTAATTTATAAGACAATTTTGTAATAATATTTTGAGTAATTAAAAAAAGTTCTTCAATTTTTTAAATTAAAAACAAATATTCAAAATATAAAATCTAAAATTTTAAATAAACTAAGTTATTAAAAGTAAAGGTTTAATATTAGTATCGTATCTATAATGATCTACTCTTATCCTCATAAGTTAACAACTAAATAAACTTTAAGAGTGAAATGATTTAGCAATCTAATCTTCTTTCTTCTGTGCAAATTTCATTTTTAGGCGGTTCTCATTGAATTTCTTGACGCTACTAAATTAGAATTACCCAAATAAATAAAATAATAATAAATAAAAAAATAATTAAATACAAAAGACAAAAATAATAATAATAATAATAAACTAATTAAATAATGATAGAGAATTAAATAATAACATAAAATTTGATATAATAATAATACACTATATGTAAATGACTTTATAATATATTTTTAAGTAACAGAAAACCCGAATATCCTTATGTAAATAACTTAGTATAAAATTATTATTAAACACATCGATAAGTAGTATTTTTCCCTGCCCCTCAAGGAAATGGGGCAGGGAAAAATAAATATTTTCGGTTTTTTTTCTGTCTTATATGTTATGATTTATTAAATATGATTTTTTCAACTATTGAATAAATAATAAAAATATAAATTATTATTAATGCTTATTTATTAAAAACAAGAAGATCAATCATTTCGAAAAAGGCAATTTTTTAATTCGCGGGGTCTGCAGATTTTAAAAACTTTTTTTCAAAGCAAATTCTTTAAGAAATTGTGATATTCTTTTTTTATTTACACCAGCCCTTTCACGGTAATCCTTTTTGAGGTGAGACCAAACATTTTCAATTTGATTTGTATGATAACCTTCACTGTTAACAAAACCTTCTGAGTGGTTTACTACTATATGTTCAGAACCAAATTTTTTAACTGCTGATGGGTATGACGTATAACCGTCAGTTATTAGTTTACTGTCCTTGTTGATTTTTTTAGAAAATACCTCAAATAAAGTTTCGATCTTTCTGTTTGGTATTAACTTCATAAAAAAATTATTTGGATTATTACTCTCGACCCCGCCAATAATCCATTGAACATTCTTTTTATCATCTAAAGTATTAGAAGGGTTTGTTATAATTAGGCCATTGCATATGGCAGTTTCATCAATCTGTATTTCAACACCCTTTCCTCCAATCTTCTCTTGTTCTAATTTAATGTTATCATTTAAAAGATCTTTTATTTTAATATAAGTTGGCTCGGTAACTCCTGTCAAATTCATTGCCTGAAAATTTGCATAATCCAAAACAAAAGCGTATATTGATCTCAAAATCTGAAAGCAAGGAATTCTAATAGTTGGCTTACCAATAACGGTATCCCGATTTGGTATTCCAAAAGAGGAAATAAATCCGATTGGTCAAGATCCCCCCTTTAAAACTATAAATAGAGGGAATGTGAATGGAGATGGCTGCTATGGAAGAAAATAAGAAGAAAGGTCGAGGAAGACCTAGAAGACATTTAAATAAAGATTTAAATGTAGATTTATTTACGACACAAAAATCCAACCATGAGAACAGAGTCTCATACGAAAAGCCCACCTGTCAAGGAAATGGTTCCAGTAAGTACTTTAGAAATTCAAACATAAAGGAAAGGTCCAGTGAAGTAATTGACGATAAAGGGCGAGTGTTGTTTACAAGAGGAATGAATTTGCAAAAATTAAAAATTGAAATATTTATGCTAGAGTGTGATAGTGAATTCGCGCTGAAAGATTTTATGGGAAAAATGCTAATAGTTATTAGAAGATCATGTGATGAGCTCCAGGAAAGATTTTATGAGATGGGAGTTGCCAATGATTTGCCAAAGGATTGGAACGAATTTAAAGAATTTTTGATGGATTTCTGTACTGGTCAAGGATTAGAAAGTATTGCTAAGTTCAGAGAGGAATCCTGAAAAAATTACTTTGTGAGGCTAAGAGAATTTGCAGAGAAGAAAAAATATTCCGAAGAAAAGGTGCTTAAGAAAATAAGATCAGGCTGGTTACCAAAGGATTTGAAGATAATCTTCTTGTCATTAGAAGTCTCATTAGACAAAGCGTTGGAACGAGTGAGAGAATGGGAAGATGTTAAGAAATCCTTCCCGAGAAAAGAAAGAACAAATGAAAATAAATACATGAGTAGGAAAACAGAAAAGGATATTAACAAGGTTGTCTGTTTTAAATGCAATAAAAATGGACATTATAGTAATAAATGTCCTGAAAAAGAAAAAATGAACAAATTTAATGAAAGAATTGATCCATCAATAGACAGAAGGAAAATTAAAATAAATGGAATAACAGTGGATTGTGTATTCGATACAGGAGCTAGTTGTTCATTAATAACCAGAGACATAGCAAGGAAAATGCCCAATATAAAATTTAAGAAAGAGACAAAGGTTTTCGAAAACTGTGATAAAAGCACATTTGAGTGTAAGGATTATTGTGAGATGGAAGTGGAATACAAAGGCAAAAGGTTGTTGGAGAATTTTTGGATTTTAGAAAATAATAACAATGAGGTGATTATTTCACATATGTTAGTTCAAAGGTTAACGGAAATCAAAAAAATTCCGATAGAATGCTCGATTGATACAAACGGAAAAGGGCCGGTCAATTGGAACCGACCAATAAGAAGTTATAAGGATAAAATAGAATTTGAAAAATTAGTAGAGAACTTAGAATCAAGAGGAATTATAGAGGATAGCCAATCAAAGTGGCTCAACCCGGTTGTGTTAACTCGCAAGCGCAACGGCGATCTTCGTTTCTGCGTGGACTTTAGGCGTCTTAATGATCTCGTACAATTGGATTCATTCGAGTTGCCAAAGATTAGCGAGTTGTTTGTTACACTAAGAGATATGAGGTACTTTAGTTTGCTCGACCTCAAAGATGGGTTCTATCACATAAAGATTACAACTAAGGACAAAGAGAAAACAACATTTTACACCGGAAGAAAATTGATGCAATTCAGGTGTATGCCCCAGGGATTTAAGAATAGCCCAGGAATTTTTCAAAGGGCAATGAATTATATCTTAAAGGATTATATTTATAAAATATGTTTATGTTATGTAGATGACATCTTGATATTTGGCAGAAGCGTCGAAGAGCATGATAGAAATTTAAGATTAGTAAAAGAGAAATTGCAGGAATACAACATGCAAGAAAATGAAAGTAAGAGAGTCTTACGCCAGGAAGAAGTGAAGTTTTTGGGATATTTAGTGAGTTTCAATAAACTAAAGCCAGCAGTAGAAAGGAAACAAGGAATTATTGATTACAAGTCGCCAAAGACAAAAAAACAGTTACAGAGATTTTTGGGTATAGTAAATTACGATAGGATTTTTATTCCTAAAATTACAGAGAAATTATCCCCTTTGTATAAACTTCTAGGAAATGAAAAACGATTCACGTGGACGAATCGCGAGCAAGAAGTTTTTGATAATGTGAAAAAACTGTGGGGAGAAAGTTTAGAATTGAGAATTCCAGATCTAAATAAAGATCTTACACTAGAAACAGACGCTTCAAGTGTGGGTATAGGAGCCGTCCTAACTCAAGAGGATGTCCCTGTGGCGTATATCAGCAGAAGCCTAACTAATGCGGAAAAAAACTATTCTATTACAGAGCGAGAAGTATTGGCCGCGCTCTGGGCCATGGAAAAACTCAGATTTTATTTGCATGGGAAAGAATTCTTACTTGTTACTGACCACAAGCCTATCGAAGAAATTAAAAAGAAGGCAGATTTTGGAAATACACGCTTGTCCAGGTGGTTAGAGCGATTAGGCGAATTTAACTTTAGAATAAAGTACCAAGAGGGAAACAAAATGATAGTATCCGACGCCCTAAGCAGGGCAAGTCCGATTTTGAAGATCGGGGAGGATAAGTCTATCAACGAAAAAGTATTAGAAATACATAGGATGTTAAACCACAGAAAGACGATAATGGACAAAATTAAAAGTGCTAAACTAAAAATAAGTAATAATGCATTAAGAAAGATATTGAACGAGTGTGAAGTATGTAAAAGAAATGACATAGCAATAAAGAGAAGTTGTAAGTTTGTAAAAACTACCTACCCAGGAGAAAGAGTCGGGATAGACTTGTTAGAAATAACGGCAGATCAGAGAATAATAGTCGCAATAGATTACTTCTCAAGATACATCTTTGCGAAAATGATAACGACTAAAGAAGCGAAAAAAGTAGTGAAGTTCTTAAAGGATGTTCAGAGCAAATTTAAAATAAAAACATTGATTAGTGACAACGGAAAGGAATTTAGAAACTCTCTAGTCGAGAGTTGGACAAGTGAAAATAAAGTTGACCACATATTAGCCGTGCCTTACTACCATCAGAGTAATGGTAGAGTGGAAAGGGCAAACAGGACAATTAGGAATGGACTGAGAAAGACTAAAGGAAGTGTAAAGATTAACCTAGCTGGTATTATAGAAAATTACAATCAAACATTGCATAGAGGTATTGGAATGTCGCCAGCAGAAGCATTAGACATGAAGAACTGGGAGTTGGTGTTGAAGAGATCAATGAATTATGAAAAAGAATTCTTGAAAAAAAATAAAAAATGTGAAACATTTTGTGTAGGAGATGTCGTACTTTTGAAAAACGAGAACAGACGTGGAAAAATGGATGAACAGTTTAGAGAGAAGGCTACGGTTGTTAGGAAAATACATGGTGATGTGTATGAGGTCAAGACCAGAGAAAAGCAGATAAGTAAGAGACACTCATCCCAGATGCGGAAGTTAAAGGACGGGGAAGTTGGCTTACCAATAACGGTATCCCGATTTGGTATTCCAAAAGAGGAAATAAATCCGATTGGTCAAGATCCCCCCTTTAAAACTATAAATAGAGGGAATGTGAATGGAGATGGCTGCTATGGAAGAAAATAAGAAGAAAGGTCGAGGAAGACCTAGAAGACATTTAAATAAAGATTTAAATGTAGATTTATTTACGACACAAAAATCCAACCCTAATATTCTCGAATTTTGATTTGTATTTTAAAGACCGCTTATTTTTACATTTATAATTTTTGCATTTAAAAACTAACCCATCAATTGAAGTAGAATCATCCTTTAAACACATATTCATTTTACAGGTTGGGCAGTCATTTTCAATCTTAAGAAGCATGTTTTCCTGCATAAATTTAATCGCAGCAGTGTTTTCAGTGAAGATTTTACAATAAGGACTCATATCATTAAAATTGTTCCGTTTCATTCCTTTTTTTAAAAAAATTAAATTAATTATTAAAAAAAACCATTACTAAATTAGAATTACCGTTCCATAGTAAATTAGGGATAAATTATCCCTAATTTACTATGGAACGGTAATTCTAATTTAGTAGCGCCAATTTCTTTATATAATCAATTTTTCTGAAAAAAAATTAAAATTAATATTTTAGTATATTTAGAAATCTTTTAGAAGTTTATAATATAATAAAATTATGTGCATGTATTTCAAATGAACAAATATTAAATCAAATAAATTATTAAAATTAGAATTATTTCGTATTTAAATCAATAAAAAACATTCTTTATAATTTAAAAAATTAAATAATCATTTTTTAAATTATGAAATATTATAACAGAATAATGTGTCATATTTTATTTAATAAAGAAAATAAAACTAATATTATTTCTATGTTCAATTTATAAAATATTTTATTTTCTTAGACATTCCTTTAAACAAATAAAACTGCTGATATATTAATTTAAGAAAATTAAATAAACCAAAAAAAATTAATTTATCTTAAGAATTTATTATCCAGGTCATATTTTGATGAAAAGATAATTATTTTTATATAAATTACAAACGTATATAATTGTAATATCTTTTATATCATAAATTATGTTTTATTTTTAGGTAAAGAGACATTAAATTCTCTTATATCAAAGATTTACAAAAAATTTCTTAATATTTTTGTTAATATTAATAATCACGGTTAGATGTGCGCATTTTCCTATCCCTTTTTGTTAGAGTTGTTAAAAGAATTTAAATATTAAGAACCCTTATTTATTTAATAAGATCTTTTAAAGGAGTATAACTTACCAATCAGAACTTTTTAGCATTTTCCTTATAGTATTGATCACTAATACCATACACAACCGTCACTTTCTTTATAAAAACATTTTTTCTTTTTAGTTCATTTGATTTTTTCTCCCGGAATCATAAAATATTTTTAAAAACTAATCTACCAATCAATATTTTTATTTCTTATAATACTTCAAAACTAAAACTTCTTTTAACTTTACAACATCTTCAACATATTTTTTAGCCAAACAAAACTGAACACTCAACTTTAAAAAATCTTCATTCTCATAATTCTCAAATATTTTGATAGTCTCATCCAAAATACTTAATAACCTGATATCATTCTCTAAACTACCTTGGTATAAGATGTTAGAAAAGCTGTTTATTAAATTGTTGTTGTAATCGTTTTGCTTTTTTAAACTGTTAATCAAATCTGTTTTGGTTGATAAGTTGATAATATGGTTGGCTAATTTTGATAAACTACTTTGTATGTTTGTGTTATGGTTTAATTTGTAAGATAAAGTTTGTATATTCATTTTTAGATGATGAATCATTTCTGCGATCTTAAAACTTTGCTTAAAAATCAAAAGTTTTCTCATATTTTCATAATTTTTTATTTTCATTTTAAGGTTAGCAGAAAGAATAAACAAACAATTTGATATTTTTTGGAAATAAACTTCTTTTTCGCACACATTTTCTGTCATAATTTTTTTACTCAACACAATAATATTATTTTTCAATAATTGTAATGATTTATCTAATTGTATTTCTATGTTATGTTTACACATAATAGGTTTTCTTTTCTTTCTTTCTAATTCTAAGTCTGATAGCACTAATTCTAATTTTTTAGAGAATAGGTTCATAGAAAAATAAAAATAATTTGTTTTGATCTTTTGTGAAACATTATTGGCCAATCAGAGTATTTTTTATTTTTGATAGGTTAAGAATGTATTTTTTAAAAGTAATTATTAATATTTACATTTTTTTTATGTTAATCTATTAAAATAACCAATCGAAAATATAAATGTTTTTTTAAATATAATGTTTTGTTAAGATAAAATATAATTATTTTTATTATTTAATTATTATTTTTATTAAAATAACCAATTAAAAAAAATCAATTTAAATAAAAAATATAAAAGATAATTAAATACGTCAATAATTTTGAAATGTTTAATTAACTAAAATAATTATTTAATCAAAATGCTGTAAAAAAGGCCACTCAATTATTGTTGTATTAACAAAATTTATCTAAAAATCTTTGTACATTTTCAGTAAAAACCCCTTTCCTTCTTTTTATTTACATTTTCATTTCGTTATGAAACGATTATATAGCCTGACTGTTTATTTCATTGTCTTAATGTATAAATTCATATTTATGACAAACTGTATCATGGTAGAAATTAAATCCATCAAGATTCTGTGAGATTTATGTTCATCTTTCCAGATTACACTGTTGATTGCAAGTTGGTTACATATTATTGGCACAATTATGCTCTGTTTTTTTCCGGTATTATAGTAACAAAACACCTTAGTATATTTTCTCTAATTTCAACCATACACAACGAGTCGGTATGATTAGAAGGAGGTTCTCATTCGTTGTTTTTTACTTTGTAGTTTAACATAATTTTATCTAATTGAGCATTATTTTTGGTCTGCCTAGTTAATTATCAGAAAAATTGACTCTAGGAATTCTGGATTTTATCTTTTTAAATACACTGTCAACGCAACTATTTGATACGTCTAATGGGGTTTTTATACTGTTTAAAGTATATCTTGTTCCTGTAATCAAAGCCTAAACGGTAGAGTAGACTTAAGCAGTCAATAGTGCGAAGGGGGTGGGTTTTAGTGTGTGAAAGGCTCACAGTATCTGCCGAGGGGGCAACCCTAAGGTATTTCTCCGTATGATTTCCCATCCCTAGGCAATAAAAAAAAAGTATATCCTGTTGCATGCTTAACTACTATTATGCATAGCGTGCTTAATGGGATTCTAAATCCATCAAAAAACGACCCCAATCTTATTGAAGTATATTCTTTATACTTTGTGCATAAGTGTTCATACATCTACATGCAAGTATGTCGATACTTCTTTTGTAAGGTACAAGTTTATAGTTATTATTACTGTTGTATTCATAAGAAGTAATTTTTACCCCATGATTAACAACTAAAAACACTGTGTGAGTAAAATAATTTATTAATTTTATTGTCTTCTTTTCGTAGATATCTAAATCTTTCTTCTTTCTTTTCTTACATTGGGGTCAAAAATTAATTGATTTAAATAATTAATTTTTTCTAGAAGTATTTAAATTGTCAAAACAAACTATTTTACTATAATTACAATAAATGCATGTTTTTTCATTTTTTATATCACAGTTATTCATTAAAAATTTAATTTTCTATTTTGCTTTGAGTCTAATATGAATCGTCTCGAATTGACCAGGTATCATTAAGGGTAGTTTAATTTTTTAATACATATTTTTAAATAAGGTTAAATATTGTTAATTATGAGGGTAATCTAAAAATATTGACCCATAACTATTTTATCTAAAATAAATGTTATTTTCTATTAAAATAAATGTTATTTTCTATTAAAATAAATGTTATTTTTTATCTAAAATAAATGTTATTTTTTATTAAAAAAAATAAATATTTTTTTAAATCAATTATTTTATTGAATTATTCATTTCCTTCTTTTTCCAATATCTTTTTATTAACATTCCTTCCTTCTTCATAAATCTTCTTAAATTCATTTGTAATATCCTCTTCTTTAAACCTAACAAGAAATATTTGTTTAGGAGAATCATTCCTACCTGTATTACAAGTATCAGTCAAAGAATACCACAACAAAGCATTCTTATAAGATTTTACCTCTAAACACTCTGATCTAGGATCGATAAAGTGGTTACACCCAAATGTTTTAATCTGATCTCTGATCATACTAATTTTATATTTTTTACTCTCATCATCCTCTGAAATTAATATTTCTCCCTCTCCTCTCAGATCAAATTTCTTGGTACTCTGATTCATCCTAAATAATTTACACCTCTCTCTAAAAAGAACATTATCTTTGATATTCTTTTTCTCAAAATTAATTTGTTCTATTTTAATTTGTGTCTTGTCAATTTCATCCATCGTTTGTACAACTGAAGAATCTTTGTGTTCTAGGAATGGGGATGTTTTTATAACCTCTGTCTCTGTTTTCTTTAGTTCCACTTCTCTGCGTAAGTTTATCTCTTCTACTATTTTCATCTCTTTTTTTACTATCTCAGACTCGTAAGGTGTGTCTGTTTCTTCTGTCTTTAGTGGTTCTGATTGTGTGATTTCGTTATTAATTTTTTCAGTTGTATTTTCTTTTGAAGACATGAGGGATTAAATTTTAAAAATATATAAAATAAAAAAATATAAATATTAAAAAATAAAATATTAAAAAATAAATATTTAAATTGAAATTAAATATTAAAAAATAAATATTTAAATATTTCAATAAAATAAAAAGATATAAATATTTAAATTAAAATTAATATTTTACATTTTTAATTAAATAAAAATTTGTCATAAAATCAATCCTGACAAATTATCACGCAGTGAAACAAAAATGTTTTGAACGTAAAATGAAACTAATTCTCTAACAACTACTTAAAAAGAAATATGTTTTGGTGCGATATGTTAAAAAGACTACTATTATTAATTTCTATTGCATTAGCACTTACCCCTGCAACAAAAATAATCAAATTTAAATTGTACATCAGTGCGAATGGGAGGGAAGCTTTTTTAAAAAAGGGGCGCACGATTGAAGAGAGTGTAAATGCAGTTATATCAGAGTTAGAAGTCACTTTAGACACTTTTTTGTTGCAGTTAGATTCACCTTTGAAGGTAAAGTTTGAACCTTTGTTTACTACTGAATTACCACCAGGGGTAGACTTAGATAAATGTGGCACAGATTTGATTGAGATTGGAGACATGTTGAATTTTTTTAATGATGATGATTCATTGACTTCTACCATAGCTATTTTATCTTGTAGAGCTGATCCGTTTAACGATGCTTTTACAACTGTAGGTCAAAAGGTACCTTACGTAGGACACAGTTTGACCACAGAGTGTACCACCAGAACAGCAATCTTTTTAGAAACAGAGGAACCAAAATTTTTGTCAGTATTTTCTACAGCCTTAATCAGAGCGGCAGGAGTAAATTTATTAAATCCGTTGGTGTTTGAAGAGGTGACAGATGGTGATCAGGGTGTAAGATATGAAATTAGAGTAAGCAATGATACTATTAATTCTATTAAGCAAAATAGATGTTTCTATTCTGTTTAAATCAATAAAATATTTTTATTTATTTTACTGTTATTTTGGTAATTTTGTAGAATAAAAAAAAAGAAATTTTCAGTGTAAAAATAAAGTGATTTGTTTTGATGTTAAATTGTATCTTACCATATGTTTCTTTCTCAATGAATGGGCATTATTATTTTCTAAAGAAGGTATAGCAAAAGATCTTCGTATGGACTTTCTCATCATTAGGCAAAAAATATATTAAGTTTATCAATCATTTTAAATTTATGTGGTGTTATATTCTTGAGAATAAGCACCCATGATAAATTGATTTAAATTAGTAGATTTTAAAGATTGTTTAAATGATTTATTAAGGTTTTTTTCTGAGTGTAAAAGGGAGTGGTTAAACATCTTTTCTTTAAATACTAAATAAAATAAAAATTCTTTGGATTCGAACCAATATATTTATGTTATAAATCTATAGCTGTAACTGTTCCTTCTGTAAAAGAGCTGATCCTTTCTTAGGTTAAAAATGTATAAACGCTTGGGTACATACTCTTTATTTAATATCTTTCTGCATTTCTTCTTTTCGGGGTGATTTTTAAATTCATTAAAAAATAAATCAATATCATTTTTAATTGTAACAGTAACATTTAATAATGTAGTTTATTACATTTAATATTTATGGTCTAATGTCTCTGAGATACTTGAGGTAGTTTGATTTACTACAATGCACATTTAATTGTTTATTTTTAAACTATTTTTATTTAATTAATTTTCCTCTTATATTTATTTTTTCTTATACTTTTGGTAAGAAAAAACATAAGAAAACCAGGGAATATCTTAAATTCACTTAATTATAAGAAAATTTATTGATTGTTTTTGTAATACTTCTCAACTACCATTTTATTTCTAATTTAGATAAGTTTTTTTTAAAAGTCTAATTTAATTACATCTGGCTTTGATTTAAAATTATTTATATTTTTAGGTAAATTAATCTCATTTGTTATAAATTTTAGTTTTTTAATATCATTTAATACATCAGTTTTAAAAAAACATATCATTTTTTATTTTTATATTAAAGTATTTCTTAGAAAAATATGTAATTCTCAGAACAATCCAATATTTTTGCTTTGAATTAAATTTTAATATTTTTTATGAATTGATATACAAAAATTGTTTATTTTTTTAGATGTTAATAAATTGATCTAAATTATAAATCATTTATTAAATATAAAATTATCAACTAATCCTCTTTTTAAACCCATAATCCAATTTACTATTAAATTCATTCTCCTTTACTTCTTCATTATTCCCACTTTTATTTCCTAAATTTCTATTCATCAAAGCTAATGGCCAATTCCCATTCGAAAAATTCTTATTAAAATTATTGTATCCTTGTTTATTTACATTTACAATATCAAAAAGCGTAGACACCTTTGATGAAAGTTGTTTGATTGTTTCTTCTAAGCTATCATTTTTCTTATCAGGGTTATTCTTTTCCTCTAAGTTTGATTTATTTTTTAATTCATCATAAAGTTTGGTAAATTCTTCTATTTTACTAAAATCACTTTTGGTGTCTAATTCCTCTTTTTCTACGAAACAATCATTAAAATTCTTAACAATCTCACTTCTTCTTAATCTTTGTCTAAAAAATTTGATATCCTCTTCGTCTATTTCTTGGGTAAAATCAGGTATTTCCATAATAAATATTTTAGATAACAAATTAATCAACGAATTAGAAAGAATTTTTGTTAATTCTTTGTCTTGGTTGTACGAAGAGTTGAGATTAAAAATGTAAATTGAATTACAAGGAGAATAATAATTATATTCATTACCATCACTATCATCAGTGACAGTAGACACTCCTAGCATGATATGATTTTTATTTATTTTTCTTAGCTCACTAGCCCTGTCTCTCAAATTATCCGTGCCAGCTAAGTTTACTAACTCAGAGTATTCTGGTATGTTTACGTATTCATTAAAAGGAATAATATCATTTAATTGTATTCTAATTTGTTCTTGTATGAATATTTGATTATATTTGGTTATCAAATTTTCTAAGTAATTAGAATAGAAATTGTTAATTTTTTCAGGCATTGATTTTTCATATAAAATTGAGATTTTTAATGATTTACTTGAGGATAGTGCTAATAAGATTAAGATGTACATTTTGTTTATGTTTCTATTTTTGTTTCATTACAGTAAATTTCTGATACTTAAAAATACACAATGATCTTAAAAAAATAAATTTAATCAGTAAAAAAATAATTTAAATTATAATTTTTATTTATCATTTTTTATTTGTTAAAATTTATTGCATAAATAAGTTTTTTATTGGTTAAGAATGAGAAATCCAACAATAAACATTTATTTGTGTTTTTTATCAGATATTTTACAAAATAAAACTATCTGCTAACTATTAACTCATCTAAATTTAGTACTAGAAGTTTATAAATTAAGAAAATATTATTTTTTATTTTATAAATTATAATTTAAATTGTTATATTTTAAAGATTTTATATTTATTTATAGCTTGATTGATTTATTTTAATTTTTTAATTTTATTTATTTTTTAAACCAATAGTTTATTTTTTATTTTTTAATTTATAAAATATATATTTTTTATATTTTTTAATTTACTTTTTTATTTTAATTTGATTTACTTTTTAATATATTTTTTAATTTATAAAATATATATTTATTACATTTTTTAATTTTATTTAATTTTAAAAATATAAATAATTTATCATATTTTTTAATTTACTTTTTTATTTTAATTTGATTTACTTTTTAGTATATTTTTTAAATTATAATTTAAATTGTTATATTTTAAAGATTTTATTTATTTATATTTTGATTGAATTATTTTAATTTTTTAAATTATTTATTTTTTAAACCAATAGTTTATTCTTTAATTTTTTACTTTTTAGTATATTTTTTAATTTATAAAATATATATTTTTTTAATTTTTTAATTTTATTTATTTTTTAAATCAATAGTTTATTTTTTAATTTTTTGATTTATAAAATATATATTTTTTTAATTTTTTAAATTATATATTTTTAAAAATATAAATAATTTATCATATTTTTTAATTTTTTAATTTATAAAATATATATTTAATTATAATCATATTTCCAATAAAGACCATCATTGTAAGAATTATCAAATGTCAATTCATCATACACCCTTGGAAACATATTATTAACAAAAGCATTGAGAGAGAAATGTGTTCCTTTTAATCCTTTAGCTATATCCAAACTAACAGAGCCATCAGGATTAATTATAAATATTTTTGATGAATTTATACTCAAAGCTTTGTAAGTGACAACATCATTTGGTTTATTACCAAAGCCTGCGATAAAAGGGTTCTCATCAAAAAAGATCTCTTTTATTTTTTTTAAACAAGCTATCTTAAATTTCTCAGGAGATCTCAAAATAATTTCTCTGTAAAGTGCACCTAATACACCTGAGGTAGAATGAATGATTGGTCCTTCTGGTAAAACAAACCCTTCTTGGTTAATATTGTTAAGGTAATATCTTGTTAATTTGCTTTGACCTAATGGCCTGGATGTCAAATAAATAAATTTATACCCATTTTCTGCAAGTTTGGTATAAAATTGTGCCACTCCCACGTGTGTCCAATCACTTCCTACCAAAGAATAAAGATGTCCTTTGATATCACTTTTGGTAATTGTACCATCTATGTCTGAGATAATAATCTTATCACTCTTATTCCATAAAAAGATATTTGCATGTAATTTTTTATCCTTTCCACTGAGTTTAAAAATAATTTCATTCTTTCCTTCCTTCAAATTTAATCTTTTCAGTTGATCTGAAGTTAATTGGGTTGTCCAATATTTCTTTTTAGGTGCTTTTTTAAAAAATGACCAACTTTTTACATTTTCTAGCTTAGTTTCCAACAATCTTGTAAGCTCATGTAACCCTTTTCTGAGTATTTCCAAATCTAATTCCTCTTTTAATTCTTGTTCTGAGTCAACTGGTAATCCAAGCTCTCTTTTAATTTGTGTCTTGATCTCTTTCGAAATAAACTTTTCTTTCTTAACTTTTTCAGGCGAGGAAACTCTTTGCATTTCTTCTAACAATTTCATCAACCTGTCATCATAAAAACTTTCCACTTCAATGTCATTCACTCCCAATACGTGTTTCAATTCGTATCTTAAAAATGGGTTAAGTTCATCAAAATTAAACTCACTTTGTTTCGTATTCTTTTTCAAATTGTTTTCTATGTTTTGTTGTGTGTTTCTGTAAATTTCATTCCGAACAAGAAAAAATATTTGGGAGAAAAATGTGTGATCGAAGTAAAATGAATTGTTTTTACAATCTGATATTTGAACTATGATTTGGTCAAAGTCTCTTAGGTTGACTATCTCAAAAGAATCGAATGTTTCTCTTAAATTGTTTGTTGTTCTTTTGTCTCCACAAAGTGAAAATCTGATTTGTGATTTTTTACATCCTTTAAGCTCACAAGCACCTGTTTTTTGGCCTGGGAAAGCCCAATTTCCTCTCAAAACGTGGTAAAGTGTTCTTACATTACTGATAAGATAAGAGTAATACTCGTATGAATTGACCAATTTCTTAAAAGATTTGTATGACTTGCTTAGATCGGGGAGAACAAAAGGTCTTAAAAAGAATTTTCTAAATTCTTCGTTCGTTCTTCGAACCTTTTCTATGTGCAAATTTGAATAAAATTTTTCATTTTTCTCCACCAAATTCGGTAAAAAATAGTTTTCTAATTCTGCAAGCTCTTTTTCCCAACTAACTTTTCTATTCTTCTGTTTTATTTTTTTACAAGTAAACTCACTGTCAGAGCAAACTTCTTCCTCTTCGATATCCTCAAAACAATTAATTTTCAGCTCAGATTGGTTGATAAGAAACAAAACATCTCCATTATTAACAATAGTCATTGACAGGTCACTCATCTTATTATTTACAATTAGATAGATTGTACGGGTGGTTATTCGGAACATATCCATTTTCCCAAACCGAAGCTCGAAAGGTGTACATTTAAATTCACCATCATTGTTTACTACGATTACGTCATTCGCCCCACTGAGTGTGCTTGGGTTTATTTCGGTGTAAAGGGTGAATACTGATGAAAAGAGGCCGGTTGCGTAATTCATATTTGTTTGGGATGGGCATATTTTTTTAAATGTTAGAATACGTTTCAAAATCAAAAAAATATTTTTTAGTGAATTTCTATTGGCTGATTTTTTTAGATTCAATTTTCTTTTATTTTTTTTTCTGTTTCAGGAAAATTATTTAAAAATTAAATAATTTTATTAAATTAAATAATTTTATTATATTTTAATAATTTTCTTAAAATAAGAAAAATTAAAATGCATAAAGTAGTATTCATTTATCCTTTTTTCTATCGTTGATATTCTCATCCATTAAATAATAAGGATACAAAAACACCATCCATCCAAGCGTTAGCACCCCCAAAATAACCTCAAACAAACACCAATTCATGTTAACTATCTTCTTAACCCCAAACCAAACAAAAAATCCCACATCTATTCCTGTTGCTATTGCCACCACCAAGTAAAACAAACAAGATCCCATCCTCTTTATCCCAACAAGTTTTATGCAGCATAGAATAGTAGAACAGATAACCACACTTGGCTCTGTTTTGACATAAGGGAAGTATAACTGAGAAATGATAAATATTAAGTGTAAGGTTGTTGATAGGAATAACCATTTGGGAAGTAACCCTGATTTATTCTGTTGCATTAAGGGTATTTTTATTAAACTAAAAAAATAAATTTATAAAATGGTTTTTTTTAAAATTTTAAATGTCAAATAAATTAAATTATTTTATTGTAAATTTTTTTATAAAATGACATAATAAAAATTATTTTATTGGTTTAATAAGTAAAAGTAAGTTTAAATAAATCTCATTTTCTTTTTTATTCTCTTAGAACCAATTAATTTTTAATTAATTTAGATTTTTAATTTTACTACAAATTTTAAATTTAAAACAAAAATTTGTATAAAATATTTATAATTTAACATGTCATTAAATGTTAAAATAAACCCCTAATTTTATTAAATATTATTTTAAATTTATTTATTTTAATAATAAATAATATTTTTTTAATTTTATTCTATTTGATTATTAAAATTCTTCCAAGGTTTATTTCCTTCCTTGGCATAAAAATCCATTTCATAATTAATGAATGATTCATTAAATATTTCGTAAGGGGTAAGCATTGGTTTACAAAAAGAATCACCCCAATCAATGCTAAGCCTGGTACAATTTAATTGTACAAATAAATCAATAAAAGTAAATTGTGTTAAAATTTCATTCTTAATTTCATTAATTTTGATTTGGTAAACAGAATATTTTCTTCTTTTTAATTCATTTACCACATTTTTTAGTAAAAGAGTGTTGGTTTGCCTGCCTAGTGAAGAAATAATCACTCCTATTTTCTTAGCACTTTTTAAGGAAAGCACTGCTTTTCTTCTTTGAGAAAGAACCTTTTCATGATTGTATTCTTCTATAAACATTTTTTTGGTAGATGGGCAGTATTTATAAAATATTTTCTCAGGATTGGACAGCATAACTGATTCTAAATGAAATCTACCATCCCCAATGAAAAACACGTTTTTGCAATCGAATTTCGGTGAAGTACACCCTAAAACTTCACCACCAGAGAGTGGATTGGATTGAGGGATGATGAATTGAATTTTATCTTCTGAATTTTTGTTGAAATTTTCCAATTCTCTTTTTAAAAACTGAACAGCTGAGAGAAATTGAACAGTTGAGGTAATAGCCACTGATTTATTGGTAAAATGTTTGATAAAAACTTCTTTTAAGTGTCTAAAATCAAATCTAATATCCACAAACACATACAAAGTTCTTACCAGCATTTCTTTAACACTAACCAAGCAGGAATGACCGTAATGGATCAAAAAATCAAAATTTAGTTTATGAACAGAAATATCATCAATGCAACATGCACCATAAACAACATCACCTAAGATTATTACCTCTTCTGCATAGTTTTCTAGTATCTTTTTTAGGATAAGTGTGTATTTTAGTAATCCGTCTGGTAATTGTAGAGCTACTTTTTTAAAAGAGTGTTTTTTTATTATTGTTATTGATTTTTCTAAGTTAAAATCATAGTTTGGTGGTAGAAGTGATTTTAATGATGAAGGGATTTGCACTGTTTGTGGTTTTACTAAATTTACCATAAAAAAATAAAAAATATTTAGAATTTATAAAATTAAATAAAATAATATTAAAAAGAGATAGAATAATATTAAAATTAAATAAAAAATAAAAAATAAAAAATAAAAAATAAAAAATAAAAAATAAAAAATAAAAAATAAAAAATAAAAAATAAAAAATAAAAAATAAAAAATAAAAAATAAAAAATAAAAAATAAAAAATAAAAAAATAAAAAATAAAAAATAAAAAATAAAAAATAAAAAATAAAAAATAAAAAATAAAAAATAAAAAATAAAAAATAAAAAATAAAAAATAAAAAATAAAAATAAAAAATAAAAAATAAAAAATAAAAAATAAAAAATAAAAAATAAAAAATAAAAAATAAAAAATAAAAAATAAAAAATAAAAAATAAAAAATAAAAAATAAAAAATAAAAAATAAAAAATAAAAAATAAAAAATAAAAAATAAAAAATAAAAAATAAAAAATAAAAAATAAAAAATAAAAAATAAAAAATAAAAAATAAAAAATAAAAAATAAAAAATAAAAAATAAAAAATAAAAAATAAAAAATAAAAAATAAAAAATAAAAAATAAAAAATAAAAAATAAAAAATAAAAAATAAAAAATAAAAAATAAAAAATAAAAAATAAAAAATAAAAAATAAAAAATAAAAAATAAAAAATAAAAAATAAAAAATAAAAAATAAAAAATAAAAAATAAAAAATAAAAAATAAAAAATAAAAAATAAAAAATAAAAAATAAAAAATAAAAAATAAAAAATAAAAAATAAAAAATAAAAAATAAAAAATAAAAAATAAAAAATAAAAAATGTTATATAATAATAATAAATAAATAACCCATGATTTATAATATTAATATGGGGGTCGCTCAGAACAACGTAGAAACAAGCGGGTCTACAAGCGTCGAGAAGTTAAAAGACGTTAAAAAGAAAGTTGAGGTGTTTGAATTAAAAATGAGGATTGAAAAGGTACTGGAAGATGAGGAGAAGATGATGTTTTTGCTCCAAGAAATGGGGGAAAGTGGCTTAATATGGTTTGTGAATCTAGTAGAAAAGCCGACAACTTACGCTGAATTAAAAAATTTGGTTGTGCAGAAGATGTTAGAAGATATGCAGATTGCTGAAAGGTGTGAGGAAGAAAAGAGAAGATCAGAAGTTCTTTCTAAGATGGATGAAAGGGAAGTGTCTCTTAGATTGAAAACAAATAACAAAGAGTATTTTCATAAGAAAGGAATGGGGTCAAGGATTAATAGTTTTGACAAGATTAGTACCGGAAAAAATAAATTTATTTGTTATAAGTGCAAAAAAGAGGGGCATATAGCTATAGGATGTCGTAGTTTTGCAAAAAGTGATAATTTGAATAAAGAAGGTGACAGTTATTTTGTTGATTTCAAAAATAAAAAAATAAAATTAAGTCTAGATGCGATATCAAAAGAGTTTTCAGAAATAATATATGATAGTAAGGAAAATGAAAAAATTAAATTTTGTAGTATTGAGAGGTGTCGAATAATAACACCAGAGGATAAAATTGTAGTTAAAAAAGGAAATAGAATTCCAAAAGAAATAAAAAAAAAGTTGGAAATAGTAATTGCAAATTTATTGAATAGAGGTATAATACGAGAGTCTAACTCTCAATGGAGAAATCCTATCAGAGGTGTAATGAAACCAAATGGCGAAGTTCGTTTGGTCAGCAATTTGATAGCTCTAAATGAATTAACTGAAAAGGATAGCTATTCGTTACCATTAATGAAAGAAGTTATTGAGAGTATAGCTGGAGCAGATTATATCACTGTATTAGATTTAAAAGATGCCTACTATAATGTAGAGATTGAAGAAAGTGATAAGCATAAAACTGCTTTTGAATTTGATAATAAAGTATATGAGTGGTGTGGTATGGTTATGGGGTTTAAAAATGCTCCAATGATATTTCAAAGAATAATGGATAAAATTTTAAAAGAGTTTATAAACAAAGGAGTATCAGTATATTTAGATGATATTGTTATTTATTCACAATCACTTGAAGAACATAATGATCTGGTCAGAAAAGTATTAACTAAGCTTAAAGACAATAACTTAAAAATAAACATAAAAAAAATTCAGTTAGCAGAAAAAAATGTAAAAGTATTGGGATTAACATTGAATGGTAAAGAAAAAATACCCATAGAGATGAAGCAAAACTCAGCTTTAGAATACCCAAGACCCGAATCAGTAGATCAGCTAAGAAGATTTTTGGGTATGATTGGCTGGTTTCGAGACTTCATCCCTCATTATGCATCAACAACCAGCATATTATATGAAGGATTAAAATCTAAAATGCCATTTATATGGACTAGAGAAATGAACCAAGCATTTTTAAATGTAAAGGAAAAATTAAGAAACATAAGTTCACTTAAATTACCTGAATATAATAAAGAATTTGTTTTGAAAACGGATGCATGTAATACGGGGCTTGGTGCAGTTTTATTACAAAGAAATACCAAGGGAGAATTAGTGCCAGTCCATTGGGCTTCAAAAAAGTTAACTCCAACCGAAAGAAGGTACGGTATTAGCGAGAAAGAGATGCTAGCAATTGTCTGGGCAGTGAAAAAATTTAATTATGAATTGAGAGGTCGGAAGTTTCACTTAATAACCGACCATAAAGCTTTGGAAAACATACGAAGTAAACCGGAATATGCGAACAATAGGATCAATAGATGGATAAACTATATCCAAGAGTATGACTTTAGTATAGAATATCAAAAAGCAAAAGAATTAGAAAGAGCTGATTCCTTAAGTAGAGTGTTTATGGAAGATGATAAAAATAAAAATAAAATAAATAAAAAAAGAAAATATCTATTGGAAAATCATTTAATAAAAACTGAAACTGGAAATTATTGGAGGTTTGATTCTGGTATTATTAAGAAAATTCCAGATGACAAGAATAAAGAAAAACTTATACTGGATGTACATGAAAAATTATCTCATAGAGGGTTAGAACCAATATACTATGAATTAAAAAGAAAGTGGTACTGGATAGGATTAAAAACTGATATAAAAAAGGTTTTACAAAAATGTCTAGTTTGTGCAGAGAATAATAGGAAAAAATTTGGTGGCTGTGATTATATTGTAACTTCAAGACAAGGTGAAAAGGTTGGTATAGATATAATGGAAGTCTCGAGCAATAAAATGAAATTATTAGTATTCATTGACTATTATACAAGGCACGCAAAAATTTCTAGGTTAAAAAGCAAAAACGCCGAAGAAATTAAAACTAAAATCGAAGAATACATCAAAAATATACAATGCCCTGAAGAAATCATCACAGATAACGGTAAAGAATTTACTTGTAAGACAGTTCACAAATTATTATACGACTACCAAATTCATCATACAAAAGTCGGAGTGGAATCACATAGATCGAATGGCAGGGTCGAACGTCTAATAGGAACTATAAAAGATGCCTGGGAAAAGGTTAAACTTGTTGATATAGACGCAAAAATTAATTTTATTGAAAATAATTATAATAACACATTCCATTCTGCCATTAAATGTACTCCAAATGAAAGTCTACAGGATATTAACGGCCTCGTTAGCTTGAATAATAGCAAAGAAGGAACGTATTCTTCACAATTTAAAAAAGGTTACCGAGAAAAATTTAATGTTAATGAAAAGGTTTTAGTTTGCAAAAGAGAAAATCTTAAGAATAAAAGTCAAAAAGGTAGGTTTGTAATTAGGGGTGTAGTAATTGAGAAGTTTAAAAATGATTCTTACTTGATAAAAAAAGAGGATGGTAAAATTGTGAAAAGGCGACATCATGATTTAAAGAGATTATATGAGACTCCGTCTAGAGGGGGGGATGTTATATAATAATAATAAATAAATAACCCATGATTTATAATATTAAAATTAAATAAAAAATAAAAAATAAAAAATAAAAAATAAAAAATAAAAAATAAAAAATAAAAAATAAAAAATAAAAAATAAAAAATAAAAAATAAAAAATAAAAAATAAAAAATAAAAAATAAAAAATAAAAAATAAAAAATAAAAAATAAAAAATAAAAAATAACTAAAATATCTTATTGTAATTTTAGTGAAAACCCTAAAATTTTAAATACAATATTCAAAATAAATTAACTAATAATAATCTAGAAAAACATTAAAATCAAATTAAGCTGTTATTTATTAACATAATATAAATATTATAAAATTTTGATTAGATTTTAAATTTATAAAAAATTTTAAATTGTCTTGCCAAAAAGGGACAACGAAATCAGAAGAAACAAACAATTTAATTAAAATTTCTAAATTAAAAATCACAAATTTTGTTATAAATCAGAAAAAAAGAAAATCAAAAGACCCTTTGCTGCATGTCAGATGATCCAAGTAAAAATGTGGAAGTCAGGAAGAGAAAAAGGAAATTTTATAAAGAGTGCTGCGCAGAAGGGTGTGATTTCAGCGAACCTTTTAAGATGGTAGTACCACAAAAAAATGTTAACCGCAAAGAAGAGATAAAAATTATAAAAAATCCAATTTTTGAGGAAGTTTCTCGGAGAATCTGTAAAGACAAGAAAAAAAGTAATTTTAATTGTACTAGTTGTAATACTGGGATTACTTTTTATTGGAGGGATGGTTGGGATAGTAATATTCTTTTGTGTAATAAGTGTGGGCTTAGATTTGAGAAAGGGCTTTTTTACTGCAAGAAATGTAGTTATGTTCCTAAGAAGAAAGAGAAGGATGGTAAGGAGTGTTGTTCTAAGTGTCTTTATGAGTGGTGAGAATGTGGTGTTAAACTTTAACCGATTAATTTGTGTTTTTTGATAAATAAATATAAAAATTAATAAATGTTTTCCTTAATTAAAAAACATATTGAACAAATTAAATAATTTTTTCTTTAATATTTAAAGAATATATAATTTAATTAATTTAAAGATTTATTTTTTATTATTTTTTTAATAATTTTGTTTATAAATTATTTTATTAGAGATTTTATGATAAGCCTAAGTTTTAAATTAAAAATATGTGTTATTTTTAAGTTTTTAAAAATTAAATAAGTTTTTTAAAATATAAGTGAGTTCTTTAAAATGAAACTAATAATTATTATAAAACTCAGTAATATTTTAAAAACTTATTTAAATTTTAAAAAACTTATCCTTTTATGACAAAACTAATATATATTTTTTATCAAAATCAATACCATTTTATTTAGACAAAAATATATGAACAATATGGATGATTTTTTTGAAGATATTAAGGGTAGAAATGGGCAAAACGACTGTGATTACGATTATTGTTACTTTTCTTCGGGATTTATCTTAAACAGTGGAACTGAAGTAGAAGGAAATAGGTATTTTTCGAAGTTTTTGCTAACTGAAAATGAAGTAAAATTCATACAGGGTTTGATGAGCATAAGCTTCTTTTTTATTTGAGATGTTACAGGGGTCTCTAACATTAAATTATAAGGGAAAGGGCTGAAAATAAAAACTGGGGAAAGGACAGACTCTTATTAGTTGCACTTTATCTAAGACAATACGACACTATTAAAATAATCTCAAAAACGTTTAATTTAACATGTGCAACGGGTAACATAATAGTCACTAAAACACTTAATGCCACCACAGCAATCTGAGCAACAAATTTTTTATGCCTATTAAAAAAAGTGAGCAATTATTAGAAACCCTGAATTTATCTATAGTTCAGAATTGATATTGGTTGTAGATGCTATGGTATTCGAAATACAAAAGCCTACAGATCTTTTCGAAGATGTAAAAAGATGTTTTAGCGGACAATATAATATTTATTGCTTAAAAGCCGAAGTTGCTATACTAATTAGTGATATTTGCGCGTTTTCTTCCAATCCCTACCCAGGGATTGTACATAGTTTTACAATTTTTGAAAGTAGATCTTGTATATACAAGAATTTTTTTACTAAACTTCTATCTGATTACAATATAATTGGAAATGACGGAGAGCCTTATTGAGCTATCTTAGGGGACAGAGTATACATTGGAGGCAGCCTTAGCTGCAGAACAATTACCCTGCTAAAAAAAGTTTAACTCATGATAAAAAAATTTTAATTAAAAGAAAGGAGCTTTGTTGAACGATTTTTTGGAGGAACAAAGATGTTATTTGAAATTCTACAAAGTTAATTCAGGGACAGTAAACCATTAATGAATTCTATCACAAAGAGCTGTTTTGCTCTGGTAAATTTTTATATTATTAACAATCTATTATCTGCTAAGGATTCAAATTACTTAAATAAAATCTAGCAATATTATTGTTTGAGAGTTGAAACAAACACGCATAATCTTCGCAAAATAACTCATCATCTTACTTTGGATTCTATGAATCTTCAAGGAAAATACGAAGAATCGGTGAATAAAGCCGTCTAAAGAATTAAAAATAATTTATTATATTTAATTTCTCTACTTTACCCTATAAATCTGTATTTTTATCATAAAAAGATAAGTTTTTTACAATATAGAAAACCATTTTTAATGTTAATACTAAGACCTATCAAAAAACATTTATCGTTTATTGAATGCTTGTAATATTACAAATAAAAACAATCCTTTATTGTTGAAACAAATCTCAAAGATTTTTGTTTATGTTTCAGAGTTAAAATTACTATTTTAATTATTTAAATAAATGGAATAATTACCTGAAAACATTCTTTTTTATTTCTATTTATAACTTTAATGTTCTTTATGATCTAGAATCAAAACGAAAAGTAGCTTTTTAATGACATAAGAGTTTGTATCAGAATATTATTAATATGACAGCCTTGGTACAACTTAATTTTAAAAATATACTTCATTTCTGTTCCAGAAATAATTTTCTCAAACAATCTAATTTAAAAATAAATAATCATTTTTACCAATGGTAAATATGGGAGAAACTTTAAATAAGAAATTTAATAAAGATGTTAAAATCTATAATGTCCCAGAGGATTTCCTCCGAGATGGTGTACTACCGCTCGTATATCATAATTTCATATGTATCTAACATTATAAAATAGTTTTTTAGATTAAAATACTTTTTTATCAAAGATTATTTTTCAAAAGTTTGTTGTTATATTTTAGAAATAAATTAAAAAATTTCATAGTAATATCTAATCTTTAAAGTAAAATTGTAATTTGAAAAACTATCTCGTTCGATTCATTTTTTCTGAAAAATATATTACTTATTTTTGGCGCTAAGGAGAAGATTTCGGGTAATTTATATGCAAATTCTTTTCCTTGTCTATATTCTTTGCTTTCTTTTTGTATTCAATCTTACCTTTTCCCGAGAATAATATTTATATATGTTAAAGATTTATAAGATAAGTTCATGATTTCGGATCACAAAGATATTCTTTTTTTAAGTTTATTTAGTATTTAAAGAAAAAACGAACTTACTCATGCCTTTCTACTCTCAGAATAAAAACTTTAAGAAATCTTTCAAGTAACCCTTAAAATCTATTTATTTTAATTACCCTCTTACAGGTTCTTAACCTAAAACAGAGGTTGCAACCCTGTGCCGTCGTTACATAAATATAATATATGCAGATAACCAATTATATTACTGACTTTAATTATAATTAAAATATGTAAACCATCAAGTATAGCTTACTTTTAATTTTTTAATTTGTCTAGCAGTAATAATTAAATAAACCACATAATATTTAGGATATAGAGATTATAATGATTTTTTTTGTTGGATAAAGATGGGAAATCCACACGAAGATCTTTTGTTATACCTTCTATATAAAAACATTGTTGTCTAAAACATTCACTTTATTTTTCCTACGCCAGAAAAATCAAGCAAAAAGTAAGGAACATATAGAAATCATTAATAACCAATTAATAACTTTAATAAGATCGTATAGCCGAGGCACGGCGATAGTTTAATTATTATCATATCTTATAGATTGAAAATATAATCTAAAGAAATACAAAATGACATTTTATTGTAGACTGGATGATATCAAAAATATTTACATCCCCAAATGATAAAATACAAAAAAAGAAGAATATTTGACAGTAATGTTTATAATTGATACAAACAATTTATATTTTTAATTTTGTCCTGGAAAGAAGGGACTTTTCTTGTTCGGACGTAAAAGTTGAACAGATTGTACCTTAATTTTTTATTTACTTCTTTCCTTCTCATCAAAATGGGCTAAAATTAATTTATTTTTAAATAAATTGAAAAAATATACTATTTTTTGACAAATTTCTTTAACGAATTTATGAAGAAATGTTTGTGAGAATACAATATTAAAAAACTTTTTATAAGATTTATTATTTTAAATTTAACTATTTAACATTAAAACTTCTAAATTATCAATCAAGCCTTTAATCCAATATAATATTGATGACTTAACTATTCTTTAATTTAAAAGGGGTTTTAATTTTGATTCCAAATTTCATAAACAATCTCTAGCTTTATAAAAAATTTTTCTTAAGTGATGTATTGATGTTAATCAACTTGTTATTTGGGTATTTATTATGCAGTATATATCTCAAGTAAAATAGCTTTACCTTATTTTTATCAAATTTATTATTAATTCCTCTTATATTCAACTCTTGTTAGTCTTTCATAGATTTTAAAGATTAATATTATTAAAATTATAATAATAACTCCCTAAATTTTATAAGATGGTTTACTCTAATTTTAGATTAAATTTATATATTTATTTTTCTTAAGTTGTAGCAATCAAATAATGAATGTGCAACAACCAAATTTAAGAAAACAATTTTTGTAAATTTTTATTTCGGCTTTATAAAAAATAATATTATGTTTTTAATTAAAAAAGGAAATACCCAATATATTTCTTTGATTTATAAACTCTTTTTCTATTATTTTTTAGCAAAAACATACATTTTGGCTCACTATTCTTATTTATTCAAACATAAAGTTAAAATTTAACTAAAATGCATTTGATAGATATCTCTTTAAAAACTTAACTTTTTTTTTGTTGCCCAGGGATGTGAAATCCATACGAAGATCTAAAACAAACCTTTTTATATATTATATATATATCCATCCAATAAGAAACATATGGTAAAATACGTATTTATACAATTAGATATAGATTCTAGATACTGCAAATCTTTACCCTTTAAAATCCACCTCGTGCACTCTATTGACCGCCTAAGTCTATTTAGCCTTTGAGACTTATGTTATAAATAAAATCATATGATTTATATTAATTTATAATTAAGAAAACAAATAGCCAAACAAAATACTGATTAGGAAGATAAGTCAATACCAAATCATAAATGTAAAATGCAAACAAATTATCAACCTGATAACCGAACTAATAATATCTGGGGTTTAAATCTAATTATATAACAAATATAAAAATGATTTAATAAAAAATACGAAAAAACTCTTTGATTTAGTTTACAATTAAACAAAATTTGGTTATTAAATGATAAATTCAAGGAATATTTAAATTTATTAAAATATGAAATAACATACAAAAGATTGGTTTTTATAAAATTAACATAAAAAATTTTAAAATTAAATCAAAGTTGAGTTAATCGTGATATTTTGAAAATAGGGTTTATTTTATAATGAAACAAATCTTTAACATACAAAATTTAACTGTAAACTTAAAAATTATATACTAAATCTTTTTAAAAATTTTCTTATTTCCTAAAAATTAGCCAATATTTTATTTAAGACACTTTTTTTGATTGAACAAATTTCTCCTTAATTTAATAATTTGTCAAAAAGGGTGAATGACCAATAAAAAATAAGTTTAAGCTTTGAAATAACAACCATATATGCATGCTACTTATATAGAGTTAGAATTACCAATTAACAAAATATCTACAAGGTTTCATATTTATGAAAACGAAGAGAGTGTATTTATTTATGTAGGTCAGAACGCGGCAGAAGTAACTCTGTATAATGATATGTTAGCTGACAAATTAAAGAAAAGTGAACCTTTCAGATCTAAAAAAAGTACTTTTCTTTGTAAATTAACCGATTCAAAGGATATTAATGCTATTGTGACTGTTTTGAAGGAAATGATTATGGGTGAAAATCTAGAAATTATCAAAAATAGAATTGTTGGCGAGAAACAGAATAAAGAAACTTAAAAAATATTTATAATTTTAAAAATTTTTTTATTTGGTGATTTTATAAAATTTATTAAAAAATTCTTTGTGTTTTTTAGAATTTAAAAGAGGGAATTTCTATAATTGAATTAAAAATATTACTTTTTTTGGTTTTTAAATATTAAAAAAAGATATTACCCCTTAATGAAAGAATTTAAGAAGCTTTCTTGGGAGAATCTAACAATCGAAATTGCACACAAAAAAAGGGCATTAAAAATACTTAATAATGTATCAGGAGAAGCGCATGCTGGAAGAATGAACATAATAATGGGCCCGAGCGGATCTGGTAAGAGTACCCTAATTAATACACTCATGGGGCATGTTCCTTTTGAGTTTAAAACCAGTGGTAGAATTCTTGTCGATGGAAAAAACAGGGAGCCCGGATTTAATACTTATGTAGGGTTCTGTGATCAGCAAGATTCTTTTTTTGCTTTGTATACGATAAAAGAATTTTTGATATTTCATTCCAAAGGAAAAAACAGAGATATCAGCACTGAAAAGTCCTTAGAGAAGATCAATTATTTAATAAAAGATTGAATCTTTCTGAGCGCAAGAATACACAACTTTATAAGCTTTCAGGTGGTGAAAAGAAAAGAGTAATGTTAATTTCAGAACTAATGACCAACAAAAAAATAATTTTCTTAGATGAACCAACTTCAGGGCTCGATTCTCATTTGGCTTTAGATCTCATTTTCTTTTTAAAAGAGCTAACTCATAAAGAAAATATTATGATGTTTGTAACTATCCACCAACCAAGTGCTATAATTGTAAGCGCTTTTGATGATTTCACGTTTATGGTTTCTGGAAAGTTTCTTTATCATGGAGAATATTCAAAATGTGAGAAATACTTTGAAGAACATGGGTTTAAGAAACCTGATAAGATAACTTTTACAGAATATTTGTTTGAGCTCACGGCAAAAAAGAGTTGTCTTCCAGACATATTACCTAATTTTGA
>CM035597.1:9789339-9942624 GCA_020423425.1 Chrysopa pallens | reverse complement strand
GCTGCTGCGTAATTATTTTCAGTGGTTTTAATATTTAATTCTCTTTCTTCCTTAGCAATTCTGCTTGGTAAACTCGTACAACCTACAAAAATATTCAACAAACAACCTGTTAATACTCTTTTCATGGGTTAGATTAATAATTTTTAAAAAAAATTACAAAAAAATATTTTTTTATACAAAAGTAAATTTAAATAAAAATTTCTTAATTTTTCATAAAACTTTTAATTCCAACATGAAGTAATACATTTTTACTTTTTTAATGAATAAAAGTGAGAATTATTAAGAATCTGACAAATATTTCCTGATATAGTCTAATTGATCAAAAAAAAATTTTATTTTTTTTATATTAAAATAATAAATTATTTATTAATTAATCTCAGTAGGGTTTAAAAAATACATACAGTATGTGAAAAAAAAAGTTATCAAAAAAAATTTATTTTAAAATCTCTGATCCAACTGGTATAATGATTTTTGATAAATTTTAAAAAACTTAATTAGTGTTTTCCTTTATTTTTATCGTTTTAGTTTTTTGTAGGATACTCCAAAAAATTTTTTTGGTTTTTTTTTAAATAAATATTATGAAAAAAAAAGCTATCAATATTTAAAATCAAATAACTTTGAGTTTTTGGCGCCCAAATCCCCTCCAAACCTTTTATAACCGATTTTATTTACAAAGAAAAATGACAAAACAACTTCTTCTGAAGAAAGAGCGCAAGTAATTGCTCTTTTGAACCAGGGATTCACGACTTACGAAGTGGCAAGAATAATACAAACTTCACAAGCTACTGTTTCAAAAACACGCAAAAAATACATTATTTATAACTGTAGGGTAACTTATTATGTTGAATAAAAAATTCAATGAGATTAACTTTATTTAATCTTTGAGGAGGCATGCCTAAAATCAGCTGCCCTATTTATAGTTTTGGATGGAGGGAAATTGGGCGGTAACTTATTACAAATTAAATTTGATTTAATTTCAATATTATTATATTTTCCCTTACATTCTCCCCCCTTCCACAACTTAACATTAGAAATGTGTATCCATCCTTTAATCTTAGAAACCTTTACCCACCTTTTCTTATATCCTATTTCAGCAATTCTGTATGGCCCTGAAAACTTATTTTTTAATTTATGAGAATTGAAATTCTTGACAAATATAATATCTCCTACTTGCAATTGCCTTTGATTCTGCTTATTAAGTAACTTTTTATTTGGTTTTTCTTTTTCTGTTATTTTATCTTTACCACTCATTATTCTTTGGGATATATTATTTATAGTTCTATGATAAATTAAATTTATTCTTTTATTTATAATTTTAATTATATTTTCAATTTTTCTGTCTTTATAAATACGTATTATCTCATTAATGGTTCGATTTAATCTTTCAGATATTCCATTGCATTTTGGTGTATATTTTGGTATAAAAATATGTTTAATGTTGGGATGCAATGCTCCCTTTTTAGTAGTTTCCATTTATAGAAGTATTAATCAAACGGTGATTGGTTTGTTTAAAGGAGAAAAAAGTATAAATAACTTTTATTAAATAAATGATGGTTCCTAAGAAATATCTTTCAAGTAACAATGTTGGCCGTCACACATCCAACACTGATAAAAAGAGATCAGGAGATGCATCTACTACGCGAGTAGATGGTAAGTCGCCTAATTCAGCGAGAGTACAAGCTGAATCGACTTTTTCTTATGGCCGTAATTCATTAAACCAACAGCGTGAATTATTTTATAAGAATCAATCGGAAAGAGAAATAAAAATGAATATTTTTATGTTAGAAGGAGAGTTAGGATTTGAATCATTTACACTTAGAGAAAAAATGACATTCTTAATTTCAAAAGGAAGCCAAAGTGTTAAAAATTGGTTTTATGAGAAAGGTATATCTAACAGCTTACCAATAACATGGGATGAATTCAAGTCAGAAGTGGTAGAGTTTTGTACCGATGTGGGGTTGGAGAACATGCACAAATACCAAGAAGAGAAGTGGAGTAGGTATTGCATGAGATTAGTCGATTGGGCTAAGAGTCGTGATATAAATGAAGA
The DNA here is from genome assembly GCA_020423425.1 of Chrysopa pallens. Taxonomy (NCBI): domain Eukaryota; kingdom Metazoa; phylum Arthropoda; class Insecta; order Neuroptera; family Chrysopidae; genus Chrysopa; species Chrysopa pallens. The sequence continues at coordinate 9,940,574 of CM035597.1, read as the reverse complement.
ACAAATATTAAGAAAGATCAAAAAAGAAAACGCACCAAGAGATTTGCAAATGTTGTTTCTCTGTGCGAATTCCAGCCTTAAAGAGATAATAGCAAAATTGCAGGAATGGGAAGGTAGTAGTTTTTTAAAAAAAAAACAAGAAGATGATAAATACATCAAAGAAAAGAATGGAGCTTATAGAAAAGAAATAAGAAGCCAAAATTTATTTAAAAACGATTGGAAGTCGAAAGTCCAATGTTTTAAGTGTAAAAAATTTGGCCATTATAAAAATGAATGTAAGAAAAAAGAACAAAAGAATGATAAATTGGATACAGTTTTTAGCTTAAATGAAAACATAGACACGAGAGAAATTATCATTCAAGGGAAGAAAAGTGTCGCACTATTCGATAGTGGCGCAGGAAATAACTTTATTGGTGAAGTAATTTTGAAGAAGTTACAAGGGGTGGAGATTAAAAGTTTAGATTCCGAAATGAAATTTAAGCTAGCAAATGACTCTGAAATAGTGATTTATAAGTCTGTTGAGTTAGAGTTTTATTACAATGACATAAAGTACAAAGAAAACTTTTATGTGATGGAAAATAATTCAAGAACATTGATATTAGGATTTAAATTTATAAATAAAATTGCTGGGTATATAAATACAGTGAGACCTATACCAATAGAGTGTAGAATAGATACACGTAAGAATCCAGTAGTAAATTGGCACCGTGCTATCAGAAACAAAAAGGATAAAGAAGATTTTAAAAAATAAATAAATGATCTAGAAGCTAGAGGAATCGTAGAACAAAGTAAAAGTCTATGGTGTAACCCAGTAATATTAACGCGGAAAAAGAATGGATCATTGCGTTTTTGCTTAGATTTTAGAAGGTTGAATGAGTATATTGAATTGGATGGTTTTGAGATTCCGAGAATCGAAGATCTTATAAATTCATTGAAGGATGCAAAGTGGTTTTCAAGTATTGACTTGAAAGACGGATTTTTCCAGGTTCCAGTGAGGGAACAAGATAAGGAAAAACCCGCGTTTATGGTAGGAAGTAAGCTTATGCAGTTTAGGATGATGCCCCAAGGTTTTAAAAATAGTGCAAGTATTTTTCAGAGAGTAATGACATTTGTTTTAAGTGATTTAATAGAAAAATGTTGTTATGCCTATATTGACGATGTGCTTATTTTTGGTAGAACTGAAGATGAACACGATATAAATTTTAACCTAGTATTAAATCGGCTAAAAGAGTATGGATTAGAAGAGAATATTGAAAAAAGGATTTATAAACAGAATGTTATAAAATTTTTAGGATATGAGATCGGAAATGGAATTGTTAAACCAACAATAGAAAGAATGCAAGGAATAAGTGATTATAAATCGCCAAAAAATAAGAAACAGCTACAACGTTTTTTAGGAATTATAAACTATGATAGACAATTTATACCTAGATTGTCAGAGGAAATAGCAATATTTTATGATATGTTAAAGAAAGATAAAAAATTTGAGTGGGATAACAGATGCGAAATTCAGTTTAATAAGGTTAAAGAAAAATGGTCTAGTAATTTGTATTTATCAATGCCGGACATGAAAAGAAAATTTACTTTGGAAACCGATGCTTCCGACATTGGCCTGGGCGGAGTTTTAAAGCAGGTGAAACAATCATAGCGTACATTTCTAGGTCATTAAACAGCTCAGAGAAAAATTATACCATTACTGAGAAGGAAGTTTTAGCCTCGTTATGGGCTATGGAGAAACTTGAGCATTATTTAATAGGCGTAAAGTTTGAGCTAATAACTGATCACAAGGCGATGGTAGAAATGAAGAAAAAAGCCGAATTTGGATCGAAGAGGGTTATAAGATGGCTTGAAAGGCTTAACCGGTTTAACTATATGGTTAAATATAAGAAAGGTGAGTTGCTTGTTCAGGCTGATGCGCTAAGCAGATCAGTGAGTAAAGTTACAATTACAAGATCTAATAAACCAAGTAACATGGTTGACGAAATTATAAAAACACACGAGAATTATAACCACAGAAAAGATATTATGAGGTATTTAAAGGAAGAGAAAATCGATATAAATTATAAGTGTTTAAAAGAGATTCTTAACGGATGCATGGTATGCAAAACGAAAGATAAAAAATATTTCAAAATAAGAACTTTGTAGAGACCAGGACTGTTGGAGAACTAGTTGGAGTAGATTTAATGGAGTTGAACAAGAAGTGCAGAATAATAGTAGCTATAGATTATTTTTCTAGAAAGGTTTTTGCACAGGTAGTAAGTTCGAAGCAGAGTTTCAAAGTATTGAGGTTCTTAAAACAAGTATATGAAACGATCAAGTTTCAAAGTATAATTATGGATAACGGGAAAGAATTCAAGAATAAAAGTGTGGTTATTGGCTTAGTATGAATAATGTATCTCAAAGGTTCGCGATCCCGTATTACCATGAAAGCAACGGACGTGTTGAGAGGGTAATTAGAACAATAAGAACGGCTATTAAAAAGAAGAAGAAGGGAACAAAGTTTGAATTAAAACAAATTATTCAAAACTATAACAGGATGTTCCATCGAGCAATTGGCATGTCACCAAATGAAGCTAGTATGGAAGAGAATGAAAGTAAAGTTCTCGAATACAAAGAAAAATATAAAAAAGAGTTTAAGCCAGGAAAAGTTGAAGTTTTTGAAATACTGGATAAGGTGTTGATTAGAAATGAAGTAAAGAAATCTAAGATGGATTGTGAATACATAGAAGGCGGAGAAGTGGTTGAGAAAATTTCTGATAACTGTTATGTAGTGTTAACAAAGGATCTAAAGAAAATCATCAGGCACAGCTCCCAGCTGAAGAGGCTTTAAACAGAGGGATGTTGGGATGCAATGCTCCCTTTTTAGTAGTTTCCATTTATAGAAGTATTAATCAAACGGTGATTGGTTTGTTTAAAGGAGAAAAAAGTATAAATAACTTTTATTAAATAAATGATGGTTCCTAAGAAATATCTTTCACGTAATAATGTTGGCCGTCACACATCCAACATTTAATATTGTTATGTTTGTTAAACTGTGCTATTTTAGATCCTGTATAGGACTTTCCATTATCAGTAATTATTTTAGCAAATTTTCCGTGTGCCGAAATCCAACATTTAAGTGCATTTAATATTTCAGTTTTTTTTAAATTATGTATAATTTTTACTTCGGAATAACGACTATAAATATCCGTAATAGTCAACAAATAAAATCTTTTTTGTTTTAATTCTGTATTAAGGTCTCGAGTAATAAAAGGACCTAGAATGTCACTAGATACTGAGTTGAATAGCTTGTAAGATCTTATAGGCTGATTAGTTACATTCATATTATTGTAATTTAATTTTACTTTCATACATTTTTCACAATTATTGATGAACTTAGCAACTTTGTCTTTTAAATTAGGAGCTTTAATGTAAAATAATAAAGTTTTATACGTTCCTTTGATTCCAGCGTGCCCAAAATTGACATGAAGATAACGAATTAAACTTTCTAATATGTTATTTTGTTGAATATATATTTTTCCTAGATCTTTAATTGATTTGATATATTCTTCGTATTTATGGGGATAATTATTTTTTATAAATTTAATAATATCAAAAATTAATTCTTTTTTGTCAAATTTTTTAAATAAATTATTTCTTTTATCCTCCTTATCCTTTTCCAGCAAACATATATTTCTTGAAAGTTGATCAGCTATTCTGTTGTCATCACTTCCTATATGCATAATTTCATAATCAAACTCATTCAAAAGTACCTTCCATCGACTAACTCTTTTATTTGGATCAAACTTGTTTGAAAGTAGATTTTTACTGTCAGTCTTAATTATTATTTTATTTCCTTGAACAATGTTACGAAAATGTTGTAAACTTCTCAATATAGATAAAAATTCCTTCTCTACCACAGAATAATTCAGTTCGGCGCCATGTAATTTTTTACTATAATATGCCAAAACTCCGTGCTCTTGATATAATACAGATCCTAACCCGTAATCAGAGGCATCAGTATTTAGATAGAATGATTTATCAAAGTTTGGAAATTTCAAATCACTACAATCTTTAATTTCTTGTATTAAATCTTTCAATGCCTTTTCTTCCGAAGATGACCAAATAATTTTCTTTGATTTGTGGTTTAGTTTGTCTGTTAATGGTTTAATTTTGTCAGAGAAATTATGTATAAAATTTCTATACCAGTTAAGACATCCAATTAACTTTTGCATTTTCTTTAAAGTGTTTGGTCTCTCCTCAGAAAATATTTTATTTTCAAATTCTTTTGATGATTTCAATAGAGCCTTCTTTTATTTTGTGTCCTAGCAATTCAATCTCATTTACTTTAAAAACACTCTTTTCAATGTTAAGTCTAATATGATGATCATACATTTTCTTTAAAACTTTATATAAATGTTTATCATGTTCTCCTTCATCCCTGCCATATATAATAATATCGTCTATGTAGACAAAGCAGTTATCTGATTCTTTTAAAATGTTTTGTATTTTCTGTTGAAATAATTTTGGTCCCATTTTAAGACCAAATGGTACTCTTTTATAAACAAAGTTTCGATTTAAAATAGCGAATCCTGTAATATCTTGAGATTCTTTTGCTATTCTTAATTGGTTGAATCCATTCTTTAAATCCAATTTAGTAAAGAATTTGTTCTTTCCAAGTAGTTGTATATTTTCAAATATTTTTGGTATTCCAGTATTCAAATCATGTAAATTTAGATTAATCTGTCTGTAATCTATTACCAAACGGCATTCTCCATTTTTCTTAGCAATAATAAATCCTGGACTAGAATTCCTACTATTCTTTTCTTTAATAATATCTTCTTTTATTAATCTTTCAATTTCTTTTTTAACTGTTGGAATGTATTTATATGGTAAATAGTATTGTTGTGATTTTACTATTTTGTTTGCATCTATTTGTTTAATTTCTACTGGTGAGGACTTAATATATTTAAAATTATCATTATTCTTTTTATACTCATTTAATAAATGTAAAAGGTCATCCTTATCTTTATTTAAGAAAAATTTATCAATTAATTCCTTGTCTAAGGATTGATTATACTCGTTTTGTTTCTCTTCAGCTAAGATTATTCGTCCATTAAACTTTACCTGTTGTTTAGTAAAATCAATTACACCATTATACTTCATTAAAAGGTCATTTCCCAACAACAAATCAACTGGTAAACTATCTAAAATGTAAAATGAATCTTCAAACTCATTAGTGTCTTCATTAAATCTTATTATTAAATTACATTTTTTTGAAATTATAATGTCTTGTCCATTTGCGGTTAAAATTTGTATACCATTTACTTTTTCAAAGGGTATATTTAGTTGATCGAAAACCTTTTTGCTTACATAACTCTTAGTTGAACCTGTGTCAAATATGCAATTAAAATTTAAATTAAATATTTTACAAGGTATTTCAATCATTTTATTCTGGAAAATTTTCTCCGTCAGTACTAATCCTTTTTCATTTTTACTCTTATCAAACTTATCTGATTTTTTGTCAGATATTTTCCATTCCTTTTTTTTGTTCTTTTTATACAAAACACAGTCTTTCAAGTCATGAGTTGTGGAGTTATGTATCTTACAATACTTGTTAGGTTTTTAGCTTTGATTAAACCTTAAGTTTTCATAATTATCCACACTACTTTTATGTTTTTCATATTTAACTTGACTTTCTTTAATTTTTAATAATAAATTTTTTTCTAAACTAATTAAATGATTAATTTTATCTTCTAAGGATAAATTAATATGTTCTGAAAGTTCCAATGAGGTAAAAAGATCCAATCCTTTTAAGAATGTTTCTTCATATTTTCGGGAATATTCATTCTTAGTTAATTTAGCAGCAATGCTATATGCATTCAATTTGACTTTAATTTCATTTAAATACTCATGTAAATAAATAAAATTTACTTGTTTAACTTGATCCAACTCATTCAGATAAATGGTTAAATATTCTTTAGGATAAAATAAATCAATTAAATATTCTCTGTATTCAAGATAACACACTTCTTTTACTTGAAAATTAATATTTAAATATTTTAACAATTCTTTCAATATTATAATGGACTCTGATTCTGTCCATGCAATCAGTTCTTTAATTTCTTCAAACTGAGCTAACCAAGTATTTATGTCTTGGTTCTCCACATTGGTCACGTAACTCAACTTCTTCTTAATGGTTACATTGGTGCCTGGGAGTTTAATATCAAATATTAGATGTTCTTCTGAGACTTCTCTTTGATTTCTCATGTTGTCGTTGTGTTAAAAAGTAAACTTAGTCTTGTCATTGTTAAATTTCTTGTTTTGAATTCAAAAATGTAGGGTAACTTATTATGTTGAATAAAAAATTCAATGAGATTAACTTTATTTAATCTTTGGTGAGTCATCCCTAAAATCAGCTGCCCTATTTATAGTTTTGGATGGAAGGAAATTGGGCGGTAACTTATTACAAATTAAATTTGATTTAATTTTAATATTATTATATTTTCCGTTACAATAACATTTACGATCATCTAGGGGGCAATGGAAGGAAATCAAAGGCAACAGACAGGATTAAAAAGGCCGTTTTAGAAGAAAATGCAAAGAACAACAAGTTGTCTCTTCGTAAAATGGCGAAAAAGATTGAAGAGGAAACAGCTCAACCAATCAGTTATAGAAGTATAAAGAATTATATGAATTCTATGAACATTTTCGCTTATTCTCCGTGCAAAAAACCACTTCTAAAGCCGGATCACATAAAAAAAGATTTGAGCTCTCTAAGGAATGGCTTAAAATGCCGATTGAAAACATAAAGAAAATAATTTTAGCGACGAAGTGAAGTTTAACCTTTTGTTTTCAGATGGAAAGGTAAAAATATGGCGGGATGCCGATTCTAAGCTAGATCCGGGTAATATTACAGGGACCGTAAAGTTTGGAGGAGGAAGTGTTATGCTTTGGGGTTGTTTCTCCTATTACGGGACGGGAACAATAAGATTTATTGACGGAATTATGAAGGCGGAGGATTATGTTGAAATATTATCAAGTGAACTTTTTTCTTCCGCCAATAAAATGGGCCTTTCGGAATTCATTTTTCAGCATGATAACGATCCGAAGCACACTGCAAAGCTGACAAAGGAGTTTTTAGAAGAAAACAATACCAAGGTATTAGAATGGCCAGCGCAATCACCAGATATGAACCCCATTGAGAATTTGTGGTCCATAGTTAAAAATTTTGTCGCGGAAATGCAGCCTAAAAATTTAAGGGAATTAAAGTCATTTATTGCCACTGCCTGGGAAAGAATAACAAGAGAGTTAACAGAAAAGCTTGCGTTAAGTTTTAAGAAGCGTTCTAATATGCTTTATAAAGCCAAAGGACATTCAATTGATTATTAAATTATTTGCTAACTTTTTTATTTCACAAATCTGATTAAAAAAAAATTAAAAAAAAAGTTTGATGGGGTAACAGCACAATAAAAAAAATAGGTATTTGATAGACTTACGCGCCTCCTTTATTTTCAAATTTAAAAAATTTTCTAAGCTCTAATATAGAAGGATTTTAAATAAATTTCAATTGATAACTTTTTTTTTCACATACTGTATATATATATAAATAAAAGTATGTTTGTTTGTATTTCCGGGGTAAAAAATTATTAAAAAATATATAAAAAACTATTTACATATATAAAAAGTTCTAACTACAAATAATAATCAAAATTATTAGGGCAGGTAGAAAAAGAGGTGGTCAGATTAGAATTAAAAATAACTTGAAACGGATGAATCAAAAAGTATTAATAAAATTTAAAAAATTTAAATTACAAAAAAAAATCATAGCCCAATTGTTAATTGTTGGTTTGACATTTGCTAAGCAAAATTCGATTTATTTGAAGTTAAAACAAGAAACGTTCTAAAGAAACTTCAAAAGCATAAAATCAACGCAAAAAATTACCTGTTACATATCCACTCTCAATTTACAAAACTTTAGCAAAATCAAATTTATATATTTATTTTGCATGTTTAAGAACGGTTATTTAATTTGGTTTAGAAGTGCTTAAACTTTCTAAATGGGGTACAAGTAATAGATCTTATGCACACAAGTTAGAATTCCGCATTAAACTCTCTACTTTTAACTTGTGTAAAATATAGTTAGCATTTATATTTATATAAAACATTACCAATATTAAAAATTTTTCAAAATAATTATACAAAGAAATTATATCTAAGGGTAGTATTCACTCTAACAAGCCTAGAAAAATAAACTATATTTTCGCAGCAATGCGTGAGAGAAAATTCTAATAATTTAATAAATTAGTTAAAATTTTAAAAATTTATCCTTTTTAATGTGTAATTATTTTTGTTTAATTTTTTAATAATTTATTAAAATATCATTAAAAAATAATATTTTATAAAATTTTTACTAAATTATTAAATGACATACCAAATTATTTGGTAAATAAGAAAGTATGTTTGTTAAAGATTAAATTTTTTAAATTAAACATTTTTTAATGAATAAAAATAATGGAATATTTTTTTAAGAAGGAGATTATCATACAAGTTTCTTAAGCTTTATCTTAAATATAAATAATCATTATTTAAAAGGGTTTATTAAAAAAATATCCAAATAATAAGTTTTAAAAAAATGTTTAAAAAATAGTTTTATTTAAAAAAATGTTCAAAAAATTAAAAAATGTTTAAAAAATAAGTTTTATTTAAAAAAATGTTCAAAAATAAAAAAAAATGTTTAAAAAATAGTTTTATTTAAAAAAATGTTTAAGAAATAGTTTTATTTAAAAAAATATTTAAGAAATAAAAGAAAATTAAAAAGATATCTTAAATTCAAAAGATTTTTGTAAAAATATATTATAAAGTTTTTTTGCATAAATATTATATTTAAGAAAATGTTTAAAATTAAAAAAATGTTCAAAAAATAAGTTTTATTTAGAAAAATATCTAAATTTAAAAGAAAATTAAAAAAATATCCAAAGAATATAAAAATTTATAAAAATGTTCAAAAGGTATAAAATTTATAAAAATGTCAAAAAAATAATAAAATTTTCAAAATTTTCTTACAAAAATTAAATTTAAAAAAGAGGTTCAAAAATAAACAAAAATAATAAAATGATTTTAAATATAATTTATTTGTAAAAGCTCTTTTGGAAATAGATATTTTTTTAAATGTCATAAAATAAATAAAGACTAACAAGGATTAAAATTTAGAAATTATAAATATATTAAAGCATCAAAGTATTTGTAATATATTCCGAAAAAATATAGACGTAAAGAAAATGATTTATTTATTTTCTAATTTTCCCTTACAAGTTCTTTTATCATGCCCTATTTTTTCGCACAAGCTACATTTCTTTTTTTTTAATTTTTTCTGACTTGGAACGGATTCTCTCGGATTTTATAGGATGGCCTCTTCTTATTTTTTTAGGGGTTCTGGAAGTTTGTCTGGAATCAAATGATCTATATCAATCATAAGTATATGAAAATTATATATTTCTTTAATATTATAAGCTCTTCGTTTTAAATGAAAAAATATATCCAGTAATAGTTTAGAAAACCTTGAAGCAGCATAAACATGAATACAGGGTGTCGAGACCCAACTTCCCCGACAAAAAATTTCCCAAAAAGGAAATTTACAAGACCTGGAAAAAGGTCTAAAAATTACAAAAATATAAATAAGAAAATTCAGGAAAATTATGGAGGTAAACAAATTAAATAAAAACATGAGTAAGAAAAAAATTTATTTAAATTGTAAGTCTTTATATTGTCAGTTCCTTTCGGACCTTGGATGTAACTTTCCAAAGTCCGACACAGGGTAATCCAATTTCTTGCGGCTCCATACAACTGCATGTTTTTTTCAAAATCAACCTATACGGGTTCTTGTAGCATGTTTTTGATTTTGAACTTAATACATTGATGAATTAGGCACTGCAAAAACATTTAAAACCCGAGAATTTTCTTCTAAATCGCTAAATTTTAAAATCGTTATATTAGTTAGGTAGGAATCTTCAGAGCTTCTAATCGTTTTATTGTTTCGTACAATCGAAAAATTAATTAGCCGAAAAATATCAATGTTGATCTCAAGTGGGGGTTTTACAAGTAAATTTTTGAGTGTTGCATATATAAATTCAGCAACGTTACTAGTTAAATGGCCAAATCTGGGAACAGGAAAATATGCTCGCGCCCAACAGTTACGAGGAATACTAAGAATATATTCTGCTATCGCGTTGCCTTTTGTCTCTCCTATTTGGGATATAATGTTGCTAAAATTGTTTACATTATATGCCCTTGCAGCTTCTCAAATTTGAGGACTATATCTGCGACATTTAGAAATTATGTTTCTTTCGATGTATGCTATGCAATAGGAGTGATGCGCAGTTGGGATAACAACGGAAACTGATTTAAGCAGACCTTTCTCTATCACTAAATACTACTAAATTCTCAATATACTTTAAGTTTAATGCTGTGTTAAGCAATCGTATGAAGCGAGTCCAATAAAGTTCATTTTCTGTTGGAGATAACGCAAACCAGACTATAAAACCCTTGTCTTCTCCTGTAATTACAGTAGCAACCATAATAACCCCTTTATATTTGCCTTTAGTGTGACAAGCATCTAGGGCTAAAAGGGGTAAAAAACTGGCAATTATTTTTTTAGAGATTCCTGGAATAAATGGGCAGAAATCAAATAATTCCATATCATCTTGTGAAGTTGTAGCTGAAATACAAAAACAGCCCTTCGTTTATTTTTACCAGGTGTTCTAACCAAGGCCTAAGTAACGAGTATGAATTTTTTATTTCTTTTAAAGCTGTTCGCTCTATTAACTTTAAACCTCCATAGGCCCCGAAATAGTTACAGTCTATTCATGTGTTGATTTTAAATGGGAAATACTTGTATTGGGTGTTAGGTTTGAGATTGTGCTCTTTAGTCCCTTTAATTTTTCTGCCAAAAGAATACTTTTATTACACAATTTAGGCATGTTGCAATTATGTTCTACAAATTCCACTATTTCATATCTTTGGAATTCATTATTTTTTTTCTTAGCTCTAAATATAAAAGAATAATCACTGGAGGAACAAAGCATCACGAATCTATATTCGTTGCTTATGCTTATTCTTCCTACTTTTTGTTGTTTGTAATTATAGTCGTAAAGGAACAGTTTTATTTCGCCCCGAGTTTCAAAATACTTTTGAGATTTCGTTTCATTTATTTTTAACATTTAAGGATAATTTTAAAAATTTAATTAATGTCCATGAATATTTTTACAAAAATCTTTTAAATTTGGGATATTTTTTTAATTTTCTTTTATTTTTTAAACATTATCTTAAATAAAACTTATTCAAAGAACATTTTTTAAACATTTTTTTAAAAAAACTTATTATTTGAATATTTTTTTAATTTTTCTTATTTATATTAAAAAAGTATACCAATTTCAGGAAATGATTACTTGTTAAGATTTAATATTTATTTATAAAGTATTTATCAAATAAATTTGTGTTGTAGGTGGTAATCCATGATTAATTTTATATGTCAGTGTTTAATAAAGTTTGCTTTAAATATATAATAATATTTAAATTATTTTCATTTTTATAACAAATTTCAAAACTCGCTTTAATTTTAATATTACTTTTTTTAAACTTATAATTTAAAATAAGAATTTATTTTTATAAATACATTTATCGAGAATCGAAGCTTCTCAATAAACCAATAAAAAATAATTATTTAATAATTATTTTTTAACCCCTAAGAAGTAGTATGGAGGAAATAAGTAAAAGAAAGAATAAAAACGTTTTTTAAAGAACCTCACAGATGTGTGAGTAAATACTGTAGGTTCCTTTCGGGCACTGAGCACACCCCTGCCGGGTCCGACAACATTAAAGTGTAAGATAATTTTATGAGATTAAAATAAATGTTATAATTTTGTCGTACAGGGCTACGACTTAAAAGTTTCTAGAAAAAGTAAAATATTTATTTTATTTTTCTAACCCTCAAGAATGAAGCAGAAAGGAAGAAATATTAATAAATCACTCATTACTAACTTTTTACTTTATAATAAGATCGTACAACCAAGGTACGACAAATTTATATTTTTTTAATGTAAAATAACTTAAAAATTAAATTTATGGTCTAAAAGTGCATTTGTAGGAGTTCTGGTAGTGGACTCGGAGCCATGTAAAACAATTACAATAAATATTTTTACATAATGTTTTGTTTACTATTTTTTTATTTATTTATCTGGGATGCATGATTTCATAGGAGATAATTAATTTTACTTTAAACAGAATATTTTTTCTAGAAAATTTAAAACCGATACTATTATTAATTGAAATTACAACACTTATATTTTTTTAAACATTTTCTTTTACAGGGATCATTTATCAATTTTTTTTAAAAAGTCGAATAAATTTATTTTTTACTAAGTTTTACACTAAAAAGAAAGTTTATGGATTCTTGTTTTTAAAATATTAATAATTCTTAAAACCTAACTAAGAAATTCTTTTGAAACATTAAGTATTCGCTCGATGATTTTTGTAAAACAAGAAATTAACTTGTGAGATTATCAAGTGAGGGTATTTGATTTTCTGATAAATTATTGCTAAGGGAACCACTCTTTAAAAATGATTGTATTCTATCAAAAAATATCGTCCTAGATCTTTTAAGAGATTAATGTAATAAGTGAAAATATTATTGTAAAAATAAGAAAACTGCTTATAATGAGAATTTAAGTAAGTTTATGAAACGGATTGTATTGTTAACAAAAAACACTTTTGATACCTAATAAATTAGACAAAATTAGTTGATTTTAAAAAATATTTTTGTTTGAGTTACATTCGGACAGTTTAATAATTTGTTAAATTCTTTCAAAATTTATTCTAGTATTATGAAAATACAACCATTTTTGTCAAAACAAGCTTAAGAAAACAGGGTTATAATTGGATCAAATTAGTCAACAATAAATTTAAAGCTAAAACTATAAAAAATATTGCAGGATATATAATACTTTGTGTTACCTGACCACAAATAAAACTATGGGTTTGATTTAAATAAAAAAACAGATAGGATATATTATTTTAATTTTTTTTCAGAAAATTTATTTAATTTTGTCAAGAATAGAAAATCAGATAAATTATATACTCCAACTTAACAAAAGACCGCACTATAAAAGTCTTATAGTGTAGAAATTTTCATGAAAACAATATAAGCGTATTAAATGACTGGTTTAATCTCCAAATTAAAATACTATTTAAATGTTTAATCTTAATAAAAAAAAATACATTCAGAATTCAGTTTTTAATAAAAATCAGATGTATCAAAAAGAATTTTTTTTGCAGGAGATTGATAAAATCTTTATCTCTAATTTTTTTTATAAAATTTACTAAATTATCATAGATAAAGCAATGCTATAAAATAAAAAATATACTTTATTTAAAAAATTTTAAGTTTTTTTTTTTGGCGGTCGGAAGTTAACATCAAAGCAATTTTAAAAGAGGATAGAAAAAAAAGCAATTATTGAATCATTAAGAATTATTAACAAGAATTTTTAGAATATTATTAATTTTTCAGTCAGTTTTTGGTTTAACTTACTTCATATATTTAATATTGCAGAAAGTGTTTTTTTAACCTTAGCTTGCATTTTAGGTTAAAGTTAGTGCCGTATCCCCATACCCTCATACCTGACTTGAGATACCTTTGTATAGTAGAGTATGGGTGAGAGGCGCCTGGCCTGTTCGATTGTTTATTCATTTGTTTATTTTTAAATTTATTAAAAAAATTTTCAGGAATCATAATTTTTATTTAATTTCCTGTTTATATTTTTTCGAAATTAAACAATCATCTTTCAGGATTTTTTGTTACCCTGACGACTTCTAAACACTACTTGAGGCCCCTCTACTACGTTACATAGAGGGCTTTCTCAGACAGACCGACACTGCAAGAAGAGATATGGGTAAACTATTAACAAACGACACACATATCTCTTTATGTGGGATACACAGTTAGCAATAACATTTCTTTTACAAACATTTCAACTACTACTTAATTTGACATTACTAATGAAATTTAAATAGATCTATTAAACGATTACTTTATCACAAAACTCTTTATAAATTGCTCGCCTAATCATTTTCAAAATAAACATGTCTTTTACTGTATAACATGACAAGATTTTATACTAAACATAAATTTCTTCCATATTTGTTGTCATATTTATTGGCCGATAAGAGCGCTTTTTGACATTAAAATTATATTTTATATTTTTGATTAATAATTAAGCCGATTATAAAGCGTTTTTCAAAATTTTTACATAATTCAAAATATAATTTATATTTAAATTTGAATAGTTTTTTAATGAGTATAAAATCATTTCTACTATCAAATTCTCTCATAATATATGTTCTTGGCACGGTAGTTATGCTCTTTTTTATGTTGGAGATACAAGTTTATTATTTTTCCCTAATCGTGTCTTAATAACTTCAATTTTATATGCATGCCCATTCTATTTATATTGACAAAATCTTTTTATGATTTGCACTTCTTTGGCCTGGTTTACGTATTTATTTAAAAATACATGTATATTGTCAATATATTACACCGAATACTTAAGTATTTTAAGATATGAAACCAAAAATTTAAATAAATAAAATAAAAGTGTTATTCTGCAAATATTTAGAACATGAGACATTTCCTTTGGTGTTAAAACATCAAAAAATATAAAAATTTAACTCTTATTTAATTAAGATATTTTCTTGAAAATAACATCTCATCAATTTGATACATTGCAAAAATCTTTGATTTTATCCAGAATAAAATTTCGATATTTGTAAGAATTTTCTTTTAAATTTTGAAAAATTTGCCGTTATTTTTTTTAGAATAAGTAAGAAGTAAGTTTGTGTTTTTTGTAAAATATCGCCATGAAAAAAAAACATTGCAAAATTTATAATTCGTTTAAGCATGTCTAAATTTATTTTATATTCCTATTTTGAGTTTAATTTTATGTTACAAAAATCGCATTTTTGTAGTTTGTTTATTTTGTTAGATTTTTCTTTTTTACACGATTCAAAAATAGTCCATTAAAATAAGTCGAAATGCTATATATTTTCTAATAAATTGTTACTATTGTAGTTCTATTTTAGATAAACTTCCACCAAATATTTAAAATTTAACATTCTGCCTCATGAGTAAAATTAAAAATTAACCTTTACATACAAAACTTCTGTGGTTGCAAACGAATACATAGCTAACATTTAATTTTTACTGACGATGTCATATTTTTCATTTGAATTATTAAATATAATGTTATTTTATGTTCATATAATAATGATCATTCTCAAATTTAAAAGTATTATCATTAAACACACAGCATTTAATTGATATAACCATGTTTATAAAAAACATTAAGGGAATATCGACACCTTTTAACAACAAAAAACATATCAAGCCATTGTAATAATTTTTACAGTCAGAAAAGTAAGCTTTTATAAAATTTTAAATTCATATTTCTTCTTTAACTACTTATATTTTTTCTAATCTATGGAAATTTTTCAACTGCATTTGTTTTTTTTTCATAATAAGTTATATATAAAAAAATTTAGCGCGAATTGATCATCGGGTTATAATTTTTTGCTAAAGTTTTAATTAATTGTATAATGGCTTTTGAAGGAATTTTTTATCAATATATTTTTAAAAAACCAAAAAAAATTCCCGAAACATTTTTTACAAACCTATCCTTTTCGAATAAGAAGAAATCTATTAATAAAGGAAAGCGCTATATAATAATTATACGATTAATTTAAATTTTAACACTAGTTGCAAATTGATACAAAACATTTTTATATTTTAACAAAATATTTTTTTAGTTTATAGAAAAAGGCAATACTATAAAAATTAAAAGCGGGTATCAAAAATATTATATTTACAAAATATTAAAATATTTAACCTATACTTTTACTTTCTACCCCTTTAATACACAATTTAAACTTTTCCTCTTTTTTAATATTTAGCAAATACTGTTTTTTAAAAAGATACTAGGGAAATAGCTAAAGCTTTAAGTTTAACGAATTCAAAATCGACTTTAGACAGAATAAATTTGAATTTTGTTTTTATAAAAACAAATTCTAATATCTAAAATGATCACTACCAATCTTATATTAAAAAGTAAAAATTTAATTGTAGAACATATGAATTTTTCTACCAAGCATTTTTATATACCAATTGGTTTGTTTTTTTAGTTAACCCCTTTAATATATATCTAAATATTGCATTTGAGTTCAATTGACGAGTAAAACTCGTTACATCAATAATTAAAAAATTTATAGATTAAATTTATTCATTTAAACTTTCTTGCTTAAGATTTTTACGTGCCAATTCAATATCTTCTTTAAAATTAAAGATTCCTTTTGCCTCGCCATTAAAATTTTCATAGTATGTGATTATTTTATCCGCAATCTTTTCATCAAGTTCAATATTAAAATTAAACGCATCCAAATCATCTTTAAAAGAAACCCCATTCTTTTTTAGTGATGTAATATATTTATTATTAAAAAAATACCAATGCTTTTCTAAAAGACTCGTTTTCGTTTTATGTGAGAATTTTTGAAATTCAACCCATAATAGTGGTATTGTTGATCTTATATATTCTTTTGATAGCTCAGTAGTAGATATAGAACCAACGAAGGAGAAAAAACAAAGAGCAAAGCTTTCAAACGAAAAATTAATTAAAATAGGATCATTCATAGGAATCAATAAAAAAATAGTTCTATACCGCAAAATATCTATTTTGAAAAGATCTAATTTTTTCATATCATTTAAGATTTCAAATAATTTTTCATTATCTAAATAAAGTTTTGACACTAATAAGCTTAAAATTGCATGTATAGTCCTCATTAATATTGCAGAAAATGGGAATTTTTCAATAACTTGCCAATAGCCGGTCATTTCAGGAATCATCATCGATAAAATTTTTGTATACTTCGTAAACAAATAGTTGTAAATCAAAATCGATTGCCTTTTTGAAAACGAACCATCTTTAAAAAGAGCTTTTACATGGGTATATTTATCAGAATAATTAGAACCTCTGGAGATTAGGTTACGGTAATGTATATTAAAATTTATAATATAATCCTCAAAGCATTCGTAAATTTTTAGAAAAGCCGTTTCTTGTTGGTTGACTTTAATTGTATTCTTATCCATTTTTATATATAAATAAACATTAAAATTTAAAAAGTTATCTAAGAGCCTAAAGCGTTTTATAAACAAAGGATCTTGGTTATCATTTACTTTTGTGTAAAAATGCTTTGCAAGTTTTTTTCCAACATTATTTAACATGTTAAATAAGTTAAAAATGTGCGATCTTTTTGTAATATCTCTTAAGCTGGAAAAAATACTTTCATAATCTTGTCTATATGATAAGCCGAAAGTAGAATTCTCAATATGATTTGAAGCAGTACGGGTTTCATTAAGACTTAAGTTTTCTGCTTGATTACTGCTTTCTGGCAAGCAGATTTCATCGCAATCCTTTTTATCTCTTTTATGAATTCTAAGATCTAATGCTTCATTATTTGATGATGTGGAATCAGATTCTAATAAACTATGCCTTCTTTTTCTTGAATATTTTTTAGATGATTCGTTGTTGACATTGTCGTTATTAAAACAAAGGTTTGTATTTTGGGCTGCAAAAGAATCTAAGTTATAAATAGAGGCGCACTTTACATTTAAAAACAGAACATAAACGTTTATCATAAGGGTACATTACAAATTTTATTTATACTAAAAAATTAATCAAAATTATCAATCATATCTTACCAATATAAAAAGAATGTGTTCTAATTGATATCAAAATTTTCAAAACAAATTAAAATTTGGCAAATTCTCATTTTACGTATTTCAGACTAATATATATTTTACATTTATAAAGACATTATTCTAAATCTATATTATTTAGGCCTGAGAATTTTTTTAAAAATTTATCTACTTTTCATATTAAATTATGTCATATTAAAATTTCTAAGATACATACAACAAGCATATTTTATAATAACAAATAGATTTATATTTGTTTTTTCAAAATTAAAACTACGGATAAATAATAAACTTGGTTAAAGAATTATAATTCCGAGAAATTTTTAATCGTTTATTTTGGTATTTTCGTTTATTGGTTTATAAATATGCAGTTCTAATAATGTGTCATTGTGTCGGAATCTGACACTAATTTATTCAAGTTCTAAGAAGGCCTAAAGCAACGGTGGCGAACCTATGACCCGCGGGTCATCGCTGACCCATTCGTGATTTTTCACTGACCCACGGAAAAACTTCTTTTTATTTCTTAGAAAAAATTTTATTTATAAACTAAAAAATACATAAACAATTACAATTTTAAATAGAAAAAAGCAAATTAGATAAACATTTAAATAGAAGAAAGGCTTCTAAATTATTCTAGTTTTTTTTAATTCTTTAAATTTTAAATAAATTTAAAACATGTTATACCCCGCGAGTAATAAAAATACACGAGAACTTTTCTACTCTCTGTTAAATTAGATTTAAAACAAAAAACACGATTTTAATCATTTTATTTATCTTAGTAAAATTGTATTTTAATTGGAAACAACGCATATAATGTACAAATACAAATAAAACTGGACAAACGGCTAAATTTAAATCAAAATAAACGAGTCTGAATTAAAATCTATATTGAAATACATAAAAAATTCCTTGAATTATATATTGTATTTTAATGTGGTTCTTGTAATTTAGATTCACATATAAAGAAGTATATATAAGCCTTAGAAATTAAGTTTTATTTTTTTGAATCAAACTAAAGTGATTTTTGACGCCAAAAGAAAATTCTGCAACAGATTTTTGATTAGTCAATAATTTAATAAACAAACTTACCTTTAAAAATGAGTAGATAAAAACCAAATATAAAATGATTAATATTATTTAGTAGATTAAAAGTAAATCTTTCAAAATTTTATATAAGGTCTTTATTTCTGAAATATTCGTGGTTAAAGAAATTTTCTTCATAAAACATAGAACTCAAAAATGTGATAAAGTAAAACGTGTTAACTTAACGATGGATATCTTAAATAAGCTTTATATTCGATGAATTTAAATGTAAGGTAACATAAAAAACTATCTCTTGTCTCTCGGGCATAAGTTTATACTGTGTTTAGAAATTTCATTCTACTTCATTTGGATTTATTTTTAGAAATATATTGTCAATCAAAAATATTCCTCCTCGCTTACTGTCTCTTTTATTTTAATTTCTTTAAAGAAAACAATTATAAAATTAATAATGTATTGCACAAATTAAACCAACTCGTACATTTAACTATTTTGCATTTTCTTCGTTGTCAAATTTGTTTACAAAATTCTTTTTTTCGTAGAATGATTTTGATATAATATAGTTTTTATATTTCTGTTTATACATCTTTTTCACATTTTTTTTTGTTGTTACAATAATTATTGGATTGCACTTATTAAAAAACCATTTGTTTAATTAATAAAATTAATTTTATTGCATCGATTTTGTGAATATTTTTTTATCACAAAAATTTGTCATTTTTAATTCAAGCTATTAATTTTTTAAAATTTTTTCTTATCTATTAGATAAAAAAGTCACCAATCAAAACGCGCGGCGAAATCTTCGGCAAGCCCCTTATGATATTGTAATTAGAAATTTTATAAAGAAATTTTTTAAATGAATTTTAAAAAATGGCACCCATCGATTTGGTATCAAATCAAAAAAAACAAAAATGAAAACACAAGTAAGAGACCCTATCAAGACATATGGTTTGATAAATATGGCGCAATTCAAAAAAATAACATCATAATATGTGTGATTTGTGGAGAATGATTGACATCTCGTACATATAATGTAAAAAGGCATTTTGAAAAGATACATTCTAATAATATTGGGGTCTATTTATAAGAAGAAAAGAAAACATATTTTCTACAGAAAGAAAAGGAAGGTGTTTCAGTATGTAATATGTTAATAAATAGTTTTGCAAATAAAAATAACACAACGAAAGCAAGTTACAAAGTAGCTTATTGTATTTCTCGCCATGGAAAAGCTTTCGTAGATGGCGAATTTATTAAAAAGGTGTTTGTAGAGAGCTGTACTGAATTATTTGCCGATTTCAATGAAAAGGAACGTATACTTAAACGTATAAACGACTTGCCCATAAGTAGAAACATCATTAAAGACCGCATAATTGACATCGAAAATAACGTTTTGTCCCAAATAAAGAAAGATTTGAGTCGTGCAGGAATGTATTCCATTGCATTAGACGAAAGTAATGATATTAACGGATATGCTCAGTTGGCCGTTTTTATTCGCTACAAGACAGAAGATTCTATAAAAGAAGAACTTTTAAAACTAATAACATTAGAAGGCAATACTACAGGATTAGAAATATATAAAAAATTTGATGTGGAACTAAGAAATATAATCATTGATTTTGAAAAAATAGTTTCTATTACAACAGGTAGAGCTCCTTGTATGGTTGGCAAAAAAAAATGGATTTGTGCATTACCTTAAAAAAACATGTCACATCCTATTGCAGAATTTCATTGTATTATTCATCAGCAAGATTTATGTGCTAAAAATGGCCTCAAAATATTTTCAGATATAATGTCAATGGTAGTCAAAATAGTCAATTTTATAAATGCCAGAGCTCTTAACAAAAGACAATTTGAAGAACTCTTGAGAGAAAACGAACCTCGGTTTGAGAATTTTAACACACAACAATGTGCGCTGGTTGAGTTTTGGTCAAGTAATTAAACGTTTTACTATATTATTACCAGAAATAAAGCTCTTTCTAAAAGAAAAGGAATATGTTTGTACTAAAATTTACGATCCTGTTTGGTTGTGTGATTTGATGTTTTTTTGTGACATTTCACAATATTTTAACGATTTAAATTTAAAACTTCGAGGAAATGGATTAATTGTTACAACTATGTATAAAAATATAAAAATGTTTAAGGCTAAACTTGATTTGTTTTGTATTGATATAGAAACGAAAAATTTTAAATATTTCTCACATCTAAAAAAACATTTTGAATCCGAGTGGGATTCTCAGCTTATGATCAATATGCAAAATAGACTAATTTAAAGCCACTTAGCTATCTTACATACGATCAAAAAAGAATTTGAAATAAGATTTAAACAGTTTGAGACAATTGAGAATACACTCGATTTCTTTTATATTCTCAAAAAACGTCATACATTTCCATGGATTTAAACAAATTTTTATGGCTAGGTATAGAAAACATAGAAATGGAAATAGCAGAATTCCAGAATAGCATTATCTGGAAAAATAAATTTGATGAATTGATTTTGATAGTTGAACGAACAAGTTCCAAATTTGGCTTTATGGAAATAGAAAAATCTTGTAGAATTGAAACATTGCTGTTGAATACATGGTTGTCGCTGCCAGATACTTTTGCTTCTATGAAGAAATTGGCATGTGCGCTTTTATCCATGTTTGGTTCTACTTATTCTTGCGAAAAGACCTTTTCTGCCATGAACATAGTTGTAGAAGATGCATTAAACCCCCCTTTAAGTAATAAAGTATGTTTCCGCTTTTAGAATGATGGATCAAAGCTATTCAGGAAAAACAATGATTGGTTAGGAAAATAGGGTAAAAATATATAAACAACATTTTAAATAAATGATGCGTTCTTCTAAATTTAATAAATCTAAACCGGAGAGATCCGGATTATCCAACCAACATAATTAAGTCTATATGAAAAAATCGGGTTGATAATCAATTAACTGAAAAGTGTGTTATATTAATGAGTACAAGCTAAAAGCCGAATTTAAAAGAATTATCTGAGAAAAAACAACAACAAATTTTGCATTAAAATAAAAGTTTATTAAATTTTAATTCATTAAGCTGTTTAAAACTATTTGTTTTATAAAAAAATATAGTATATTTTCTCTACTAAACTGTTTCTTTTTCATATATTTTATAAATAAAATATTTTTAATTTCTTTTTTTAAACTGACCCACGGTTAAATATTTTTTATAAAGTTGTTGGATCAGTGGCCTTTTTTTAACCTGGGGTTAAAAAAAGGCCACTGATTTTACAAAAAAATAATAAAAAAATATTAAAATGAAAAAACCCTTAAATGAATCCAGACAAATTTGAAACTGAAATTACTAGAATGACCAAGGAAGAACTAATCATATTTTGCATGAAAGAAAAATTACTTAAACCAGAAATGCTTTGTTTGGACTGCAACACCTTCATGAACCTTATGGGGTTCAAAAATGTAAAAGATGGACTTTCATGGAGATGTTGCAATAAAAATTGCGCCAAGCATAAAAAACGATGTTCTATTAGAAAAAGCAGCTTTTTTGATGGATTTAATAATGAATTATTAACGATCTTAAAGGTGTTAATAAGATGGTCTTGTGAACAGCCTTTAAGATCCATCGTTCGGAATTTTAAAATAAAATACAAAACAATTAATTTAATAATTAAAAAATTCTTAGCTCGTTGCGAACCCTTTAACTTTCATTCCAATAAACTTGGTGGGGTGGATAGCATAGTTCAAATTGATGAAACAATGCTAAATTACAAATGCAAATCCCACCGAGGAAGATCTCCTGCAAACAGAACAGATGCTCTCTGTATTGTAGAAGTCCAAGACCATATTGTAAGGGCATTCGCCTGCACAATACCAAATAAGGAAGCACAAACTATTCTACCAATTATATGTCAGAATGTTTTAAGTGGTAGTATTATTTGGACCGATGAGCATAAGTCCTATAACAAATTGACTGAAAGAGGATTCTACCATGGAACTGTATGTCACAAGTACGATTTTGTCTGCAAAAAAAAACAGGTATTCATACACAGAATGTTGAATCATTTAATAACGAATTAAAATTAGAAATTAAAAGGAGAAAGGGCGTTAAGGCTGAATTAAGACAAGATTTTTTAAATGAATTTACTCGGAAATTTAATAACAAAAATAACAGGCTGGAGCTTATACTAAGAAAAATTAAATATTAATTATTTTTTTGTTATATAATCTTTTTATTTTTATTTTATTTTAATTTAGTTTATTATGTACTATTATTATTTATTTTATAGTAATTATATTATTTTAACAATTTTTTAATTTGGGTTAAAAAAAGGGTAATGATGACATTTGGGTTAAAAAAAGGCCACCGATCCAACTTGTTGAAAATGGCACAATGTCAAAAAAGGTTCGCCATCACTGCCCTAGAATATATAATTCCTTTTTAAAAAACTCGCTCTTTTCAAAATTGATTCTTACTCTGAATTCTTTAAGTCTCTTCAACACGTGCATTAGTTTATTGTTATGTTCTTCTAGACTTCTTCCATAAATGACGATGTCGCCAACATAGACAAATACATTCTCACAATCTCTTAGTATTTCTTCAACTGGTCTTTGGAATATCTTGGGAGCACAATTTAATCCAAATGGAATTCTGTTATAGCAATATTGTTTATTAAGTAGTACAAAACTAGTGATTTCTTTACTCTCGTCATGGATTCTTAATTGGTTGAATCCATTTTTCAAATCAATCTTGGAGTAGTATTCATTCTCCCCTAATGTTTGTAAATTCTCAAATATCTTTGGTAGAGTTACAACATTATCAATAATCCATTGATTTATTTTGCGATAATCTAGAACCAATCGCACATTTCCTGTCTTTTTGCCTATGAGAAAACCAGGAGAACTCCGGAGACTTTTGCACTCGGTTATTATCTTCTCATCCAGCAAACGTTTGATTTCTTTCTTGGCTTATAATAAATACTTATGAGGGACTTCAAATTGTTTACTTTGAACAATTTTATAATCATTTGTAAGCTTAAAAATTATTGGTTCGACTTTCATATTTGAAAAGGAATTGTTTATTTCTTCATATTCATTGATTAGATTCTCTATCTGAGATTTTTCTTTTTCTGACTTATAGAAAGTATTCTCACATATCTTTGACTCAAGACTTTCATTATTCCTTTGAATTTCTTTGTTGTTAAAGGTATGAAATTATTTTCAATCATCATTCCTAGCTTTCTGTAGTTTAGTATACATTCATTTTTTATCAAAAATTTATTACCTAATAGAATGTTTACGGGTAAGTCATTATAAACATAAAGTTCGTCCTAAAATTCTCTTTCATGATTATTAAAACAAAATTCAAGTTACATTTCTTTTGAATGGATAACTTAGTGCCATTAGCTATTTGCGAAATAACTGGCGTGCCTAATTCTTCTGTTGTTACATTTAAATCCTTAACGAGTGTTTCGTAAACATAATTGCTTGTGCTTCCTGTGTCAATAATACCTTGTATGGGTGTGTCTTTAGCTATTACTTCAACTTCTAATGATGGTAATTTGATAACCTGTTCCTGTAAAACCATGTTATTTTGATCCTTGTCTTCATACTTTTCTTTCTTAAGAACTTTTTGAATGGGAATCTTTTGATTTAGAGTGCATTCATATGTATTATGGCTAAACGATTTGTGTATCTCGCAAAACTTGCTATTTTTGAATGTTCGATGTTCATTATTTTGTAATAAAGATTTGTCTGACTTATAAGAGTTTCTTCCATTCTTTTCTTTGACGATAGTTATGATGCTATCTTCCAAGGCTTGAATGTATTTTACTTTTTCTTCACATTCGATAATATTTTGCTTGAGAATTTTTATTCTTGTGGCTTCTGTTAGCCCTCTAAGGACACTTTCATTTCTCTTTCTTCTTATTTCGCCACTAAACATTGAAGTACTGATAGCGTATGCTTCTAGGCATCTTTTTATCTCACAAACGTATTCTTTGAAAAATAAATACTTATTTTGTTTTACTATTTCTAGTCTTCTTAAAAATATTAATGATTCATTATAAGGATAAATATATTTTAAAATATTTTCTCTTGTTTTTAAATAATCTTCAGTTATTAAATTACTGTCAAACAGTTTGTCTCTGATGAGTGATCTTAGAACCAGTTTTTTTCTGTGTTGTTCCAATTGAGATTATGTTTGATTTCTTCAAAATCTCTAAGCCAATCGTTGATGTTGCATGACTTTAAGTCACAGACGGATACCAGCGTTTTTCTAATCTTAATAGCTGTTCCTGTTATGTTAAGTTCAAACTCAATGTTATCTTGTGAAGTGTCCCTTCTTTTTGCTTCACATCTTCTTCATAGTCGTATGTCGTTCTTGCCCGAGAAAAATCATCAGTCGATTACTTTTTCTGACTCATACTCTTATTGATATCAATATTGAGGTAGTCTCCGTGGACCAAGTTCCCAGTGAGGAACCTGTCCATTAGATTAAAAGAATAATTATGTTTTTTATTAAAAAATGTTTTGTTAGTCATTTTATTCATTTTCTCTTCTCTTCTCATCCTTGGGGGGTTTCAAATATTTTATTTAAATATTAAAAATATTAAATTAAGGAAAACCCTAACCCTCTTTACTACAGTTACATAGGAAATATATGTAAATATTATTTGTTAGACAAGAACAAAGCAAAATAGAAGTTTTTATATTATTCTTGCAATATTTACACTGTAAACATGTATATATTTATTTAATATTGAAAGAATAAGATAATTTTATTCAAAATTATAGCTAAAAAATTTATAGACAGGCAGAAAACAGAACCAAGAAAGAACAAAAAATACGTGAACTGTTATAAATATTATGGTTTGATACTTTATAATTAATACACCCTAATATATGTTTCTTTACCTATAAAATATCATTTAATTATTTCGTAAAATAACGTTCTGCGTCAACCTGCAGGCAGAGACAAAAAATATAAAAAATAAACGTAAAAATATTTTTAATTTGATTAAAAATTTATTTTTAAAAAATAAAATTAATTCGTTTTTACTTAAAAGATTTAAATTAAAAAAATTTTTGCTGTCTAATATTTCTATTTTATAAATAAATATTTTTTATTTTAAACAATGTCAGAAATATGTTATTATTTTATTTTTAACATAGATTAATTAAGGGCTGTCGACAAATTGAAGTTTTGTCGTTTTAATACTTCATAATTAATACACCCTGTTGCATTCCAACTAAATTTTTAATAAATTTTTTATTTAAATTCCTTTTAATCAATTTTCTCTTGTCAGTCTCCATGTAACTTTTCATGGGTAAGGTAGTTGGGTTGCTTAAATAGTGTTAGGATCTAAATTAAAATTAATAGAGAACACTAAGGTTCTTTTAATTAAGCAACTCCAAGACACCCTAAAATATGTTCCTTTACTTATAAAATATCATTAAATTTTCGTAAAAAAATTTATATTTTAAAATCTAATAATATTCCAAAATAAATAATTCAAAGTTTTAAATTAATAAAATATAATTTTAAAACAAAATTTTTTAAAGCTTAACAGAGAAAATAAATCAGAATTATAATAGCATTGTTTATTTTTATTAGAAATCAACTGTTGATAAATCAAAACTGCTTTTATGATAGCCCCGTTAGCTCAGTCGGTAGAGCATCAGGCTTTTAACCTGAGGGCCGTGGGTTCGAGCCCCACATGGGGCGTATTTTTATTAAAAAAATTTAACAACAAAATTGATTAATTAAATTTTATTTAATCATTTCAAATAAATCAATACTTTTTATTAGCATCTTAAACCAAGGCGTAACTTCATTCCTCAAATTCAAATCATCCAATTCTTTTTTATCAACGTATTTTGTCTCTTCAACCTCACTTTTATTTGGTAAACAAGTAACATCCTTAACAATTGTAAACAAGTAATCCACTTCGTACTCACCAAATTCGTCTTCATCAATAAAATTTATATCATTTAATATTTCATATTCTTTAAATGGCTGTGTTTTAGTTTCTTTTCCTAAAAATTTATAAAAAAAATCTTCTTTTGTTGCTTTGTAAAGCATCCTATCATAAAAATTGAAGTCTTCTTTTTTAACTTTTATTCCCAATTCGTAGTCTAACCTGCTAATAGCATGAGTTATACAATCTGTTATTGGATCAGAAAAGGAATTTTTGTTTAAGAATGGGTGCGAACAACAAGTATTAGACCATAAACCAGGATAAACTAATTTCTCTGCTGCTCTTTTTTGTAAAAGTAATTTTCCTTCCTTGTTAAAAATAAAGACAGAAAAGGCTCTGTGTAAAGTTAAATCACTAATTTTATGAGCTAAAAGTGCTTTTTTAGTGCCAACAATTACATCTTCTTCATTTACAATAATCAGATTTCTTTTGTAATTATCCATAAGGGTACTTACTTCTTTAAGATATAAATAGCCTGATTAAATTTTTTTTATCGAGTAAATTTTGTAATACAAATTTTATAAAATTATCTTTTTATTTTTTTAAAATTTTCTTCTGACACTTCTTCTTTTTGCATAAAATTTGTATTTTCAAAACACTTTTTTATTTCGCATAAACTTACCAAAGAGTCAACCACCTCAGCAAACAAAAGAATGCCTTTAGCCTTGGCTACCACTAAACAACCATCCATTTCATTCTTACTAGGATCTCTAACAAATGAATCATTCAACGAATAAACATAAACATCAGGGTAGTACAATACTGGAATGTCATTAATTTCTAACAACTTATTTATTCCTAAACATATCCCTTCAATAGAATTTCCTTCCAATATTCTTACTTTTACAAAAATCTTTTTTAAGAATTTTTGATCATTTTTACAAAATTTATCAAAATTTATGCATTTTTTATAAATTTCTGTGATTTTATTGTCACAGCC
Source organism: Chrysopa pallens (assembly GCA_020423425.1). NCBI lineage: Eukaryota > Metazoa > Arthropoda > Insecta > Neuroptera > Chrysopidae > Chrysopa > Chrysopa pallens. Next base: position 9,912,867 of record CM035597.1, on the reverse strand, counting down.
ATAAATCTTTAAGAAGCCTCTTTCTCTTTTCTCAGGATGTCGCTTTGCTTGGACTATTTGTAAGGATAATAAAAATAGAGTGTTGGTGGATTCTATTGTTATTTCTTTGTCAATAGCTGTTATTATATACTCCTTGCTTTCTAAAAGTGCTCTGTTGTCCAATCTTTTTCCTATTTTAATTAAGTCTCTTGATAAATTCATCGTGTAATTTTTTAATTTTTTATTTTATTATTTTATTATTTTATTATTTTATTATTTTATTATTTTATTATTTTATTATTTTATTATTTTATTATTTTATTATTTTATTATTTTATTATTTTATTATTTTATTATTTTATTATTTTATTATTTTATTATTTTATTATTTTATTATTTTATTATTTTATTATTTTATTATTTTATTATTTTATTATTTTATTATTTTATTATTTTATTATTTTATTATTTTATTATTTTATTATTTTATTATTTTATTATTTTATTATTTTATTATTTTATTATTTTATTATTTTATTATTTTACCTCTTTTTGATATTATTTTATTATTTTACCTCTTTTTGATATTATTTTATTATTTTATTATTTTATTATTTTATTATTTTATTATTTTATTATTTTATTATTTTACCTCTTTTTGATATTATTTTATTATTTTACCTCTTTTTGATATTATTTTATTATTTTACCTCTTTTTGATATTATTTTATTATTTTATTATTTTATTATTTTATTATTTTATTATTTTATTATTTTATTATTTTATTATTTTACCTCTTTTTGATATTATTTTATTATTTTACCTCTTTTTGATATTATTTTATTATTTTACCTCTTTTTGATATTATTTTATTATTTTATTATTTTATTATTTTATTATTTTATTATTTTATTATTTTATTATTTTATTATTTTATTATTTTATTATTTTATTATTTTATTATTTTATTATTTTATTATTTTACCTCTTTTTGATATTATTTTATTATTTTACCTCTTTTTGATATTATTTTATTATTTTACCTCTTTTTGATATTATTTTATTATTTTACCTCTTTTTGATATTATTTTATTATTTTACCTCTTTTTGATATTATTTTATTATTTTACCTCTTTTTGATATTATTTTATTATTTTACCTCTTTTTGATATTATTTTATTATTTTACCTCTTTTTGATATTATTTTATTATTTTACCTCTTTTTGATATTATTTTATTATTTTATTATTTTAAAGAATATTAATTATATCAATTAATAATCATAAAATTAAAAATATTTATTTTAATAATGATTCACTTAAAGTACAAGCTTGGCATAATTCATTTTTACTTGTAATTTTACATTTCTTACATTCCTTTAATTTTAAATTACACTCTTCATAAAAATAATCACCTGTTTTTATGATATTTAATATAAAACTTTTATCAATTTTCTCTAATTTTTTAAGAAACATCCTCATATTTCCTCTATAAGCACCAGGGAAATAAACACACTCAGTGGAAAAATATTTAAGATCTTTGTACAGAGCATACATCACTATATCTTTCTGGTAAGTGTATTTAAATGGCTTACACCTGGCTATCTTTCCTGTACTCCTGGACTGAGTACATGATTTCAATTTATGAATATCTCCTCTGAAGAAATTTAGTAAGACTGTCTCTGCTATGTCATCAGAATTATGACCAGTCACCAAGGCAGTCCCATTTAATTCCATTGCACCCATTTCTAATGCATGTCTTCTAAAAGTACCACACTTACTACAAGTATTACTCCTACCAGTCTTAATTACCACTTCATCCAAAGTTACTTGGTACAAATCTTTGTAAGAAATTACTTTAAGTGGTAAATTTAATTCTCTTTGGTTGTAATAAACCATTTTAAGTGAATGATCTCTGTAACCAGAAATACCTTCATCAATTGCCAAGAGAAATAAATTTAATTTGTAATCTTTTTCTATGTTTAGTTTGTTTAATACGTACGCCAAGACAGTAGAATCTTTTCCTCCACTCATTCCTATCACAACATTTTCATTTGGTTTGAACATTTTAGAGGATGTTATTGTGTTGTGAATTGTTTCTTCAAAATAAATAAAAAAACATTCTTTACACACTTTTTTTGTGGGGTAAGAAGTAATTGTCATTGCTTTAGAATTTAAACACATTTCACATTGTGCCATAAAAAAATTAAAGATTTTTTTAATTAATAAATTTTTTAAATTTAATATTAAAAATATTAATTTTTATACCCAATGGATTTAATACCAGTAAGCTTTACAATAGAAAAAAAGTGTAATGAGTTATCAAACAAAGACAGTTTAATATTCACAGATAACAATAAAACATATATAACTTACAATAATACTATATATCAATGGAATACTTCTTCATTATCACAAATTATAACCCTGCCTCATAAAATTACTGCCATTCTCAATCTTTCAATCATTGGTTTTGAAAATGGGATTGTAAAAATAAATGATACTTTTCATAAAATTAGCACAAAGAAAATCACTTGTATTGGTCAAAATGACCAGAAAATATATTTTAGCTCTAACAATGAGTTAATAATTTATGATTTGGTACAAGAAAAATTTGATAGAATCACTTTACAATGCCATATAAACACTTTTTGTGTAAATGATGTTATTGTTTTAGGATGTGCAGATAAAACAGTAAAAATTTACAAAGAAAAACTTCTTTTTGAGATCGCGTTAATGGAGGATGTCAAACAAGTATTTTTATTAAACTTTCTATACATTTTTACAAAAAATAAAGTAATAAAAGTAGATTTAGACACTAAAAAAGAAGAAACTTATGGCATTAAAGAAATTATAAAGGCAATTTACACAGATACGTTTTACATTCTCACCAAAGAAGGTATCTTTACATTAAAAGAACGAATTTACAAAAAGAAATTGGATTTCTTCAATTTTAATTTCATAGAAGATACTTTTGTATTTTTGGGTAGAAACGAAATATGTTATAAGAAAAATGACTCTTCTAGCCATTTAAAAAGATTCTACTTTCACGAAAGTAAGATTATTCACTTGAAACACTTTAAAAATCTTTTTACGATGAGTCATTTTAGTGTTATTGAATGGGAGAACAAAGAAATAAAAAATGTGTTTGAGTTTGATGATCAGATTTTTGATTTTTGTTTATTAAATGACATTTTATACGTTTTGAAAGAGAATTGTGTGGAAGGAGTAGGTGTTTTGGACAGGGAAATTAAGTTTAAGTCTGAGATAAAGGCTAATTCTTTTGCGGTGACAAATAATTTCTTTTGTTATTCTGAAAAATGTTTGCTTAAAATTTGTGCTAACAAATCAGAACTCGAAACTTTTAAAGAGTTTGATTTGAAGGATGATATTGATTTTATTAAAGTTAGCGAGGATGAAAAGTATTTAGCTGCGGTTACAGGCAACGTAGTACATGTCATTTTGCTGCCAAAAAAGAAAATATTGACATTGTACGGACACTCTCTCCCAATCACCGACACAATTTTCTACAACGAAAAGGTGTTTACTTATGGAATGGATAAAACAGTAAAGGTGTTTGGATTAGATTTCGGTGAGGTTATCAAAAGTATTTCTCTTAAAGATGCAGGAAATAAAGGAAAATTAGCAGTATTTGATGACCATAACTGGTTATTGGCTTCTAACAACTTAATTCATTTTGAGAAATTCGATTTGAAAAATATATACAAAGAAAAATGTCACTTAATTTCAATTTTGAAAGAAGAATTGGTTATCAGTGATGGTAAATCAATTTTGTTTATGAAAGAAGGCGACTTTTACGAACCAGAGATCCAATTTAATCAGATTGTCAAAGAAGAAGAGCTTATTAACCAAAATGAGTTTGATAAATTTATTACTAATTTAGAGGGTAACAATCTTAATTTAGATATTAATTTGGGAGAATTGGAGAAATATGTGGAAATTTTAAACACTTCTCAAATTAAACTGCTTATTAATCAGCTAAAGAGTATTAATAATTTAGTTATGAAGGTTAGGGTTATTAATTTGCTTTATAAATTGCATAGAGAGATTCTTTTAGGAAATGTTGTCTTTGAGACTGAAATGAATGACACGTTTGAAAAGTTTAGAGTTTTAAGGAAAAGTGTTAACAGAAGTTATTATTTAAAAAAAGAATAAAAATTAATTATTTTTCTTTTGTGATTTAAGTAAAATATTGATTAATTAAAAATATTTATTATTTAAGTTACATGCCTTAAATAAATAAAAATGTAGCCTTAGGTTATAGCTAAGTTAATATTAATAATTGATTTTATTTTTTTTTTTAATTATGAAGAACAAATTGAATTAATAATTTTAATAAATTTATACAAAAGAATATTTACTTATACCTTTAAATTTATACTTTTCATGCTAAAACACAATTTATTAAAATATAGAGGTAGTTTGCACTCATGTGGTAAAATAATGACCTGTGTATTTGATCAATATTCCTTTTATCAAGTGATTTTAAAATCCATAAATTATAAATGGTTCAACAAACAATTTATCATGTACGTTCCAATGTTTAAACACTTAAAGTTTCTTATGACAAGACATTAAGATCCAATTGTTGCTTGGTTTGAGATTGCGCCAATTTCAAGAAATAAACTTAATAAGGGTTACAAAACCTACACATATAAAAATAAAAAAACATTATAATTGATTCCATAGGCTCAAAAGAGATAAAAATTAAAGAAAGAAACGTTCAGATCGAAGAAATAAATAATTGTAATGGCTTTGTTAATACAAACCTTTCTAACACTTTAGATGATAAAAAAAATATTCATTAGATTTTATTAGGTGTGAAAAGGAAAGAAGCTTAAAAAAATATTCTTAAAATTGACACTTGACTGAATAATTAACACTTTATGTAATGTTAATCTGTGGTCAGAGAATCTGATCATCATAGAGGTATTATTGGCTATAGTGATCTACTTCTTGCTCCTTCGAGTGCCTCTTTAAGGTGGTCACGCAAATCTTTGTTATTATTATTTTTATAATTCTTTAAAGAACCATCTTTATTTAATATTTTTTGTATTTAAGCTGTTAATTCCCTCCAAAAGAGTGAAATAAAACAATACTTTATTTTAAATGTGTTCAAAGAAAATATTTGTGAACACACCATTTTAAGATGTTTACTTTGTTATTTCTTAGCTTTATAAAATTTGGACCGTAACACATTATTGTTAATTATTCTGAAGACTTGTTAACAACTAAGAATATAACACTAATAAAATTGATGATTTGTGTTCTCAGTTAAAAAAAAGATTTCAACAAGAGGTTATAAAAACATTTTAGTTTATTTATAAAAAAAACCCATAGGAAAAAATCTGAAATTTAAGAGATCACTTGAGATGAAAAAAGCATTCCATCAAATGATAAATGATATTATTAAAATTTAACGTTTTAATATATTTTTACTGAGAATTTTTATATTAATTGTGAAAAGTAATCTACTCTTATGTTTTGCTTCTTGAAGAAAAAAAGATTATTTCTATATTTTAAATATCAAATTAAAATATCATTTTATATTTAAGTATTTTATTAAAATCTTTTTTATTTAGGGTTTATTAAAAAAATATCCAAATAATAAGTTTTTTTAAAAAAATATCCAAAAAATAAGTTTTATTTAAGAAAATGTCTAAAAATTAAAAAAATGTTTAAAAAATAAGTTTTATTTAAGAAAATGTTTAAAAATTAGAAAAAATGTTCAAAAAATAAGTTTTATTTAAAAAATGTTTAAAAAATAAGTTTTTTTTAAAAAAATATCCGAAGTTCAAAAGATTTTTGTAAAAATATATTATAAAGTTTTTTTGCATAAATATTATATTAAAGAAAATGTTTGAAAAATTAAAAAAATGTCCAAAAAATAAGTTTTATTTAAAAAAATGTTCAAAAAATAAGTTTTATTTAAAAAAATATCCAAAATTCAAAAGATTTTTGTAAAAATATCCAAATAATAATTTTTTTTACATGAACGTCATATTTAGAAAAATGTTTGAAAAATTTCAAAAATAAGAAATTTTAAAAAAATGTCTAAAAAGTTTAAAAATTATTAAAATTACTTCTTTATTTATCTTTGGAATTCATTATTTTTTCTCTTAGCTCTGAAAACAAAAGAACAATTACTGGCGGAACAAAATATCACAACCCATATTTGTTGCTTATATATATTCTTCATACTCTTTTTGTTTATAATTATACTCCTTGGTAACAATTTTATTTCGTCCAGTGTTTCAAAATACTTTTGAGAATTTGTTTCATTTATTTTTAACATTTAAGATAATTTAAAAAATAAATTAATGCTCGTGAATATTTTTACAAAAATCTTTTGAATTTTGGATATTTTCTTAAATTTCTTTTATTTTTTAAACATTTTTTAAATAAAACTTATTTTTTAAACATTTTTTCTAATTTTTATACATTTTCTTAAATAAAACTTATTTTTTAAACATTTTTTTAATTTTTAGACATTTTCTTAAATAAAACTTATTTTTTGGATATTTTTTTAAAAAAACTTATTATTTGGATATTTTTTTAATTTTTCCTTTTATTTAATTACATTATAATTTTATATTAAATTTTATAAATATTTTATATTTAAGGTGTAATTATTAATTAGTAGACTAAAATATTATTTGTTTATAAATTCCAAACAATTCATGATTTAACTCATCTCTAAATTTCTTTATATTTTTCTTAGAATTTTAACTTAAGGCATGGACCAGTTTTTTAATATATTAAAAATTAATTTGCCCAAGAATGTTTGTCATTGAATATTTCAGAAATCTTTGAAGCTTAAATGGCGTTTGTATATTTAAAAAAGAGGTTTTATCATATTTCCTTTAGTTTTAGCATTCTCTATATCTATTAATTACAAATTTTGTATTTTGTTATGATAAAAATTCTGATATATTAAAAAATTATATTTTTTTTGTTCCATTTTTTTAATATGATAAAAAATTTTAATATAATAAAAAATTTTAGCATAGTAGTTATTATCCCAAAAATTTTTATCATATCAAAATTTTTGATCTACCCCTTATGAAGAACAAAATTAAATGGAATAAAGAAAATACGAGCATGTTAATTAAGCTAAGACATTCTCTCGAGTACTTTAAAGAGTTTGAAGAGCATAAGAACAAGCCCAAATGTTTACAAGCCACTTGGGAAAAACTTGCAAATGAACTGGGAGTGGCTGGCCATAAAGACGAGATAAAATGGAAATACAATAGCTTACTCTCGAATTACAGAAAATTTAAGACCATTTCTAATACATCTGGAGAAGGTAAAATAAGCTGGATCTATTGGGAGTTATTTAACTCCACCTTCCCGGGAAAGCTAGAACTTGTGCCAGATAATTACATTGAAGTAGGAAGATTAGAGAATAATGATGATTTGGGGATACCCTGTGATAATGACAACTTTCAAAATGAAAATTCAAGTTTTCACAACACCGAAGATAGTAAAGAATCTTTTTCAAAGAAAAAATCTTCTTCTATGAAAGAACTAAAACTTAGAGTATATGAATCATTTTTATCAAAATTAGCAAAAGATGAGGAAAATGATAGAAAATATTTAAAAAAGGAGAAATTTAATAAAAAAATCAAAGAATTAAAAGAGGAGATCAATGATACGAAAAATTTAGTTGAGGAGGTGCTTAAAATACTTAGAAAGAATAATTAAAACCTATTTTAAACTTTTTTTTTGCTATTTCTAAAAATAAAATTCTATGACCAATTTACTTAAAATCAATTAACTTATTGTGTATTATACATGCGGCAATAAACATTTTAATGTTGTAATTAGATTCTCCGTGCTTTATTGGGCGTGAGAATTTTTTGAACTTGCTTTTAAACAGCCCAAAAGTATTTTCTACTATTACTCTTTGTTTTTCTAACTCATTTTCTTCATGTGTATTAGAAGTCAATATTCCATTTAATGAGTTAAATGCATAGTCAGCAACCATTTTATACCCATTTTCATCTACTTCTATTCCAAAGATATTGAGAAAAGAGTTTCGATAAATACGGGAATCATGTGCTGAACCATATCCAAAAGAAATAAATCTGAATTTCATGTTAGCATCTACAACACAAAGATAATTAATAGAGTAAAAGCTTTTTCTATTATAATATACCCCTGGATTGATGCAGGGCCTGATTATTTCTACGTGAGTAGCATCGACTGCCAAAATAGTATTATTCAGTTCCCCTTTTTTTGAGAACTCATGTGCTAGAGAACTGAATTCTGTTACTCTGGGCAATCTAATTTCACTTCTAAATTGTTCATAAATATAGCTACACACTTCTTCTAAATTTCTTCTTAGATTTGTTTTGGGAGCACCAAACAATTCTCTTAATTCCCTAAGTGTGCAGGAATGCGATATGTAGTAAAGAAATTGCAAAAGTTTTATCTTGAAATCTTTTAAAATGATAGGAGCAGCCGGCTTAAAATATAAATAGATTTTATCAAACGTGCATTTGCTCATGCGAAAATTTTCTTGAAACTGTGTTTCAGTCAGATTAAATATGTTTTCTTTCCATATGTAATAGTATTTATAATTTTCTTCTGAATTTTCATCATCGGAATCAAGAATAAATAAACAGTATATATCATCCATGGATAAAAGAAAATTAAAAAATTTTTTTGAACCTTTAATTTGATATGTTAAAATAATTTTAATATGATAAAATTTTTAATATAACAAAATATTGTTTTAATATATAAAAAAACTGGTCCACGCCTTTAATATAAAAAAAATAATATTTTATAACATCATAAATATTTTGAATAAAAGAGACCTAAACATTTTGATTATAAATCTTATTTAAAAAAATAAATTATATTTTTTTTAATTAAGTAATTTTAGTCATTTCTGTAAATAAGCCTTAATTGTAAAGCTGATTTGATTGTAAAAAAACAAGAAAGTGTGATTATTTTATATTAAAATTAATATATTTAAAACTTAATATTATATATCTCTCTTTATAGATGATTATAATACAAAATTAAACAGAATAATAAATATTAGTAAAAGATAATATTTATTCAAAAACATAAAAAAAGACATTCTTCTTTAATTATCTTATTTCTTTAATTAACATTAAAAATTTATTATCGTATGATAAAAAATCAGTAATAAACTAAAATATAAAATACCCCTTAAATGAATTATTTTTATTTAATCCAATTATTATATCATAACCTTACAGCAACCTTAAACAAAAACTCTTCATTATTTCCTCAAAAAAAATACTTAATATCTCCTAATAAAAAATTAAAATACGATCATAAAGAATCATTTTTAGAAGAAATAGAATGTTTAAATTTTGATTCACCAAAATTAAATTATTTATTGACACAACAAATATTTATTTTGTTAGCTTCTACGATAGAAAAAAAGCTTGAGCTAACATTAAAACCACATAAATTATTACAACTTCAAACATTAAACCATAACACCTTAGTTGTTTTACAAGAGAATCTTATAAAAATAGATTATCTTAAAAGAGATGTGTATAATTTTTTAAGAGAGGCTAAAGAATTCTATTTTTGTCAAAGGAATATTGATTTTTTAGGGTATGATTGGATATTTTTAAGTTTAAAGAATCTGAATTTTTGTTTGAAAAATTTTATAAATTATTTAGAAAAACAAAAAGATTATTTTTAATAAAAAAAATACACTTTTTTTTTAAATAAAATACTCTTTTTTATAAAATAATTTAATAAATAAAATAATTACTAAATTAATTATTATTTTAATAAATAATATATTATTATATTTATCCATAATTTTAATTTTTACACCCTAAATTAAGTAAACATACCTTAAATTAATTAATAAAAATAAATTTATATTTTTCAATTATATTTATACACTAAATTTAGAATTATACACAAACCTGCATTAAATTATAAATTAAATATACAATTTTAAAATTTAAAAATTAAAAATAAATGATAATTATAATTAGTCCATCTTTAAGCTAAGATTGGCTTTTGCTTTTTTCTTTCTGCCTCTTTCTCTTTTAGAGCACAATATATTTACATTTAAGAAATGCAACCATTTGTAACCATTGCAATATAAATATATACAGTTGCGGAAAAAAAAAAATGGGACACCATGTTTCTGTTCAATAATGAGGCTTCGAACTACTTTAGGTAATATAAGATGCCTTTTAACGGGGTTATGGGTAATTTATACAACTTAAAATTTTTTTATGGGGGGTTAATTTATATAAAAGGCGTATTCTGATTTTTTCCAGGGAAAGAAAAAATGGGACACTTTGCTAAAATGTTATCTTAAGAAATTTCAATAAAATTTTTCATGTAAAAGTTATGTATAAAATATTATTTGGTATTTATTGCTATTTAGATTTCAAAATTTGAGTTTTTTCCTTAGTGATTGAGTAATTTTTTTAAAAATAAAAAATAAATTTGAAAATAGCCAAACAAATTCGAAAAAAATTTTTGAAGGTTAAAAAAATGTTAAATACAGAGTAATAAAGTACCTTTTTTGTGTCTTTACTGTTTTTTTCACATGATAGTAGACATATTTTACGATCAAATAAAAATATTCCCCAAAAAAATGTTTAGATCATTGATTTTTAAAAGGGGTGGGTATATGCAAAAAATCAATAAAAACTTTCAAATTGTTTGATAAATCTATATTTATAGATATTTTCTGATATATTCAAGATTAAATATAGTCTCCCGCCAACTTTCCCTCTTTAAATTTATAATCAAATATTTTTTCAATTTATGGGTAAGCATATTGGAGAGCAGATGTGTGATTTTGTGTTTTATCTACATAATGAAAAGAACTCTGTAAGAGAGATCTCAAAAAGGCTAAAAATTCCACGGTCTACGATACACAATATAATTAAAAGGAGTGAGGAAAGAGGGATTTTATCAAGAAAAATCGGATCTGGGAGACCCTCGCTGTTAAAGTATAAGGAAAAAGAAAAAATTTTGAGTTTAGTAAAGGAATCTTCTGATATTACATCAGTTGAAATAAAAAATATATTAGAAAAGGAATTCGCAACATCATGTACTTCTAAAACTATAAGAAACTATTTAAAGGCAAGTGGATTCTGTAGTAGAATCGCATGCAAGAAACCACTTTTAAGTAAAAAGAATATAAAGACAAGGCTTGAGTTTAGTGAAGAGTATATTTTAGAAGATGATTCTTTCTGGAAAAATGTTATTTTTTCCGACGAAACGAAATTTAATATTTTTGGCAATGATGCGAAAGTCAAAGTGTGGAGGAAGAAAAACGAAAGATATGAGCAAAAAAATTTACAGCCTACAGTCAAATTTGGAGGAGGTTCTGTTATGTGCTGGGGTTGCTTTTCTTACAAAGGTGTAGGTGAATTGCACTTTATTGAAGGAAATATGGATCGATTTCAATACATGGATATTCTTAAAAATTCATTGAGCCAGTCTGCAAAAAAATTAAAAATGGGTAAGGATTATGTATTTCAACATGATAATGATCCCAAACACACTTCAAAACTAATAAAAGGATACTTGGAGTCAAATAATTTAAAAGTTTTGCCCTGGCCATCACAATCACCAGACCTAAATCCCATTGAACATTTATGGTCTTATATTAAATCAAAAATGAGCAAAACAAAAAATAAAGAGGATTTAAAAGATGAAATACTACGTGTTTGGAATAACATTACACCAGAATTTTGCCAAAAATTGATTTTAAATATCCCAAAAAGGTTAAAGGAAGTCATTAAAGTCAAAGGTAAAAATACGAAATATTAAATAAATGCTATTCGATTAATATTTTATATAAAAAAAATTTTACTTATCGATATATAATTGTTTTCTAATTGCAAATTGTAAGTTTTTGCATATACCCACCCTTTTAAAAATCAATGATCTAAACATTTTTTTGGGGAATATTTTTATTTGATCGTAAAATATGTCTACTATCATGTGAAAAAAACTGTAAAGACACAAAAAAGGTACTTTATTACTCTGTATTTAACATTTTTTTAACCTTCAAAAATTTTTTTCGAATTTGTTTGGCTATTTTCAAATTTATTTTTTATTTTTAAAAAAATTACTCAATCACTAAGGAAAAAACTCAAATTTTGAAATCTAAATAGCAATAAATACCAAATAATATTTTATACATAACTTTTACATGAAAAATTTTATTGAAATTTCTTAAGATAACATTTTAGCAAAGTGTCCCATTTTTTCTTTCCCTGGAAAAAATCAGAATACGCCTTTTATATAAATTAACCCCCCCATAAAAAAATTTTAAGTTGTATAAATTACCCATAACCCCGTTAAAAGGCATCTTATATTACCTAAAGTAGTTCGAAGCCTCATTATTGAACAGAAACATGGTGTCCCATTTTTTTTTTCCGCAACTGTATGTATACATTTTTTAGATTTAACAAAGCGATTACAAGAACAAATAATGCAACTCCAATCCTTTATGTCGTTTTCTATCTTAAGGAAAACGTATTTTGAATAAAATTCTATGAATTCAGTAAAGCTGGAGAATTTCTTTAAAAAACTCGTTTTATCCTGGCCAAACATTCTATTTCTGGAGCAGTATAAAAAAAACAAAATAGGATTCTTTTTCTTTTTTAATAATTAATTTAAAAACGGAATTTTCATAATCCGTTGTATCAACAATATTAGCATTATTGAGAGATAAAACAGGAAGCGGCCTTGATTTGCATTCGTTTGAATGTTCATTATATTTATACCAGATATATTTGTTAAGCGAAAAGAGGAAATCTATTCTCATGAGAGCACCGCAACCATATTTGTAATTTTGACGTTTCAATAGTCTTACCTCACGATCTTGCATTTCCTTAAATTTCGTATCACCCAGAGTCCTGTTTTCAACTCTGTTGACTCATCTACTAGTCCTTCGATGGTATTCAGAGGATCTTTTTACGTGTAATTTTCGAAGGTGTATTCATGTAATATAGGGTTTATAATTTAAATATTTTTAAAATTTAAGGTATAAATTAAAAAACAATGGATAAATATTTACTAACCTTTAATAAATAATATATTATTATTTTTAATAAATAATTTAATAAAAATAAGAAAAGATTATTTTATTCTTTTACACTGCTTAATCCATTCTTCCTTTAATCTTCCTTAAAATTACTTTATTTTTAGTAATCAAACATGTTTCTATTCCCCATCCAGAAAGAGCATCCCTTTCCAAAGCGGATAGAAATAATTTAGTACCAACATCAAATAATTCATCACTAGAAAGATTCTCAGTAAAGATTGCTTCACATCCACCCATCAGATTGGAATATGCTGTTCCACTGGCCACAAAAGTACCCTCATTCATACATCCTAAAGAATCCATCCCACAAATATACGCTTGATTTTCAAACAAACCAACCACAATAGGGTCAGTTATATATCCCATAAACCTATTATCATATAAAATGTATGATAAGAGAGCACTTACTTCCTGTGGTGACATGTATCTTCCCTCTGTAAACTTAAACATGTTTTGATTTTTGATGAGTAAAGAGATTAGTTTTTGTGAGTCTGGGAGAAATGAGGGTAGTGATACGTAGGTATATGGTGTTATTTTGTGGATACGGCTAAAGGATGTTGATGTGGTTATGCTTCCTTTTCCTAATCTTTTGTCTGATATTAATAATACACAGTCTTTACCTCTAAGAGCTAAACTGCTTCCTCCATAATATTCCCAAATGTTGGACATGGGTGTTGTTTATTAAAAGGTTTTATTTAATAAATTTTTAAAAAAAAAGAATTTTTTATTAATTTATTAGAAAAAAGATATTTTTAATAATTAAATTGACATTTAATTTATTAAGCAAAGATAATAATTAACTGAAATTCTGTCGTATTTTTTTTTGTACAATCTTATTTAAAATAAATAATTGATTATTAATGATTTATTCATGTTCCTTGCTTGCTTTATTCTTTTTAAGTAAAAAATTTAATATTAAATTTATTCTAGAAATTTTTAAGTAATCGAAATGTACGACACTGCAACTAAAAATTAATAATTTTAATATGAAAAAATTTGTGCTTTTGAGTGATACAATACTATTTTAATAACCTTATTTGTGATATAAATTTTAATATGGTAGCATCAAATAATTTTAATAAATTTATTTATGATATAAATAAAAATATTTTTAACCCTTAAGGAGAGGGATAAGAAAGATTTCAATAAAGTTTTAAAGAAAAGTCATTTTTTAATAAATACTTACGAAATGGCTTGATTCCAGGGTTATGTGACAGGTAGAGACCTTAAATTATTTTTTATTAGCACTATTATAAAATTAATTAGTTATTTTTATTATAAGTAATTATTTCTTCAAGAAAACTGGGTAAACATAAAACTTCAAACTATTGATTTAAATGCGAACAATAAAAAGTTAAGATTACAAAAACACAAAAGATGACAATATTTTTTAATCAATGTAAATTTTCGATGAGCAAAAAAGGCTTTAATATTGTTTAAAAGATAAAAAAAATAATTTAAATCAGAGGTTCCCAAACTTTTTATTTCATAGACCCTTCGCCATATTTTATGGTTTTTATTAGACCCCCGCCTATTCTATAAAAAGGATGAACAAATAAGCAGTTCCTATAGTGTTTTCCTAAATTGACCCCTTGCAAAATTTCATCGACCCCTGGGGGTCGATATGGACCACTTTGGGAATCATTGATTTAAATTAACATATTTGCTTTTGAAGAGCAAATAGATAAAGATAATTTATTTAAAGTGGTAATTATTAATCTTTTTAACTAACAAGACGTTTATTTGAAGTATCTTTTCATGACCAGATAGCATTTAATGATGAAAAATCTTTTACAAATTTTTATCTTCAACAAAACATATTTTGTAAGCTAAAGATTAATATAAAATTTTACAATAAAATCTATGTTACGAAACAAGACTTCAATGAAAAGTTTGAGCTTGTTACAAAAAACTTTTATTTTCTCACAGTTAAAATATTTTCGTAGATAAAAATAACATTTCTAATTAATAAAAGAAGAAAGAAAGAAGGTAGTGAATAGAGACATGTTTGTAACGAAAACTTGCAAGAAAAGATAGACTTAGGCAGACAATAGAGTACACAAGTTGGGGTTAAGCGGGGGAATGGGTTGCAATATCTAGAAAGCATGCCAAATTATATAGGGGCAAGCTATGCCATATGTTTTGGTTAAATCGGCATTTTATTGTAATATATAAAAGGTATAGTTATAGATTTTCGTATGGATTTATATTCCTGAGCTGCAAAAAAGGGAACTCATCTAGCTCATTGGTATACATGGAATTATCTATGAAAAACAAAACCTTTGGATTATATTTTACTAAAGTCAAAGACTTAAAAAACAAACAGAAAAACGTTAAAATATTAGCTAAAAAATTACAATACACAAAAGAATGTAATATTAGATTTAGAAAGAGCTATGTCAAATGCTTTAGAAGAATTGATGGTTTTAAAATTTCTGCTTGCATGTTTAATTTTCGGTAACCAATATGGCTTTATATACAGAAAATAAAACAATCTAGTATATACAATATTGAGTTAGGATCCGAAACCTTGTCAGACTGTCATTAAAGTTGAGTTTTTTGAGAATGAACTGTACAAAAAAATTAACTGGATTTTAAATTATTGTAAAGTACATTAAATTGAATAAGTTAATAGCCTGTTAAATATTTTCAGGGAGTTTTTATAATAAATAGTAATTGAGACGAAAATCCTTGGCCTTGATATTTTGTAAAGTTTTGGAGTGTTCCTTAAAGAATAAAATAATTTATCTCGTACAGCAAACCAGGTTGAAGGATAGCATTTAGCAATTAGTCACTGAGCTCATATTGCTCATTTAAACACGATAAAATTTTTCGTCACATTAAAATCGAAAGAGAAGAAATATATTTTGAACTTTAAAATATTCTTCTGACGCTTTAGAATACATAAAAAAATTATAAAAAAAGATGTTGCACTTTAACATTGTGGACAGATATTAAAATTTATATGAAATGTGATTTTTAAGCACCAAATAGCTATACGAGCAACAGGTAAAATATTATTATTTATTTTTTAAATGCATTTTGGCATTTTAATAAAAATCCAAATTTTACTGATTTATTACTATGTTCTGTATTTATTTATGTGTTAGTATTTGCTCTTATCTTAGTTTGTTTCACAAGATTATATTTTGATATTTGTATTTAATTTTGGAAAATTGTTAAACCATAATACACTATTTTTAACAAAACTAACCGGTCCCAGGGTAGTTATGGACCTTTTAGATAAAGTCTTTATTGTTATTAAAAGTTTTAAGTTTGATGTTAATATTTAGTGGTAATCAGAGCGCATGAGTTAGATGGGTCAAAATAAAATTACCCATTTAAATCTTTAAGATATAAATTAATAAAAGCTTAAATACATCTAACAAAAACAACTTAGATATTTAAAACATTAATATAACTGTAAAAAATATTATAAAACAACACAAATACAAAACATCAATTGCTTTTACAAATCTTAAAAACTTTTTTAGTGTTATGTCATATTCTAAAATTTATAAATCAGGCTTTATATCAGTCAATTAAGTTGTGAAGAGAATTTTTAACTTGATTAAACAATAAATATTTAACATTTTTTATGTTTAACAGTAGTAACATAAAGTTAATAACTTTTTTAATTTATTTATTTATTTATTTTAAGAGATTTAAAATTTTTGATTTGAATGTAAATTTTAAAACATTCAATAAAGATTCTTTACATCAAAAAAAGTTAAAAGTTTTATTTTTTAGTTATTCTCAAAAATATATAAGCTACATCTTTTAAATTTATATCCATGCTATTTTTAAACATATTATATATACTTGCTTCTATAAAAGAAAACGAAAGTAAAGATGAAAATACCTCTCATAATCCACATTGTAAAGAGAAAGCAGAAATAATCCCATATATGTCAAAGAAAAGAAAGTTAGACTTCGACTGTATGCTAAGTTGCGAAAAATCATACTTTGGAAAATTGCAGAAAATTAGGAGAAACTTTTAGAAAAATGGAACCTTACTGCTTAATAAGGCGAATGGATTTAAATGCAGGTTTGATTTTTTCGATATAAGTTGAAGATGTGTGTGAATTCAAAGAGAATAAAAATAAAAAACTCTCACAACCAATTAAACAAAGACGACAATTTTTCGCATTTAGAAGAATTACAATCAACTGGCTTAATTAAATTTTTTCATATTTGGAAAATAGAAAATTTACAAAAAAAATGTATTAATGGATCAGCAGAGTTTTGAAAACAAAATAGATATATTAAATGTTTTGAAACCAAAACTTTCTTATTTTGAATATTTTATATTTGATACAAACTCATCTATTTGTATATATTCGAAAAATGAGCAAAAAAATAATAATATGAATATATTGGAGTCTTGTATTAAGTGCTTTTAATTTGGATTAAATTATTTAATAGAGTATATAAATTATTTTTTGGATTCAAACAAATATTACGAAGCTTTATTTGAAGATTTCTTGCATTTCTTTCGATTATTTTTGCCGGAGTATTAAAATTTTTTTGCTCATGCATATTATTCAAAAAAAATAATTCTTTGATCAGGATTTATATACTTGCTCTGTTTGCACATAGATATTCAATGATTCACAGTCACGTCTCTTTTAAGAAAGTATTGGATGAAATTAAAAAACAATCGTCTAAAAATTATGAAAAAATTAAAGAAAGAATTTTAATGAAAGAATCAATCAGACTAAGATCAATATTGATATCAATAATGAGGCTCGAAGAAAATTATAAATACGCTAGATTTTAGAGAATGTAAATGCATATTTTATGATATTTTTAGCAAAAGAAGAAAAAGAATGTCTTGGAATCAAAGCTTTAAATAATTCTATAATAAAAATATTAATAAATTTATACAAAAATGTAGAAAACCCGATTTTAATAAAGAATCATTATTTTTAAATGATGCTATTTTGGCAATACGTTCATCTAACGAAAATGAGATCATAAATATTGTATCCAACTATGAGAAATTCGATGATTTGGCGATACATGCTTATTATGAAGAAAACAAACGTCTTATAGATTATTATTCCAATATTAATGCTAGAATAAACAAGAAAAACGTCTTAAATAAAAAAAACTACCCATATATACCCACTTAA
The DNA here is from genome assembly GCA_020423425.1 of Chrysopa pallens. NCBI lineage: Eukaryota > Metazoa > Arthropoda > Insecta > Neuroptera > Chrysopidae > Chrysopa > Chrysopa pallens. Next base: position 9,894,654 of record CM035597.1, on the reverse strand, counting down.
ATAAATCGTTTTAATTTCATTCTTTTTGCAGCTATTACTAAAACAAGACCTAATTCATTTAATCATTTTATTAAACCAAGCCTCAAAATTTAAAAATTTTACCTGTTAAATTCTCATTTCTGCTTACGAAATATAAAAGTTTTTTTCTACGATTATATAATCATTATTATATTCTTTAAACAATCAATATATTCATTATAATTCTGACAGGGACTTATATTGAAATTTATTTATTTTTGTCTATGGATCGGAAATCTATACAAAGATCCTCTGCTATGTCTTTTTTAAAATATTAATGCTTAGTCACAAAGAAAAATGCGGTAAAATATGTTTCTATCTAATTAGATATAGTTCAAGATACTGCTAGTCTTTCATCAGCTAAAACCCATCTTTGAATCTATTGACTGTTTAAGTCTACTTTACTTTGCAGGCTTTGGTTACAGGCATATCAAAATTTAAGCACTGAAAATGAAAAATACAGGCCTAAAATCTACATTGTGAAAGTTTTGAAGCAAAAAGGTTGAAAGAATCAAAAATAAAGTAAGTAAAAGACGAATAATTTCTACCTAATGATTTAAATTTTATTAAAATGTTAATAAATTCTTTTTAAGAGTTTTTCTTTGTTGCATCTTCTCAAAATGTAATAAAATAACAAACCATTAAAATTGTTTTTTGTTCTGTTTTTAGGTTTTATAAAAACCCGAGACCATAGTTTAGTCTTTCAATAGTATTAGTATGAACCCCAGCAATGGGTTTACAAAATTTTCATTAAATTTACTGATAAACGCTTAAAGTTTAAATTATAACAATCTTTTGGATAAGATTCAAAACAATCAGTATAAATATTAGAGTCTGGTAAACAAAATTATATTTTTTTGTATGAGTTCTGTAGTTCTATCCTCAACCTCAACATATCAATATTTTTTTCGGGTCTTTTAATATTTATCTCTTTCCAAACATTTTCAGCGATATATACGCTGTTATTCTTACGTCTTCCTGACTTATTTTCATCTATTTCAACTACTATCCGATCCTCTGATTTAAACTTTAGAACAATCCAAATTATTTGCTGATTATTCTTGTGAATAAAGCATCAATTAAATACAGCTTTAGCGTTTATTTCTAATTTCGATGATGTTAAGCAGAGGCTTTTATTCCAGTATAAGTAACATATATGTAGTGCCTTATAAACACTTATATTGACATTGGAAAAAAAGTTATTCATAAATAATTAGATATTCACTTCATGTTTGTTTTTCTGGATTCTGTAAAATCGTTTTTCAATAAACATTTTTCTTATGACTTTACACTTATTTTTCTCAATTCGGCCCTTTTAAGTGGATATTTATCGTCTTTTTTGATTTTATTTATAAAAGCAAACCTTAATAACCACATTTATAAATTTAATTAAAGTATTTAAAAAATAAGCTTTAATGCTTTTTTATTCTTATAACACTATAGAACATTATATTTTAGTACATAATGTTTTATTAAACTTTCCATAAAATTTAAATTCATTGATATATAATTTTCAGCCACAAAAAACGAGGGTTAAACGAAGATCAGAAGTTTGAAAGAATCTATACTGAAGATAATCTTAATATTAAGCTTTAAACATTTATTTACAATCCAATGCTTGAAATATATTTCCTCTCTTATAAAATTAAGCCTTCTGTGTTCCTTCTCTTTTCTTTACCCTCCGCTACTAGTAAAATTTTTGGTATTCTTTTGTTGCACTTCTCTTAGTAGAAAATATTTTTGAGCAATAAAAATAAACCCATATTTTTAAGTTACAATTCTTCTTTAAAATATTTTAAGCTTGGTTTTGAAAAGCAAAATCTTTTAAAATGTATTTATTTAGTGGTTTTATAAAGAATTTCTTATTTTTTAAAGATAAATTTTAAATTTACTAACTAAAAATATCTTTTTTTATATTTTTGTAAAATTTAACATTAGTCAAAAATTAAAATTTTCTATTTTTAATTTCTGTAGCTATAAAATTTATTTAAATAAAAATATCCCCATTTTTATAATATCATTTAGAGGTTTAAACCCTGTAATTTTTATTAGCAATTTTAATAAACACATTTTAATTATTTTTAATCAAACTCTCTTTCTGCACAATTTGGCTCTCTTTAAAATTAAATTCAAAAGTCTTTTATGATTTATTTAAATGTACAAAAATACACTAAAAAATCATTTATATTTACGTTAAATATATATTTAAGTTTAAAACTTATTTAGGTTTATAAATAAATGTTCTTTTCATCATAAAATATTACAAATTTAAATTCTATTTGTTGTTTTGATTTTTTTAATTAAATGAACAGTATAATTTCAATTTTTGCATTGTAAACATCTAAAAAATCTATGTTGTATTTACAATGTAGCTTATTAAAACCATATAAAGAATTTTAATTTGACATTTTTAAATATTCCTTTTTAATTATTCTTGATCAACCTTTATTTTCCTTAAAGTTTTAGTTGTTTAAATAAGAAGTTGTGCAAAAAACTAAAAGTATATATAAAGCAATCTCAGTTGCCCATGTGTGTCAAACTTTAGATAAATATGTTATAAATTTATAAAATAAATATTTTTTTTTGATCATAAGCAACTAAAAAGATTCTTAAATTTAAATTCTTTAAATTAAAAACCAAAAATATTTAAATGACCGATTTTTGTACCCATGGTATTGTTTTATCTGGTTTATATATTTGCTTCTGAAATAAGACATAAGAGGCTTTGCGGGAGAACGTCAGAAGGTCCATCATGTTCAAAGTATAAGAAAGATTCATTATGCACACAAATCAAAAGTCAATCAAGTTTCGAAGAAGAAATTATGTATGAATTATCTTATTCATATAAAATATATGAATATTTAGAAGAAAAATGCAGAAATATTAATGGTCCTTGCTTGACGATCGAATATAAAAAAAGATCCAAGTTTATTTTTGGATTTCTATCTAATGATATGAGTAAATTAAATGGTAACAAAAACATAAAAGAATTTTTTGAAAAAATATACAAAAACAATAATTTCCCACATTTAGAAGAGTTGCAATCCAAAGGTCCAATAATGCTTCTTCATATTCTTCGAAATAAAAATTTACAGAAAATTTTTGCAATAGAAAAAAAAAGAAGTTTAGATAAACGGATAGAAGTTTCTAATTTTATGATACAAGATGTTTTATATGTTGAGCATTTTGATCTAACTTCGCATTTAGATAAAAATACTGAAAAGTTGAATAACATGGTAAATGATAAAACAAAGAACTTTAAAACTAAAATCGAATATTTTAAGTTTGGTCTAAACCATTTAACAAATTATATTCGAAAAATTATTGATTCGGATAAACTTGATGAAAAACTTGAAGATTTTATTTGCAATTTTATATCGCTTTTTTTGCCTGAATATCATTATTTCCAGACAAATCCAAGTTTTTTAAGTTATAATAAATTAAATTTTGGGAAAAACAGTCGATTATGTATCTTTATACACAAATATATGGCTTTACACAGCTACGTATCTTTTAAAAGATTACTCGACTTTAATATGAAAGAACAGCCAAAAAATATCTATGGTAAAATTTTTAAACAGACTGAAAACATAATATTTCTTAAAGAATCTGTCAAATTAAGAACTATTTTAATATTATTTATGAAATTGGCAGATCACCACGATTATGCCATGCTACTTGAAAAACTAAATGAATATTACATAATATGTTTTTTTGAAGAGGGGGAAAAGATTAGACCAATTGACTATCTCGACAATTCGATCCTTAAGATATTATTTAATTTATTCAATCCTGATAAAAAACTTGATTTACAACGTATTAACTTGTTTTTAAATGAAATTATCTTTGCGATCCTAATAAAGGATGAAGTTAAAATTGACAGTCTATTATTAAAATTCTCTGAAGTAGTGAATCCTTTGGAAATCGAATCAGACAATTTGGTAGAAAATGAGCATATTCTTCGTTTATTCCTTGATACCATCAATGACTTGGGGGACAATTAAATTGATATTTAGAAGAAATTTGAGTAAAATGAAGTTTAAAAAGTTTTTTATTATTTTTATTTTTTAAAAATATATTATAAGAAAGATTGTTCAATAAATTTTTAAGACTCTTGTATTCGTTTAACAATTTTTTTAATTTTTTATGCATTAATACATAAATATATCAAATAAAACCTTCTATTGTGGCAAAATTTGTTTATTATATATATTCTTTATTTAAAATGAATTATTTGATTCGATATTTATTCTACTAAACAAACACTTTATATATTTTAAATAAATATTCATTATAATTCAATTAATTACGTAATCCTATTATTTTCTAATCATAAGATAATAAATGCCTTTGTATTTAATAAACCGTTTCTGAAAATATCTATATTTATATCATTTTTTTGCCAAGGTATTGAAAATCCTACGGAATATTACCTTAGATAGATACTATGAACTTTTTACACATCTAAATACTCCTCTTCTCACCATTAACTGCTAAATCTACCCTATTTTTTAGGTTTTGATTAAAGTTATTTTAATATCTATGATTCGTTTCAAAGAATCAACCCATTTTTATGAGCAGAAAATAAGAAATTCAACATTTTAGAGATAAAAAAAATTATCTAATTTTAAAACCAAACAACTTTATTAGAACCTTAAAAAGTAATAAAAAAAACATCATTTTTAAATATCTTTAACTAATTTGTATCTAAGTTTTAATTTAAACCATCTCGGATTTTGATAAAAAAAATAAATTTATAACTTAGTAACCCAAACCTTAAATTTAAAAAAATTTCATAAACAAAGTTATATAAATCTCCAAGATAACGTAGGCTTATACTGTCAATAGAGTGCGTGTGGTGTGTTCTGGCGGTGAAAGGCTCGCAGTATCTTGTGCTATACTTAACTATGCAAAGACTTAATTAAACATATGTTTCTTTATGAATGGGTATTGATATTTTATATGGAAGGTGCGGTAAAAGGATTTCTTGTGAATTTTCAATTCTTTGACTACAAAAAAAAAACAAAATTATATCAATAAACATTTATTTTTAACTTTTTTGTATAAATTTTCAAAAAATTTAGATAACTCAATTTCTCGAAATTAATTTTAAAACAGTAAAGAATACGTCATTTATTCGATCTTTACTACCATTATTTTATTTCTATAAATAATAGAAATTTCTATTTTCTCTTATTATGGTTAATTTTTTTTTATTTTTTACTTAATAATGACTCTTTTAAAATAAAACTATCTCTTAAGGATTTCTTCTGCGTTTGTAAAATATAATGAAACACGTTTATAAGATCAATTAATTACAATTGCTCTAAGCTTAATAGAATCAAATCATATACCGTAAATATTTAAAAATACATCATAAAAATTAAATAAAGAAATCTATGGTACAAACTTAACAAAAAATCTTTCTTTAACTCTAAAATAAATTAAAAAGTTCTTAGAAAATTAATCAAAAATTATATTAACTTTATAAAATTTACATTTTTATTTTTCTACTATCACATAAACATTATTATCTAAAGCTCCCATTTCCAAAACAACAAATCCGACACTTTCAACCAAACAAACCAACTCCTTTTCACTAAACAGATGATGATAGATCAGATATTCGTTTATTCTCTTAGAATAAACTAATATATCATTTTCACTAATTTTTTTGTGTCTAACCTTCTTTTGATATTCAAAAGAAGTGGCTGTGATAAATGATTTACCCTTCTTTTTTAATACTTTATAACATTCTTTCAAAGCCTTCTCTCTTTTTTCTTGATGGTAAAAGTGTTGTATGACAGCAACATTCAGAATTAAATCAAAACTTTCGTTTTTAAAAGGTAAACTTATACCATCACAATGAACCAAGGATTGTTTTAAAGCATAGTTGTAAAGTAATTCTTTGGTGATATCTATTCCTACTCCTTCTCTAGGAATATTTCTACCATTTCCACATCCATAATCCAAGGTTATCATTCCTAACTTCCAATATTGGCTTAAAAAAGATCTCACTGGCATCCAAGGGGTATTTCTATTCTGTGAAAATGCATCTGCATTGTTTTTATAGAATTTCAATACACAATCTTCTTCTAAATTATTGTCCATGGATTGTTAATTTTTGTTTATCATACAAAATTTTCAAACAAATTAATAAAAAAATAAATAAATTGGGTTCAAATTTTTACTTAAGTAAAATAAAAAAAATTTAATTGGAAAAAATGAAGTTCTTTTAATGTACAAGAATTAAAAAGAGATTTAATTATTGATTGGAATTGATTTTTCTATTTTATTTCTGTTTTCTTAAAAATTTTCAAGCCATTTAATCTTTGGTTAATTAAAAGTTTGACGGATAAAAAAGCAAAAAAAATTTTTTAATTAGGGTGTTAAAAGATTACAGTATGCAATGAGGAATAATTATTTTTTACAAATTTATATTTTTTCGTAATAGAAACAACTAAAAATATGTTAATTTTAGCAGAAGAAAATACGAAAAGAGTTTTATTTGTCAAAAACTTAAAAATTTCTTTAAGTATTTATAAATCATTAAGTTATTAGAATTGAATAAACTTGTAATAAATTTAATTCGATTAAGAATACCTTTTTTAAAACATAAAGACAAAATATAAAATTCTAAGAAAACATGTAAATAACCCTAATTTATTTATACACCCTTTGTATAAGAAACATTAATATATTTTTTATGATATGATTTAAACTTTTAAATATTGTGAACCTTAAAATATTAAAACTTACTCATATGTCCATTGAATACTTAAATACACCTTAACTTTGAGATTGTAATCGCAGGTCTTAAATTTTTTTTATATTCTTCTTTATTTATTTAAAATAAGTTGATTTTAAATTACTAATTATAATTTTAACTAATACATAATATATTTCTTCTCATAAATTAATTACCAAATATAAAAACAAAAAATTTTTTGTTCTTAAAAATATAATTCTGTGGTTAAAACATATATTATCATTAAACATATTGTCATGTGTGGTAAAGGTGTTCATTATGGGAAGATTAATTTAATTATTTTAATTGATTATTTTAATAATTAAAAATATAAATATTTTAAAAAAGTGACCCAAAATGGAAAAAGGAATGCCACAAAGAAGTAAGAATAAAACATTAAACAACATTAATTCTTCAATTGAAATGTTTCAAAATATAATAGAATACCTAACACTTTTAACATCATAAAAAGAATTTTGCTATATTTTATACTTCCGCTAACTTAATCAAAAGAAATATCAAATAAAAAATGTTTTGTTTTTTACAATTTAATTCTAAAAAGCAAAAACAACCATAAATTTTTACATAAAAAATAAAATCACATGACAGATTTTATTGTTTGAAATTGCTATAGTCTAGCAGACATCCTGGGATCAACTCCCGAAATAAACTTTTTTATTAATTTATAAAAAAGTTTATAAATAAAATAAAAAGGAGGAACCCATGGAAAATAACAAGAAAGGATACACTTTAAATAAAATGACTAACAAAGTTTTTAAATCCATTTATTTGAACCACCTAGTGTTTGGGTTATATCCTGTAGGATATAACAGAAATAATAAAATATACCTGGATTAAAGAAAATAAATAAATAAAATTTATTTATATTTTCGGTTTGTAAGGAATATGAGACTTAAATTAATTAAGTATTTTAAAGATATTTGATTTATTTTATTAAAAAAAATAATATTTTATCAAAAAAAAGAAGTTTTTATAAAAATATTTTATTTCATAAACAATCCAACTTCGTTGTAAAATTCTTTTGGTATTCTTATCAAAGCAGAAATCTCTTGGAAAGATTGTAAAAACAGGTCATCCTTACAAATCAAAGACACACACTTTCCCGGATAAAACCTACCTGTCCTTCCTGCCCTGTGTATAAACCCTTCTTTCTTATTCGGAAAATCAAAATTAATTACCAAATCAACATCCTTAAAATCCAATCCTCTTCCCAATAAATCTGTACAAACCAATGAGATCTGATTATTTATAAACTGGTTATACAAAAAATTTCTCTCTTTGACATTGGAATGTAAAACTGGCAAATTTATTTCTTTGGAAACAAGGTTGGCTGTTTCTATTGTGTTGCAGAAAATCAGAATTTTTTTATTTCTATCAAATATTTCTAACAGCTTTTGCAGTTTCTGTTCTTTTTTTACAAACAAAAATTGTGTTTGTATTTTTTCATTTAGTATGCCAGAATTACCAACCTTGATTGTGTCAAAGAAATTCAATTTATTCTCTGTCGCCGAGAAGAAATGTGCACATTTCAATTCTAATGCACTGTAAACAACCAAAAAATCTTCTTCTAACCCGTCAAATAATATTTTATCCATTTCATCCAAAACTAAATAACTAATTTTAGAAAAATCAATGCTTCTCTCTTCAAAATGTCTTTTTAGTCTGCCAGGAGTACAAAGTATAACATTAGGAATGGATTGTAATTTGATTCTTTCTTTCTCAAAATCATTGTCAGATGATAAAATAATGCTCTGCAAAGCAATTGATTTCTTTCTTTTTGGCTCTAAAGTAGTGAGCGCTCTCTTTTTCTCAACAAAAATTACTTCCTTGTTAAATTCATAAAATAACTCAAAGCAAAACTTAAAAATTTTTTCTACTTGTGAGCAAAGTTCTTTGGTAGGAAGTACTACCAACAAACTCTGATTATTTTCTAAGATTAGTTTTATGTATGGTAATACATAAGAGAGTGTTTTACCAGTGCCAGTAGGACTAATAAATGAGCCACTATGTTCGTTTAATATCATTGGGATGGCTTTTTCTTGTATTGGTGTTAAATATTTATGCGGAGAAGGTAAATCAAAATAAGAAAATGGTTTTTTAAAAGAATTTTCTTTTATTCCTTCTTTTATTTGTTTAATTCTTAAGTTTATTACTTTTATTCCTTTAATATTATGAGGAGGCTTAACCATTAATAGTTTAATAAACTGTATTTTTATTTATTATTTATATTTTTTATATTTTTTAATTTTTTTATTTATTTTTATATTTAAAAATATATTTAATTTTTATTTATTTATTTTTAAATTTAAAAAAATATTTTAACATCTTTTTTTAAAAATTTTTTTACATCTTTTTTAAAAATACTTTGTTTGAAAATGCAAGTTTCTTTAAAAATTAGATTAATTAATCAAATTTATTCAATATTCTATCAGTAAAATTTAATTAAATTTATATTTCATATTAAATTTGTAAAAACTGTATAAGACACTTTGATATTAAATTGTAATTACTGTCTATCATTATTTAATTATAAATATATTTTGATAGCATTGAAAAAATAACCCTGGTTTATGTAAAAAATATCAAAATTTGACTGAAATCAATATTAAAATCAATTAAAAATGATATTCATAAAATTATATTGATTGATTTTGGTAAATTAGGAATATTTTTAAGTTTGTCAAACATAAAATTGACAAATGATGGAAAATAAGGTTAGAAATAATATCAGTTTTATGAATAGGTATTGTTTTCTTCTTTAAATAACAAATCTTAGATGTGATTTTTGCAAATTTGCATTTTCAAAAAAATACTTAAAAAAAAACAATCTCAAAGGGTATGCCAGAAAAAAAACAAAGTTCTTCAGACAACGAAAATTATTTTAGTAAAGTGTCAAACTATTTAAATTCAGAACAAACCAATAAACAGTACAATTCTTTTCCTGATAAGAGGATAAGTTTTACTTTCGAGGATAGACAATCTTTCAACCCTTATGCCAATGGAGGGTATCAGATAAATAGGAAGATGAATACTTTTAACGTGGATGTTGTAAGAAAATCAACCCGAATATGTGAAAATTGCAAGGTAACCACTTCTCCCTCTTGGCGGAAGAGTCCTTGCGGCAAATTTGTTTTATGTAATGCATGTGGGTTGTACGCCAAACTGCATAAAAAGCCCAGGCCGTATATTTCAATGAGAAACGGCAGAACCAAAGCAGTTAAGAAGAACAACGCATCAAGAATAATTTGTTATTTTTGCCGATCAGTAAAACAAGTCGAACCAAGACCAGAAACAAATTTCCGCCTTACATGCGAAACTTGTTGGCAAGGTATTCTTATGGATTCACAGACTAACTTTCATCACTTGGGAGAGCTCAGTGATAACGTAGGATCTAATTCTTTATATCAAAATAATCCTAATTTTGATCAGCCATACAATTATAATCAAACATATTTTGATTATTCCTCACCAATTGTACAATTTAATGATCATAATTCTGGTAATAATGAAGAACCTTACCCATATTTAGAAGAAACTTACAATAAAATTTACGAAGAAGATGAAGATGAAAAAGATAAAAAAATGTAAATAAAAACTTACCATTAAAAAATACAAAAATTTTTATTGGTCAGTCAAAAATTAAGAGAATATTTTTTTAAATAATTTTTTTAAATTAATTTCTTTTTCAAAAATATCTGATAATCAAAAAAATTTTTTTATATTTTTATTAAAAAAATATTAAATTTTTATTTTAATCAATTATTTCACTAATTTTACTTTTAATCTCTTCATCTTCACAATTCATCATTTCTTGTAAAATAGAATAAACCTTTTCATTCACTCCAACCTTACTAATCTCTTCAATCAATTCTCTTTTTATTTCTAAGATGTCTTTAGAAAATTCTTTGATTGCATAAATTATATTTCTATGAACACAATACTTAATTAACACTTTTCTGTGCTTGTAATTATTGCTCATCAACACCTTTTTTATAAAAGATTCTTCTAAATTGAAATCTAAAATTTGCTCTTTTACCAAATTTCTTATTTCGCTTACTTTGTCAAATGAAAAATTTAACAAAATTTCTTTAATTTTTATAAAAAAATCACTTTCTAAAAACTGTGTGTTTTCTGAAAGAATCTTTTTGCAAGCCAATAAAACTGTTTTTCTTACTCGCCAAATTGAATGATTTTTTAATGAATTTATTGTATTAATTATCAGATCTAAGTTTCTTAATGACTTAGTGTTCTGTAAAAAAGTAAGTTTTACTTCCCAGCATTCATTTATGATTTCATGGGGGATCTCTTTGTCAGTCAAACAGAGATATTCCACTGCCTTGGATTTAATTAATGGGTTTGTATCTTTCATAAAAGTTTGTATTAATTCGTGATTGTATTCCAATTTGAGTAAATTATTTGCTAAACCTAGCCTTACTTCTTCACTCTCATCTTTACTTAAAAGAGAAATCCTTGGTTTATCAAAAAGATAGCACAATTTTGCGTAATTAATTCTTATTTTCCAATTTTCTAAGCTAAAATCATCCCTCTTTAAAAGTAAGCTTAGGTTTACAACCAAAGGTTGTAAACTAAAAGAATCTGATTGTATTTTTAAAATACACTCTTCTATTTCTTCTTTATTGAGGATATTTAACAAATTTTCTGTTAATTAAAGGACTGTTGTTTTGACAACAAATTCAATTTTATCTTTCAATAAAATTTTAACAATTTCTTTTAATTCGCAGGCTGGTTTATCTTCAAAATCAGAATATTTTGGTTCATTTTTATTTACTCTGTCAAATAAATCATCAAAATCAATGTTATTAAACCAAAACAGTCTTATCAAAAAAGGTATTGCCAGTCTTAAAAGGTAATATTTTGATTTTACTATTTCATTTAAAAATCTTATTTTCTCGGAAAAAGAACAATTTTCAAAAACTGAGGTCATGAAACTAAGTGCCTTTTTCAGGTCTACATTCTCTAATAAGAGTAAAGTACTTGTTTTAAGAAGGAATGACGGTTTATGAGAGAGGGTTAGTAATTTATCTAGGATTGCTAAGGTAGTTTTATCTTCTGGGCCTATGTATTTCTCTAATTCTTTGGATGAATTATATGATATTTTTTGGGTGTCTAAGGATGATAAAATTGTTTCTATTTCCATAAGTTTAAGGGAAGATTCTTGAAAATTAGAAATATTAATTTATTATTTTTTAAAAAATAAAAATATTGTATTTTAAAAAAATAAAAAAATAAATCTAAATAAAAATTAAAATTAAAATAAAAAAATAAATTAAAATAAAAAAATAAATTAAAATAAAAAAATAAATTAAAATAAAAAAATAAATTAAAATAAAAAAATAAATTAAAATAAAAAAATAAAAAAAAATAAAAATAAATTAAAATAAAATAAAAAAATAACTTAAAATAAAAAATAAATTATTTTTGAGTTTCTAAAATAATCAATGACTTAAAACACTTTAATAAAACAATCTGTTATAACATGTTTACTTTTTATAAAACAAAAATTTAAAAATAAACAACAATGTCAGATCTACTATCCTACAAAAAGAAACTTATTTTATACGCCGGCGACCCAGCCTCAATCACAAACATAACAACCAGGCAAAAAGAAGCTATTGAGAAGATGGTTTTTCTAAACAAATACCAGTTTGATGATCTAGTAATTGATATTTCTAATGAGATAGATTATAGGTTGTATGGCACGGAACCAGTGCCTTTGACTGACAAAACAAAATTGATTACTCGAAACAAACTTAGGTTATTGGATGATCGCAGGTTTAAAGAATTAACTTTGGATGTGTTATTGGTTATGGAACACAGGATACCATTTATAGACCAGAACCCAGGCACAAAAACACTCATAAATGACATAGAAGAAATATTGTACAAACTTAAAAGTAGTAAAACATTAGAAGAATCTTTTTACAGCAAATTAGACAAATCGCAAGATTTCTTAGAATCACTTTCTTATTTCTTAGATTATTTGGAAAGAAAATTTAAACAGTTAGATACAAATACAAGTGTGTTAGATAAATTTAAAGAACAATTCGACAAGTATGAATCTACGATAGTACAAACTAATTACCATTCACTCTTTTCTATCAATAAATTTTTGGTGTTCATTGAACAATACGAAACAATCAATTCAGAATTCTGTTACAGAAAAAATAATTTAGAAAAAATGTTAGAAACGAAGCAAGAAATCCCAGAAAAAATACTTTTAAGAGAAATAAGTGAAATATTTTACATAATTTTACAAGAAAAGAGAATTTTTAATGTCAAAACTAAGAATATTTTAAAGGAAGATGCTACAAATTTGATGAGAAGTTTAGAAGAATTTGTGTCCGCGATAAAACTAAAAGCTGAGAAAGAAGAGTTAATGGATCTGGGAACTTCTTTATTGACTAATTCAGATATATTTTATGGTAAATTGACAGATCAAGAATTAAACATAGACCAATCTTTAAGTGAAAAGTATCAAAAACAGCACAGTAAAATAGAAATAGCCTTAAAAAATAATGTTAATGAAAACCAGCTATTCAATTCTGTGATTGAGTTTGTTTATTTTATAAAAGAATTGTTTTCTATTGTTGAGATTGATTAAAAAATAAATTATTAAATTATTTATTAATTTTATTGGTTGATTTTATTTATTTATTAAATTTTTAAAAAAATATAAAATAATTTATTTAATTTGTGATTTGACTCTTTTTTGGTATAAAAAATAACCAATCAAAAATATAAAAGTAAAATCTTCTAAAGGTCTAAAATGTAACCCATAATACTTAAAGAAAAACAAAAATATACCTAAATGAAAAAGTATATAAATAATGTACCACTTAGTAAACAAAGAAATCAACAAAATAAAATCATACCCACCACAAAAAATTAAATGAAAATAAAATATGTCAAATGAATTATTTAAACCTGCCTTAGTAGAAGTAAAAAAAGAATAATTCAAATTATGTGCCTTCATAATTAAAGTTGGTAAAAAAAGATTGTAAAAAAATCTTAAACAGAAAATATAAAAAATTTTTTTAAAATACACAAAGATTGCCAAATGAAAAACAAAATAACCACCACAGAATAAGAAGGGTAAATGGAAAAATGGGATGTTTAAAGGTAATGGATGCAATTTAGTGCCATTTTTTATATCTATTTCATGAAAAGAGGTGCCAAATTGGTTGACAGCCTCTACTTTTATTTTACTGAATTTTTCTGGTAATTTCATGCTAAAACATTCTTTTTCTTTTGTAAAATTCTTGTAAATTTTATCATCAATTTTTACTTCAAATTTTTCAAAATCAAAAACTAAAAATTTTAAAATATTTTCTTTTTCATTTTCTACCCCTAAATTTTTATCTATTGGATTTAAAATCAAAACCTTTGGCTTTTTTAGGTGTACGTCATTAAAAGATAAGTTATTTTTATACACACCTATTATTCTATAAACACTGTTGGAGTAAAAGTCTTTTAACACACTTTCTAATTTATCACTCTTTTTGTTTATGTCTCCATAATTAAAAAATGTGTGAAAGTGCCCTGAAAACCAAGCATGGCAATTGTAAAAAGAAGGATGGTGTGATTTTAATACATTAATAGGGTAATGACACATATTAATACTCAGATCACTCTCAATTATTCCATAATTATCATCCAATACCCCAAAAAAATTATAGAATTTTGGTGTACCATTTAAAGGAGTCCCATCCAACAATCTTATAAGAATATTTTTATTATTTAATTTAACCAATAAGCTTCTATTCCTTTTTTCTTTATTGTAAAGAATGTCTTGTATTTCTTTATTTATTATTTCATCACTTTTAAAAATATCATGGTTACCTCTAATATTAAAAAATCTTTTATTCTTTATTAATTCGGAATATTTTAAATAATCCTCTTTGCTTACGCCAATAAATTTATCTTGTGAATCGAAAATGTCTCCTGTATGAATCACAAATTTATAATTCAAATTAGAAATCTCTTCTAAAAAATTTAAAAAATTTTTATCTTGTTTTTCTATGAATTTTCTTGAGAAGTGGGTGTCAGTTATTTGTAAAAAATAAAAGTAATCTTCTTTTATCTCTAAAGTATTTGGATTGAGTGAAAAGGAATGTCTTTGGGATAATTTAATGTAATTATGAATTAAATAAATGTATCCTGTGTGTAAAATTGAAATGATTAATAAAAGAGATTTCTTTTTTATACTTAGCATTATTTTATGAATAAAATGTTTTTTATTTATTTATTAAAAAAATAAAATAAATTATTTTTTACAATTTTTGAGAGAAAAAATATCTTAATTAATCATTTTGAAGGAAATTAGTGAATTCGATAAATTTACCACTCAATTTATTAAATGTTCTTAGCTCAATAAACGTTCTAAAGATAAATAAAATGTGTTTTAAACACACTATATATAGTGTACTTGTAATATGATTAGGCAATTTAGAAAAAATCGATATTTTTCCTTAGAAGAAAATTAATAAACAAAATTTATTTCAAGAGATTATTTTATTCAATTTATTTTAATAATTGTCAGATAAGAATAATAGAAAGTTTACTATAAAAGACAAATTAATTAATACCCCATGTTTGGGAAATATAATGACAATAAATTAAATAAAAGTTGTAATAAGATTCAACTTACAAATGGCATCACCAGGAACTTTACATTGTAAGATTTTCAATTAAGTTGTCATAGGACATTGACACTAATTTTAATTTCAATCAAATAATGTAAATTTCAAATTAAGAATGTTCTAGACCGATTATTAAAAGTATAAATAAACAGAAATAATAGTAATATATAGCAGTATGGAAGAGAGGAGTAAAAAAATAAATAAACATGTAAATAGAAAATTTTTAAAGACAATCTTACCTAGCATGCAACACACGCTTTAAGCAATAAAAATGGGATTCGCTAATGATACCATGAGAAAGAAACTTGATGGTATAGGAAAAATCACAGTGAAGGATTTCACTATTCAGTTTGAAAAGGAATTGGAAAACTGGGATTAAGAAATAAATTACAACCCTTATGCTTAATAAGTACGGGAAATGTTATAAGATGGTTTAATGCAGTAAACAGGGAATGTCGCAGACGCGAAGATATTTGTTTAAAAATACAAAGAGATCTTTGAAAAAAGGATAGGATATTACATCGAGAAAAATCTAGAAGGGTTCTTTGAAATTCAGGGTCGCTGTCAGAGAGTGGGATCTATGGAGAACGAGCGTTGAATATGATATGAAAACCTTAAATAGATAGGAGAGAAATTTAGGATTGCAAACTTAATATTCAAAAAAAAATAGTTTTAGGGCATGGCACTCAACAAATAGTTCTATCTTACAAAGGACGTGAATTTAGATTTAAAATTATACAAGATATGTGTAGTAGTTTAAAAACACATAAAGAATTCACATAAGTCTATAACCTACAATGTAATAAAAGTGTTGAAAAATTGAACAGAACTTTTATAGTAAAGCTGGCTAAATCTCCCAACGGATACCTCGGAAACTTAGACGACTATGTAGAGGCAGTTAGTCGCGCTTATAGAGTATCACCAATGAATATGCTGAAACCAAGTCCATTTAAGATGCTTTACGATAATTAACTCAATAATTTGAGAGAATATCTATCGAAAAGCGACGAAGAGGAGAATTATTGTAATAGAGATGAAATTATTTTAAATTTTTTTAAATTATAAAAGAACTTTATGACAAAGAGCGAGCATTGAGATAAGAAAAGGAGGTAAAAACAAAAAAGAGAATCATAAATTTGAGATCGGAGGTAATGTTATGAAGTGGAAAGAAAGATTTGAAAAATACACAACCAAGATAAGAAATAGTCTTGTCCTTACAGGGTAACAAACGTATTAGATAATGGAGCATGCAAAATTGAAAGCCTCCAAAAATTGAATACACATATAATCACCGAAAGCTTCGGTTGATAAATGATTCTGGTAATAAAGGGTGGGAAGTAATAAATGATGATGATGTGTTGGATAAGAATGATAATAGGTTACTATCAAAAGCAAATTAAACAAAAAACCTATGTTTAGTAAAAATGACAATAAGAAATTAAATAAAGGTTACAAGAAGATTTATTATACAATAATAAAAATAAGGGTTTATGATGCACAAACAGCCGTTTTTCTAATATTTATTTTTTATCTCCTAAACTGAATAATAAAATGCAAAATCTAATTGTCGTACAATAAGCAATTCGCTTTAATTGATTGGTCTATCCAAAGCAGATTAATCAGTCACGAAATGGTATGATCAATCAAAAAGTATAAATACGATTAAATTAAACAACCCGCTGCATAGTATGAATAAAAACTATAATTACGAAACTGATAATTATGAAACATTAATAAATATATGCTTGAAATAAAAATAAAACTGTGGTAATACACACCTACAAGATGTCTCTTAAGGTGATTTAGGTAAAGAGATTTTACCTTAGGGACTTTATACTTGTTTTATAATTTTTAAAAGAATAATAACCCACAATTTAATTAATATCTTCCTTTAAATAGTTTTAATTGGCGGGACAATTTCCCTCCGAATTTATAATGTAATTTAATACATTAAAAGCTATTTTAAAATTGTCCTAAAGGCTACAAACTATGTACATATATTGCCAAAAGTACTAGTATGTTGAGATGTAACGGAAAATTGTAAATTAAAGTTTAATTTATTTAGAGAAACAGTCTTTTACAAACTGACCCGCTAAGATGTTTAAAAAATAAAATATGTGATCTGTAGGGCTTTCATTAATGAATATTAAAATGGTTCATATTATTGAAAGAAGTATAATAAGGGGGATATTTAAGATTTTCTTAAAGAAAATTGTAAACACTTTTATAAAGGTTCTTATCGGATAGGTGGAAGAAACTACATTGTAGAAGTAGATAGGTCTAAATTTGAAAGAAATAAATATAAGAAGGCAAGTTAAGAAAAGTAGTATGGGGTTTAGGAATAGTAGATAAAATTGAAAAGAGAATAGTATTTTAAATATCTATTTTTGACCATGAGAAAAATATTATACAGACTTTACTAAAAAATTATGTTAATAAAGAATCGATAATTTATTCTGATAGCCATAAAAGTTACAGGAGACTCTAAAAACTTTTCATTGATCAAAATATGTGAACCATAATAAATGATTTAAAATACCTAACACCAACATTCACATCAACACCATTGAATCTAACTGGAGTGCAATAAAACATCCCGTAAAAGTACAGAAATTTAAAGGTATATTTTACCTTATTTAATTATATTTATGATGAAAAGGAATCAATCCGATAATCTTTTTTTTTAATTTAATTATATATTATTTCTAAGACTTCTTTTTAAATTGTATTGGCCAGTTTGGGATTAAAAAAATATATAAAAAAGTGACTGTTAATTAAAGTGACCATACGTCCCAGATTTACACCTTGTGTCCCGGATTTTTTCGTAAGCAATTTTTGTCCCGGATTTTAAAAAATTTTATGTATTTTAATATATCTAAAATTTATTTTAATTATATATAATTTAAAAATTTTTAAAATTACTCTTTAAATCAAAGGTTCGACTCTTTTCTGCAATCTAAATAAACAACTGATCCCAAATAAATTTTAATAAACTATCAGCCAAACTTAGCTTGGATTAAAATTATCTTCTTCAGCATAGTTAATATTTTTTAACTAAATACAAAAATAGAAACGCAAAATCATATGAATATAAATGAAAAAAATATTATTGATGTCACATTGGTTTGGTAATTAGATTGGCTTTTTAAAACAACTTTTTATATGAAATCATCAAAATTTAGATTTTATTATAATAGGAGAATTATATTATTTTATTTTAATTCAAAATTATAATTATTTTTGTTTTAAGAAATCTAACAATATAATTTACATTTGAAAATCGAGTTGAGTATATTTTTAACAGCTTAAAAACTAAATTTTTGAGGTCGATATTACAGAAAATAATTTATTATTTTTATTTAAATTAAATTTTTTACCCCAACACGATGACGATGAAGAAGAGGATAGTCAGTCAAGATAACTCAATAAATAAAGAATATTCTAAGAGTTTTTATGTTTCCTCCATAAGAGGTATAAGTTCTTCCACAAGAAAGAACAGTCGAAAAATTTATTATAATAGGTAAATTTTTCCTGTTTTGCATTTAATAGGCTTGTTCGAGTTTTTATATATATAAAATTTGTTTTTACAACTTATATATAAAAAAAATAATATACTAGTATAATAAATTAAATAAAATATATATATTATATTTTGCTAAAATTATGGTTTTTTATATTTTTCAAAAGGCGGAAGAACAAACATTGAATATACGCAAACATGGCAGTTAAAAATAGATTCTTTAGACGAAATACGATTTTCGGAGACTTTCAGAATGAAGAGATCAACCTTTAAAAGGCTAATTAAACACATAAGAGAACGAGAATCTCTAACAAATTTAGAAACAAAAATGTATTTATTTTTATTTTATGTGGGTCATTCTAGTACATATAGGGAACTTAGAGAACAGTTTGGAGTACCAAAATCCACAGTGGCAGATATAATTACCGAGATTTCCGCTGTATTAAAAAGGTTATGTCACACTGACATCAGACTTCCAGAAGAAAATGAATTCTCAGAATTGGAAGCGGGATTGAGGGGCGATTGTAATGAAACAGGCAATATATTGTGCATTGACGGAACTCATATACAGATAAGAAGGCCCGTCGAAGAAGGATGGAAATATTATAATCGTAAAGGTACCTTTTCTCTTAACTTTGTCTGTTTAGTAGATTACAAAAAAAGATTTAGAGCCTTTACTTATAACTTCGGTTCTTGTCATGATTCAAGAATCTACCGAAATTCCTTTTTTAAAACCTTTGTAGACGGTTTAGAAAATTATACTGTATTAGGAGACCCCGCATTTTCCGGATTTAGAAACATAAAAAGCTCGTATTCTACCACATCAAATCCTTTAACAAATACACAATTGTATGAATTAGGCCGTTTGAGGGTAATAGTTGAAAATGCTTTTGGTCTTTTAAAATCAAAATTTAAAAAATTATCAAAAACTTTTATTAATGGTGAAACAGAACAAGGAATTAAAATTATAAAAAGCATTTTTTGGTTGCATAATTTCATAATTAATCATGATTAAATTATTTATTTAATTGTTTTTTATGTTCTTTTAATTCGCTGCTTAAATTTTTTATTTTCTTTCCTAATATTTTTAATTTTCCATTAACTTTTTGGAGTTTGTTGCCCTTCTTTTCATTTCTTATTTGGATATCTAGGAGTTTAATTGACTTTTTAAGGAATATTTTTTGTAATTCTGGTAATCTTGAGTCATTTCTCTTCTTTTTCTGCGAGGGTTTCTTGTCATTTTCAATTGTTTGCAGAGATTTATCCCCGACTTCTTCCACATCAACAAGGAATGTATCTTTTTGTTTTAATTTGGAATGTTCCTTGAATACATCCCAATATTTCCACTTCACACTCCCACTTCCTGATTTAGTTGATTCATCCAAATGGGCCTTATAAATAGAATAAAGGCTATTATACTTAATTTTCACTTCCTTACCTGTTACTTCCTCTGAGATTTCTTTTGCTAGAAGTTCCCATACTTTTTTAAGCTTTAGTGGGTTTCCTTCTGCTTGTTTGAACTTTGTTTCAAAGTTCGCGCTGAGTTTCAAATAAATGAGTTTTTTAGTGCTTTCGTTATCAAATTTGTAATTCCTTTTCATTAGTTAATTTTTTTTAATTTTTTAGCCTATATATAAAAAGTTATATATAAGTGACTTATATATAACTTTTTTTATATACATGTATATAAAATTTAAATTTTATATATATATAATTTCGGACATGATTTTTTTTATATACAGGATAATTTTTATATATATATATAAAAAAAATTCTTTGAAGATAGCACAGGGGAGCCTATAAAATTTTAAAAAAATATGAGCGTTGTTTTAACTAGCAAAAATATAAAAACCTTGCAATCTTTAACTATGACTTGACCATAGTAGAGATTCTTTGATGAGATTTTTTATATATATATAAAATCCCGGACAAGCCTAATAAAAAAAAAAATTAAAATATATTTATATTTTATCAACGGAAAAAATTATGGCCACAATTAAGAAACAGAAATTATATTGTCGCGTCCGTAGGAGCTACGACCTTTGTTTTTAAAATAAAATTTGCTATTATTACTTTTATTCACCATGGATTCTAAAGGTATTTTCTATTTAAGCTTTTTTAATCATTCTAAGAATCTTTAAGTAATACTCTTAGTGTGCCTGGACTTACTTTAGAATCTGTGTCAGAATACGACAATATAAATAATTTTTTTAATAAATTTTAACTTCAATGTAAAAGTTGGGAATATCCAATCCGCGTTTGTTTATACAAGTAGTACTCCGATTGCTATCTATTAAATACTTAGAAATTTTTTAATTATTAAATTAAAATAAAAAAGGGGTCTGATTGGCTAGTTAACAAGTGAGAAAACTCAACTTGAAATAGACACACTGGAGGCCATAATGCTGACTAAATAAAACTACAAGAATCTTGTTTAGATTTCTATGCAATACTTTTTAGCAAGAAGGATTTACCGAAAAAAAAATGCATGGGTCGGAAAAATACAAGAAGTTTAACACCAAATAATAGTAATTAAAATATTTGTTCTATTCTAATATCTTTTTATTTAATTTTTTAGATTCTTGATCGAAAATTCTTTAGACCCCCTTGTCCTTTCGAATTTTCATTTTTTTATTAAGATAAAGGCGAGTCTCCTGGATTAAGGACAGGAAAATATGGTCACCTTATTATTAAAAAGTTTTTACTAAAAAATAAATATGTAATTTTTTAAGGATTCTTTGAAAATATCTTATTTTTATTAATTATAATTATAAAAAATATAGGAAAAATTAAAAAAATATCCAAATAATAAGTTTTTTTAAAAAAATATCCAAAAAATAAGTTTTATTTAAGAAAATGTTTAAAAATTAGAAAAAATGTTTAAAAAATAAGTTTTATTTAAAAAATGTTCAAAAAATAAAAGAAATTTAAAAAAATATTCAAAATTCAAAAGATTTTTGTAAAAATATTCACGAGCATTAATTTATTTTTTAAATTATCTTAAATGTTAAAAATAAACGAAACAAATTCTCAAAAGTATTTTGAAACACTGGACGAAATAAAATTGTTACCAACGAGTATAATTATAAACAAAAAGAGTATAAAGAATATATATAAGCAACAAATATAGGTTGTGATATTTTGTTCCGCCAGTAATTGTTCTTTTGTTTTCAGAGCTAAGAAAAAAAATAATGAATTCCAAAGATAAATAAAGAAGTAATTTTAATAATTTTTAAACTTTTTAGACATTTTTTTAAAACTTCTTATTTTTGAAATTTTACAAACATTTTTCTAAATATGACCTTCATGTAAAAAAAATTATTATTTGGATATTTTGACAAAAATCTTTTGAATTTTGGATATTTTTTTAAATAAAACTTATTTTTTGAACATTTTTTTAAATAAAACTTATTTTTTGGACATTTTTTTAATTTTTAAACATTTTCTTTAATATAATATTTATGCAAAAAAACTTTATAAAATATTTTTACAAAAATCTTTTGAACTTTGGATATTTTTTTAAATTTCTTTTATTTTTTAAACATTTTTTAAATAAAACTTATTTTTTGAACATTTTTTCTAATTTTTAAACATTTTCTTAAATAAAACTTATTTTTTAAACATTTTTTTAATTTTTAGACATTTTCTTAAATAAAACTTATTTTTTGGATATTTTTTTAAAAAAAACTTATTATTTGGATATTTTTTTAATAAACCCAAAAATATATAAATAATATTTTTTTAACATAAAATAAACAAAGTTAATTTTTTTAAAATATTTTAAGTTATAAAGATTACAACAAACCTAAAAAAAATGTAAATAATTTTTTTATTTTTGATTTAATTGAAAAAATTAAATTTATATTTAAGGTCATTAGCTAATTAATTATATTTTAATAAAATAGTGTTTTATAAAACAACTTTAGAAATAAAATTTATATTTTTAATTAAATTTTAAAAAATAAATTAAAATTTTATTAAATTCATTACTTTTATGTCTGAATCTCTTTGCTTTACTACTCAACTCCTATATTATTAAAATTTTAAAATACGATAATTAAAAATTATTTTTGAATATCATATAAAGAAATTGCCGAAAATTCCCATACAAAATTTTTATTTTTTTAATTTACCCAAAAAGAAATATAGTTTATTTAAAAATTAATTGAGATTTGCCCATGAGTCAAATCTTATTGATGTTAAAATTTTATGTATTTATCTGTATGGATAGTTCGAGGGTTGCCAATGATATAAATTCTGATAAAATATCAATAAAAAGGAAACATTCATACATAAATTCTGCTAGTGAAAATAACTCAAAGAATATATGCAGGAGAATATGTACAGATATTAATATAGCGCTTATGGCAAGAAAAATGACTGAGTTTAGCGATAATGTTCTTGTATTAAACAATGAATTGCAAGTTTATAACCAAAATTATTACTTGTCTAAGACGGTCGACTTCCTACGAAAAAACTTTTTGTTTGATTTTACTCGAATTTGCAGTATTTTTTGGAAATATAGATTAACGCATAAAAGAAGAAAATTTTCCCTGTATGAATTTCCTTTAGCTGTAGAACAATTTGGAGACCAAGTAACCAAATTTTTAATAATAGATTTTGATTTATCTTTAACTTTACTAAATTTAAATCTTAAATCAAAAGAAAAGTCTTTGGAAAATGCAAGTATTATCTTTATTCACATATTAAACTCAAGAGTTATTGAATTAGATGTTAAATCTATTTCATATGGTTGGGAGTATTTTGAAAATAATTTCAGAAATCTGAAAATACAAGACTATCGTGATTTAATGGTTCCTCTTTTACATTATTTTATTAAGAAACTCTTATATTCTACCAGCTTCTCAATTCTCAATATTCTTTTCCCAGAATTAAGATTAATTTATATGTTTATTAGTAGTAGTACATCTCCAGTAAAAATAAATTTGCAAAAGTTTCATTGCTTTTTGAGTTACGTTGCCTTTAAAATTAAAATTAACGAGGAAATCTTAAAGAATGAAATAGAAAAATGTAACCAAGAAAATAAAAATTTACTAACAGACTCGAATATATTAAAAAGGTTCATATATTTTGTGCGCTTAGATTTCACTGTTTGTATGTTTAGTATTGCAGAGCACTATTTTATCAATTGTTTTTTAGCCGCTCTTACTTATCTATCATTTTTGAGAATTTATTCCCCAGAAATTTTAAAAAAATTAGCCATAAGTGAATTTTTGTTACAAAACATAAAATCTGGAGAACATGCGGTAATATTTATGGAAAAACATTTTTACGTTCGGTTTTCAACACAAAATAATTCTATATTCGACTCTTTGAAAGAAATTAAGATTATTTCACTTAAAAATGATGAAAATATAGACTTTATTAAAAAATTAATAAAAGATGATGCAATTTATTATTTAGATGATGATTTCGATGGCTATATGCCATTAGAACAGCAAAACGTAGATGAATTAGAATGTATTGTTGTGTCTAATTCATTTAAGGAAATAGATAATCATTTTAAAAATAATCCAACTATTTTAGAGTCACTGAATACTGGCGCAACAAATTAATTTTAATATTTTCCAAAAATTAAAAATAAACAAAAATTTACAAAATTACATTATAAAAAATGAATATTGAAAAAATACAAAAGTTTTTAAGAAATGAAAGTTATTAATATTTAAAATTAGAACACCAATTTTAAAATTGTTCATTTAAATTTTAAATATTAAATATGTTTTAGGATGTTTATTAAATTTTCATATAATTTAAAAAAAATATCAAAATTTGATTTTATCATGATGGTTTGTTATAGATTTTATGATTTTAATTGCTGAGATTTACTTAAATTGTGCTCTGAGTTTAAGTTTAAATTCAATATTGTTGTATCTTTAGGATAGCTTTTGTGATTTTGTGGATTAATGAATAAGCAAAAAATTTTTTAAAGGTTTATAAATATTTGTTCTGAGAGTATAAAGGCTGAATTAAATCAACTTATCTTATTTATACTTTATAATTTAAAAAATTTGTATTTAAAATTTGAATCAATGAATTATTGTCATAAATTAATAACAAATTCATTTTATTTTGATACAAAAATATTTTAATTACTAACCCAAACATAAATGATTTAAAAAAATATAAATCTATTTAATTAAAAAAATCGTTATATAATCAATATACATTTTAATAAGACTGTAATGATTGTTAACTTATAATAAATCTGTTTTAAATTAAAAAATCAATTTGTTTTTTTTAATTAAACATTTTCTGCTTTTAAAACTAAAAAATGAATTCTGTAAATATTTGGTTGAATATGGTGTTATTGATTGTGAAGTTCTTGTTATATTTCAAAAAAAGTTTAATTAAAAAAGTGATTTTGTTTAAAGATTTATTATTAGTTCTTAGAGGCATTCTCTTTCCTATTGGAGGTCTTTTTTTAAAAATATTTATATTCTTAATTATTAAAACAATTAAATTAAATCAAACAATACCTTCTCAACACATGTCAGTTTTAAATGAAAAAATCAATCACATCTTTGAAGATAAAAAATTTTGATATAATTTAGATAAGTAAATTAAATTTATTTATGACAAACAAATATTTTACATTTTAAATTATCTTACGAAGATTTCATTTATGATAAGATTTACTGTTATTAGTTCATTTCTTTCGATAAAAAATGTAGTTTTATATAAAAAAAAATTATTTTTCTACAAGAGCACTTTTCTTCCTTCCATCTTATTTCTTAATTTTTGAAAAAAAACATTTTTCTTTCAATGCTTAACTTTCTAAATAACAAGTAATTTTCCAGAAATAGATTTAAACCAATCGTTTTTTAAATAAAATATAAAAGTATAAGATAATTTTACTTATCAAAAATTTTCAATTATATTTATATGTTGTGGATAATATGAGAAATTGGTTATTATCGATAATAACCAGCAAAATCCGGTTATTATTGATAATATCCAATCGATCTTGGTTAATATAAATAATAACCGGTTATTATTGGAAATAATTAATAAAATACAGATATTATTAATAAAATCTAATCGATGTTTGTTAATATAAATAATATACAAATTTTTTAAGAAGTCAGTACTCAATATGTGTAGAATCATTTTTATCAATTGAAGACGTGCCGAGTGTTGAAATTAACTTAAGACAATGTGGCTCGTTCGATTCAATGTTCGGTGGCCAGGGTTCAGTATTGTAAATGCAAAAATGAATGCAAATATAACAAAAGTCGGTGAAAAAGATTAAAGATTCTATGTAATTCCAAGTGCCATAAAAACCCAAACTTTTTTAATTAATAAAAGTATTGAATTTCTAAAACTGAACAAACGAAGCTAAAAATTTATTCAAAATATTCTAATTTTTTCACATGATTTGTATATTATTAATATTAACCAACATCGATTGGATATTATCAATAATAACCGGATTTTGCTGGTTATTATTAATAATAACCAATTTCCTATATTATCCATAACATATATATTAATAATTTTCAAGAATGATAAATATTATTCTTCACAATTTTTGATAAGTAAATTTTAACACAAAAATTTATAAATAAATTACCATTTTTTTGAAAAAAAATAACGTTATTAACTAGAAAATAGTATTAAAAAAATATAAATGCTGGATGCCAATCAATTATATCTTTAATAAAATTAATCCCGATTAGGAAATTACTTATATATAAATATGTAAACAAAACAAGGGGTTGGATTTTCGGCTGTTGCCGCGGGCATTGTTGTTTATTAGAATATATTTAGAAAAAGTGTTTTTAAAAGACATCATTTATTTAAATTCTAGTTTATATACTTTTAAAGGAGTATATAAACCAATCATCTCTTTTTATAGAAATGGATCAATCCTTGTGATCCAACTTCTCCCTCTCCACCTTTTTAAGCTGTGATTCATGCCTCCTTATAACTGTTCCATCTTTTATTCTAATTCTATAAACGTCGCCATATTCTCGTTCTACTACTTCACCGAATTCTTTAAAATAGTCATCCATCTTTTTAGTTCTCAGGTCGTTTTTTACTAGTACTTGGTCTCCTATCTTAAATTGTATTTTCTTTTTATCATACTTCTTAAATTCTTCGGAATATTTTTTTGAATGATCTCTTACTTTTTCGGCGTTTTCCTTAAGCATAGCTTCATTAGGAGACATCCCGATCCCCCGATGCATCATGTCATTGTAGTTTTCTAACAGCTTTCCTAATATTATCTTTGTTGATCCTTTAGTTTTTCTTAATGCTTCTCTGATAGTACGGTTTATTCGTTCTATTCTTCCGTTACTTCTGTGATAATAAGGTATCGTAAACTTGTGATTTATTCCATTTTTTCTTGTCCATTCTTTAACTAAATTATTTGTGAATTCTTTTCCGTTATCGGAAATTAGCTGTTTGAAAGGAACAGCAGCATAAACCTCTTCCAAAAATTTTACTGTTTTGTTTGCTTCCTTCGTATTATTTGCTTTTGCGAAGGCTTTGCGGGTGAAATAATCAATTGCTACTAGTATCTTACAGTTTGGGCTAATTTCCAAAATGTCAATACTAACTATCTCTCCTGGTTCACTGGTTTCTATGAACTTACAACTACTTTGATTTTTGTTTTCTTTTCTCAGGCATGTAGTAGTACATTTCAATAAAATTCCCTGTAGTTTCTTTTCTGAAACATCAACACCAATATTTTTTAAATGTTTTAAAATTTTCTTCCTATGATTCAGTTTGCAGTGTTCTTTCATCACAAATTTTTCTACTTGCATTTCCTTTTCTCCTCCTCTTTCTTCTTGCTTTGGAGCTCTACTTAAAGCATCTGCAACAATCATCTGCTCTCCTGGCTTATGTATAATTCTATACTGGAAACGCTCGAGGCGCTGGAACCATCTACTAATTTTATAAGAGCCAAAATCCTTTTTTCGTTTAATGGACTCGATAGCTTTATGATCTGTTATCAAATCGAACTCTCTTCCATCCAAGTAGTAAATTAATTTCTCCATGGCCCACATCGAAGCAAGAACTTCTTTCTCTATGGCCGAATAATTCCGCTCTGCACTATTTAGTGCTCTTGATAAATAAATAATAGGTTTACCTTCTTGTCTCAAGGCTGCTCCTAGTCCTACGTTAGATGCATCTACTTCCAATTCAAATCTTTTGTTGATATCCGGAATGTATAGTTCTAACTCTCTTTCCCAATTACTTTTAATTTTTATAAATGCCATTTCGTGTTCTGGTTTCCACTCGTAGTTCCTATCCTTATTTAACAGATCATAGAATGGCCTAGCCATCTCCGTAATTCCTCTTATGAAGTCACGATCGTAATTAATCAGTCCTAGAAACCTTTGCATTTGCTTCTTGTTCTTAGGTGGGTCATAGTCAATTATCCCTTGCGCTCTTTTTACCAAGGGCTTAATTTTATTCAATGAAATCTGATAGCCCAAAAATTCTATGGATTTTTTACATTCTTGTCTCTTATCTAAATTTTCTAACAATCCATATTGTTTCATTCTCTGTGATACAAGTTCCATGTTCCTATCGTGCTCCTCCCTAGATTCTCCAAACACCAGAATATCATCTATATAAATAAGGCAAGATGTACTTATAAGATCTTGAAAGATAATATTCATAGCCCGCTGAAAAATGGCGGGAGAATTTTTGTAGCCTTGCGGCATACGAGTGAACTGCATTAACTTAGAGCCTGTATAAAACGCTGTTTTCTTACGATCTTTGTCAGCTATTCTGATCTGGAAAAATCCATCTTTCAGATCTATCAAAGAGAAATATTTTTTGTTATGCAACTGACATATCAATTCTTTTATTTTCGGAATTTCAAACCCATCTAACACTACTAGCTCGTTCAATCTCCTCAAGTCAACACAAAAACGTAATTGACCATTCTTCTTTCTTGTCAATACCACTGGATTCAACCAGTCAGATTGGCTTGCTTCAATAATGCCGTTGTCTTCAAGTTTTTTCAACAGCTCCTGGAAATCTTTTTTATCTCTTTGTGATCTTATTGGTCTACTCCAACTAACAGGGCCTTTTCCTTGTGTGTCGATTTTACACTCTAATGGAATTTCTTTTGTGCGCATTTCCGAAGCTTTAACAAAGTTGTTACTCAATAAAATATTTTTTTCTTTGTTATTTTTAACCACGTTGAAACATTCAACATATCTACTTCCCTTATATTCGAACTCAATTTTAGTTGTACCTATTGTGTTGTTAATGCTTCCGTCAAAACATTTATAGGTTTTTATTACTGGATCTATTTTAACATTCTTCAAATTCGTTAATACTCCTGTACACAACATATTGTCGGATGCTCCGGTATCAAAGATAGCATTATACGCTTTACCTTGAATTTGTATCTGTCTCGTGTCAATATCATCTTTTTGCATCTCTATGTTATTATTCATTTCTGTTTTGGGGCACGAGCTACTATAATGTCCAAAAATTCCACACTTATAACATTTGACAGATTTAAGCCTACATTCACGAGATACATGACCTAATTTCTGGCAATTAAAGCATTTTTTGCTTGCTTTATGCTCTCCGATGTTTTTATTTTTCATTGATAATTTATTTTTAAAGACCTTATCTGTATTTTTTTCGGAATGACTTTCATAATCCTTTATTCTGGTTAATATTTGTTCTAATTTCAAATCTGGTATGTATAACAGTGTTTGTATTATCTGAGGTAGTTTCTCCCTACGTAATTTTTTCATTACTTCTTCTTCTGAGAGGTTCCTAATTCTTGCCCAATCTCTTAGCCTATTAACGTAATCATACCATGTTTCATTTTCATACCTTTTTAGAGAGCTAATACTGCTCTCAGTGCAATAATTTATAACAAATGTTTTAAATAATTCCCAAGTTTCTGAAGTCTCCCATCTACTCCAAGATCGTAATATTCCTCTTGTAGTCCTTTACAACTTCGCTTGATTACTTCCGTCATTTTTCCTCTCAATGACCTTTCATCAAATCCTTCTTCACCTTCTGTGATAAACAGTAGTCTTTTCACGTCTCTTTCATTCATATTTTGTTTAAATACAACATCAAAGCTAGCAACTCTGCTGGTAACACCTGGTCTCACATTTTCTGTGACACTCTCGCGATGCTTGTTAAGTTGCTTTGGCTCCCTTAGATCGTCAAAGTTATTTTTCTTTGGGTTGGATTTTCGGCTGTTGCCGCGGGCATTGTTGTTTATTAGAATATATTTAGAAAAAGTGTTTTTAAAAGACATCATTTATTTAAACTCTAGTTTATATACTTTTAAAGGAGTATATAAACCAATCATCTCTTTTTATAGACATGGATCAATCCTTGTGATCCAACTCAAGGGATATATTTTAGGAATGAAAAACGAAAAGGAGAAAGACAATTTAAATAAAAGTAATGATTCTACAACAATAAACATTGGTTTATATTTTTTTTATATCAATTATTTTTATAATCAAAGGATAACTAAAAAAATTAAAAAAATATAAAAGTTTAATTAAATTAGAATTTTGGTTAACATTAAAGTTTTTTTAATAATAAAAATATTTAATAAATTGATTAAAAATGACTGATGAATCTCTGAAAATTAAATTAAAAATTCATATTAGAAATTAGATAGAAAATTTTTATATTCATTTTTTTATCTTTTCTTATAAATCAAAGAAAAATCATTTTGTTCTTAGAACAATACAAAGTTAAATTAAAAAAAAACCAAATTTAACCCATGGACACAGAAACTACCACACCACCGCCCAGAAGAGGAGCAGCAAAAAGAAAACTAATCATTGTCACGGTTACAATAGTTGTTATTTTTGTTGTAGTAGTAGGGTTTGGAGTATTATTACTCATAGCTGATCCTAAAACAGGCAGATCTGCATTTATTGAATTTATTAAATCTGGGTTTAGCAAAAGTATGAATCAAATACCTGACAAAGCTGCTGATTTGCAAGATAAATAAAATTTAATTTGATATTTTTTATTTAATTTTTATTTTATTTTTTATATATTTCTCATAAAACAAGTCATCATCTTTGATAAGTGCTTCTAATTCTATTTTATTTCCTAACCCTTTAATAAACAATAAATCTTCTTTTAGTTCTGGTGCTTTATTTTCTAAAGATTTTATCATTCTATAATCATATTTGTTTAATGGAATTAATTCATAATTTTTATTTTCGAATATTGAAATATTTTCACTGTTTTTAAGTAAATTTTCTTTGTTATTTTTAGTAGTGTTAATTAAAATATCTTCTAATTTTAAACCTATCCTTGTTATTTTAATGTATTTACAATAATTTATAAAAATATTAAAACCAAATGGATCAAAGTCAAAGAGACCATAAATTGGAATACTAACCCTTTGTAAAAATTTAACAGTATTTTTACAAGGATACCCCTTACCTGTCACCAACAAACAATCTTCAATTTTGTTAAAATTGCAAATAAAATTAAACAAACTCTCTTTTTCTATCACCAAACAAAATTTATCATAAAAAGTGACATGTTCAAATTCAGAAATAATTTCTATTTTATCAAAACTTTTAACCAATTGGTTATCCAAAATGTATTCTATTTTACCACAAAATAACCCTTTGAAAGAAGCTTTTATAAACTTATTTACCAATGGAAATTGATCTAAAATACTTTTTACCAATCTATCCACTGTGCTTTGTGTTTTGAAGAGTGGAACTGCAATGTAAAATATTTCTCTTTTGGTACGAAATATATTCTTTTGGATCATTTGTTTTAGGATTGAATAAAAGT
Source organism: Chrysopa pallens (assembly GCA_020423425.1). Classification (NCBI taxonomy): domain Eukaryota; kingdom Metazoa; phylum Arthropoda; class Insecta; order Neuroptera; family Chrysopidae; genus Chrysopa; species Chrysopa pallens. The sequence continues at coordinate 9,862,901 of CM035597.1, read as the reverse complement.
ATATTTTTTGAATTTTGGGCAGGGTTAGAGAAGAAGATAACATTTTTAAAGTGTCTGATTTTATGTGTGTAATGATTTTATGCATGCATAAAAAGAATCTTTTTTTTTATATTTTTTACAAAGATTTAAGTCTAATTTTAAAAAAATATCATAATTATTATAAAAATTACTTTTTATTTTTAAATTAAAGACTATAAAAAATATTTACTAGCTTAATTAATTTAATGAGACTTTAATTAATTTTATAAAATAATATTATTTTTAATAAATTTTTTATTTATATTGTACATTCTTTTAGTAAAGATCTTAAATGATTTTCCAAATTTATATTACGTAATTTTTTTCATTCTTCTTTTGTAAAAATTAAAAGCATTATTTTTTTTGTTGCTTAGAGATAAGAAATCCATACAATTATCTATAACAATATTTTTAATATAGATTACCTATTCAAAGAGAAACATATTATAAAATTAGGTATTGCTTACCTTGCAAAAGCTAAAATCTAACTTATGTTTCTATTAAGAGTGGTGTTATTTTTTTTATTAAAAAAACATTAAAATATTTATTTTATAATTTTTTATTAATTTAAAAAAGTAAATTTATAAAATAAATATTTTAATGTTTTTTTAATATTTCATATTTTTCACCATTTATGATTTATTTTTTATTTAAAAAAGATAATTTTACTAAAATTTCTTGCTTTGTTGCAAATAAGAAAATTTTTTAATGTTTTCTGCCTATGTAAAACATTTTAAATTTTTTAACACATAAAAAGATTTTATAAATTTTTTAGATTTATTTGAATTTATTCTAACTAACCGTTTTTAAAAAAATAATTTATTTTCTAGAAATTCTAAAACGAATAATTACAAAGATTTAACCCTTAAATACATATGTCATTAAATTATTTGAATAACAAAAAAAATAATTAAAAATCTAAATTAATTTACCATTTCAAGTTAAGATTTGAAAAAAGACAAATTAAATCTTCAAAACATTTAATTATTATTATTCTCTTTGATCTCATTGCTATAATCATAAAGCTGAAAAGTATTTGGTATTGGCATCTTATTACATTCCTCAAAATTAATATTCTTTCTCGATTTTTTATTCTCCATTATCTCCTTTTCCTCCTCTATAGATCTTTCCTTGGCTCTTCTGTTCTGAAACCATATCTGGATATTCTTAAGTGGTATCATATGTTTGTACTCCAAAAGTTCTTTTGTTTCGGTTGTTGGATGAGGATTCTCTTTAAAAACTGCTTCGAGTGCATTTTTCTGGTCATCAGTCAGTTTGATTCTGTTCCTTTTTGATGAGGATATCTTTCGGTAACATTTTAAGATCTCTGGTGTGCTATCAATTATTCTCATTAAGTATTGGTTATGGTGATAATTTTACTTTTATTAGTTCTAATTAGCTATTTTTGGTGAATTTATATACCTGATTGGGAAAATTATTAAATCATTTTTAATTTAAAATATTAAAATTCTTTTTAAAATTTCTTTTCTAAAATTTTGTCAGAAACTTTTATATATAAAAATTATTTTTCTTCTTTTTCATAAATTATAAAATGTTTTTCTGTAAAACATACTTTTTTAAAATGGTAATCTTCTTTAATGGTAAATTTTAATATTAATTTATAAATTAAGTAAATTTATAAAAATTAACCATTTAAAAAATTTTAATTTTTAAAAAAAATATTTTATAGGGTTATTCAATAATATATGCAAAATAATTCAAAATAAATGCAAAATAATTCAAAATAAATGCAAAGTAATTCAAAATATATGCAAAATAATTTAAAATAAATGCAAAATCAATTTTAGGTTAATTTAAATAAATAAACACTGATTTTATTTTATTGTTGTTCTGTTTTACCAGAACATTCTGGGTTTGCAACACAAAAAAAGATTTGATCTTAGGATTGTCTTTATTTATCTGTTTCATTCTTCTTTGTTTCATGCGGGGTAGTTTTTGAAATATATTTAAATAAATATTTCTTTATAAATTCCGTAAAAATTGTATAAATTAATATTCAAAATATTGAAGTATTAGTCATTGAAAAATATTTTTAAGTAACAATATATATATGTTACAAGATATTAACTTAATATTTTAATTAATAAAAGCTATGCCTAGCAAGTGCCTTGTCAACATATTTTCTCATATCTTTAAACCAACCAGAAAAATCAGCGAATTCTTCGGTGAATACTTCAAAAATTCGATATTTAAGCTCTTCTTCGTTAGTGAAGATATTGTTAGGAGCAGCCAATTTCGCTTTAAAAAAACTGAAATACTCCTCAATGGGGTTCAGTTGAGGAGAATATGGGGGAAGAAATCTGTAATTAATCCTGTTATTCGTCAAAAGGGTTATCACATCATTTCTTTTATGGAACTTACAATTGTCCATTATTAATACATCGCCTGGATTAAAAGCAAAGTGTGGAATCAAATATTCCGTGATAAATTCTTTAAATGAATCTCCATCAAACGCCCCATTAATTGTCTTAAAAGCTAAAATTCCGCTCTCCTTTATAGCCACCATCGAAGAAATATTTTGACCTTTATTTCCTTTCACCATTTTAACAGCCTTGCAGTTCTTAGCAGAATAGCCATAGTTTCGACTATGGTGCATATTAACGCCAGTTTCATCTAAGAAAACAAGGTTTGAGTCAGAAATAAAGTTTATCATCCTGGCGTATGTTTGCCTTAAGTCCAGATTTTTTTCTGAATTACGCTCAATCGGCACTCTTACTAGTCGCTTTCTGGTATATTCCATGTCTTTTAAATTTCTAAAAACTGTACTTTGAGAAATTCTTGAACCAAATTTAGCCAGTTCAATTGAAATCTCGTTTTGTGTAAATGAGGAATCTTGTAAAAGTATTTCTGAAATCCGGCTCTTGATAAAATTTTGGTTATTGCCTGGCCTTCCTTTCTTGTTTGACAGAATTTCTTCATCTGTTAGCCCCTCTGCAATCTTATCAATAATGTTGTACGCCGCTCTTAGAGAAATGTCCGTATCATCTGCAATTTGTTTTGCTGTATAAAACTTATCCACCAACTTTCTTATTCTCTTAAGAGTGTTCAAAGTAATTGTTTGTCTGGTTTTTCGCTTTTTAATTACATTGTTTTCAGTTAAATTATCACAAAAGTCCTCGTTATTATTCATACCTTAAGGAAATAAAATAATTACTTAAAAATATTTAATATCGTCTTTTCAAACCATATAAATTTCACCAATGTTTTAAACAAAAACAATGAATAAATATTGGATTTCCAGCTATTTATTGTAATATATAATATTTTGAATATTAATTTATACAATAAAATAAAATCAGTGTTTATTTATTTAAATTAACCTAAAATTGATTTTGCATATATTTTTGAATTATTTTGTATATATTTAGAATTAATTTGCATATATTTTTGAATTATTTTGCATTTATTTTAAATTATTTTGCATATATTTTGAATTACTTTGCATTTATTTTGAATTACTTTGCATTTATTTTGAATTATTTTGCATTTATTTTGAATTATTTTGCATATATTATCGAATAACCCTATAACAATTAGAAAAAAATAGAATGATACAATTTAATTGTACATTAAAAAATTATATTAAAAAAGAGTTTTTAAGGTAATTTATATATTTTAAGATAAAGAAATAAAATAAAATGATACAATTTCGCTGAGCCTCAAAATGCCTTTTAGTTTTAGGCCTCAAAATGCCTTCAGAATCAAATAATTATTTTGGTAAAAAAAGACTTAAAAATAATTAATGTGAATTTACTTATATATTTGAAGTTTTTTAAATAATTTAATATGGACATTAAAACATATTTACATTTCGACGTTGTAGTTTAGTGGCTATTGGGAATAAAAATTATTATTTATTTTAATATTTTTATAATTTATTAATAAATAATTTGTAACACCAAAAAAGCGAAAAGAGAAAAGAAAGCAAAGAAATAAATAAAAAAAGTAATGAATATTTTTGGTTGGATTTTTCTTGTTTAGATAAGGAAAATTTATTCAAGTCAGTCCTCTTCGTGCCAGCTATCATCTCTCCCCTTTCCTTTCGTCCGAATTTATATCGTCTCTCGTTGTTTCAGGTTTGTTCTGATCAACCAATTGATCATCATCTCCTGAAACGGGAAAATCATTGCTGATTGGTTCTGATTGATCAGAGATCACTCAAACCTTTTTTTATAAAGTAAAATTCATAAGAGGATTAGGTGTCTTATAGACATCATTTACAGCAACAAAGGAAGTGTTTCTGACCTCCTCAGGCGTTTTCCCAGCCTAAATAAAAAATAAAAATTTTAAGTAATTTAATAAAAAATAATATTAAAAAAATAAATTATGATATATTTAGATGAGGACAAGCTCATCCCCTGCCCCTCAAGGGCATGGGGCAGGGATGAGCTTGTGCTTTGTTTTTTTTTTAAATTTAAATATAATTACTAGTTATTTTTTTTTATATTATTTCCAAAATTTTTTCATATTTTTAATATAATTATATATAGGTTTTTTACACCAAATTCAGAATATTTCAAATCAAATTCAAAATATTTCAAAACAAATTCAGAATTTTTCAAAACAAATTCAGAATATTTCAAATCAAATTCAGAATTTTTCAAAACAAATTCAGAATTTTTCAAAACAAATTCAGAATTTTTTAAAACAAAATTAGAACTTTTTAAATCATATTCGGAATTTTTCAAATCAAATTCATAACTCACAAATTATATTCAAAAATTTACAAATCGTATTTAAAATTTTACAAATGATATAAAGAATTTTACAAGTAATATTCAAAATTGCAATCTTTGAAATTATATAAATAAATATTATAAACATGAATAGTTTTGATTAAAATATGAATTAAAAACTACATAAACATTCTTATAATTTTTTTAATTAAGTGGATTCTCCGAAATAGCTAACGGCAATTTCATTGTCATGTCGAGAAAATAGCTGATGCAGTCGTTAGGAGAAATAATTCCTGCTGATTTTTTAATTATATCCTTTAAATCTTGGTGATTTTTCGGATCAGACAGTAACTCTCTTGCTTTGAATTTTATTTTGCTAAAAACCTTTTCTATTGGATTTAACATTGGAGAATAAGGTGATAGAAAAATAAGTTTATGAGATGTTTTCTCCATGAGGCTAGAAACTTTCTCTGTTTTATGAATGGCTGCGTTATCTAATATTATCCACGCATTTTTTATATGTATTTCTTCTAATTTGTTGATTAATCTTATTAAAAATTCACAAAAGACATTAGAATTAACACTGTTGTTTGATACTACTTCACAAAATAACAATCCTTGTATGTTCATAGCTGCTATTAGGGATACGTTCCTGCCTCTATGTGTTGGTATTGTTACCTTTGCGGCTGTATTAATCTTTGACCGAGCTCTTGAAGGTCGCATGTGATAATTGAAGCCAGATTCATTTATGAATATAATTTTTTCTCTTTCGGTTGGTGCTTCGCGGGAAAATTTCTCTGCGTATATTTTACGCTTCTTTATTGTTTCTAATGAATTTAGATGTTCAATGTTTAAACTAGCGATTTTAAGTGTAATTTTAAGTTTTTTTAATGCATTATGTATCGAAGATAGGCTTAAACTTATCCCGTTTGCCTCTAAAATTTTTGCCTTTATGTTCTTTAAGCTTATGCTTGGATTTTCTTCAACATATTCTTCCACTTTTTTTAAAATATCATCCGTGATTTTAAAATGTTGTCGTCCTCCTCTTCTTATATCTAATGGCTCATTGGTGTTTTTTCGGTATTTATCAACAATCGAATACGCCGTTTTGTGATTTATTCCAGCCATATTAGCCGAAGATGCTATGGTTTGACCGTCATTATAACATTTCAATAAAATCTCCTTTTTGTCCTTACTGGTAGTAATATATTTTTTGGGAACCTTTTGAAATTCTTGTTTTTGATTACTACATTCAGCACTATACACGGAAGGATTTACCATATGTTTAAAATTTCTTTCGTCTTCTAAACGAAGATCATTCAAAGATAAACTTGATTCTTCGTCCATGGTTTTAGTCATTTTAATTTTTAATAAAAATTTTTAAAATATATTATCTTTTTCTTTTTAATACCTAAAAAAATTCGAAAAATAAAAGAATTTATTTTTATTATAAATACTCAAGTTTTGATGATTCGGAATATGATTTGTATAATTCTGAATTCGATTTAAAAAATTCTGAATTTGATTTGCAAAAATCTAAATTTGATTTGAAAAGTTCTGAATTTGTTTTGAAAAGTTCTGAATTTGTTTTGAAAAAATTCTGAATTTGATGTAAAAAACCTATACTATTATTAAAATAATTATTTAATTCTGAAGGCATTTTGAGGTCTAAAACTAAAAGGCATTTCAGCCTCAAAATGCCTAAAGGCATTTTGAGGCCTAGCCAAAAAATTATATTAAAAAAGAGTTTTTAAGGTAATTTATATATTTTAAGATAAAGAAATAAAATAAAATGATACAATTTAATTGTACATTAATAAATAGAAAACAAACATAAAAATAGGTAATATAACAATAAATTTAATTAAAAAAATGCAAATGTTATTTAAATGAACTAAATTGTGTTAAAAATATTGCCAAATAAGGGTTAGGTGCTTACCAAATCCTATTTGAAAATCCTGATTGATACTTGTCGTATCCCTATACCCTCATACCTGACTTGAGGTACTTTTGTATGATAGAGTATGGGTGAGAGGCGCCTGACCTGTTAGGTTGTTTGTTTATATGTTTATTTTTAAATTTATTAAAAGCATTTTCAGGAATCATAATTTTTATTTAATTACTTATTTATACTATTTTAAAATTGACCAATCATCTTTCAGAATTTTTTATTTACCCTGATGATTTTTAGACACTACTTGATACTTCTCTAGTTTATTACATAAAAGAGTTTCTTGAGACAGACCGGCACTGCAAGAAGTGGTAGGGGTAGGAGTATTAATAAACGACACACTTACCTTTTTATGTGGGATACCACAATACTATTTGATTATAAAATAATATTAATTTGAAATTAAAAACAGTAATTTCATTTAAAAAAAATTTAGAATCTTAAATTTATGAAAAATTGTGTAGGATAATTTAATGAAAGTGAAGAAATACAAGACAATGTTACAGTGTATAAAAGAAATCATCTAAATTAAAGAATGGATAAAGAAATTAAAATTCAAAAGTAGCGAAGAATCCAACAACTTACCAAAAAAGAATCTATTTAGAGGAAATGCTTTAAAAGTAAAATAATAGAAGGCGGTAAAATTGTATTAGGATCAAAATGAAAGTTTTCCCAAGGAATAATGTTTGTTTAAATATTTCTATTTTTTCATTCACATAGTAATGCGGTATCACTTTATTCAAATAAAAAATAAAATTTGTATTATATGCAAGGCGGCCGTGGACTTTCAACAGAACTAAAGAATATAATCAAAAATCTATTTGAAAATAGTATTGAAAATTTCGAATGCAGTCTTAAGATATTTAAGAAGAGAAGGACTATCAGAACATATGAAGCTTCGATTAATATCTTATTTACAACAGATAAGAATAAAGAAATACAAGGGTTTTCGCGATAACAGGTTTAGAATTTAAAATTGGGTGAAGTTTATAAATGTATCAACAAATTTTTAGATAAGCATTTTGTGTTAGATTTAAATATTAAATGTCGAAGATCAAGAACTCATAGTTGTTTTTTCTACAATAAGACTATTAGAACAATTAAATTTCATAAAGTAGATTTTACAATTAAAATAATATGGCAAGATTATCCTGTAATCATAGTCGGAACAAGTGACAAAAATAAAGATTTTTACCTATTTACTCTTGTTATATGTAATAAAAAACACAATATTAATTTCATTTTGTTTTTATTGCACTGCAGAAACATGCTACAAACCAGAAACCAACAGTTTTTTACAGATGTAAATTCTGCAATAATTAACGAATTCAAAAATATTTTTTGATAAAGAATTAAGATTTATCTGTTTTTTCACGTTTTACAGAATATCGAAAAGAAATTAAAATCTTTAGAATCAGCTGTAAAGACAAAAAAAAAGACATTTACTTATTACAAACGTGTAGTGGCAAACGGGTATTTTACAAGCAATATGTTATTTTCTATCAAGTGAAAAGTAACTCCCGAATTTGTTAATTATTTTAAGAATACTTAACTACTTAATATTAAAGGTGGTTCTTAAAAGCCGCTTTTGGATGTCCGAGTACCAATAATGGAATTGAATCCACAAATTATACAATTAAAAAAAAACATTCGTTAAAAGAACGGTTACCTGTTCTTCAATTTATGAATAATTTAAATGTTTTGTCACTAAAATGGTCTACTGACGAAGTGTAAGCCTACAAAGATATAAATCCTTTTCTTTAGTTACACAATTTTTTTAAAAAGATTGGTTAGAAGTTAATCAATGGGCATAAGAAAACATAAAAATTCTGAAGTCGAAAAAAAAATTAGTTAATTCCATCAAGTCAAATTACAAAAATATAACCCTTGAATCAATAAATAAATACACGAAAAATGACTGGTCAAGTTTTGAGGATTTTGTGCAACTTACTATAAAATCTTGGCATTTATAATTGATGAAGATGTCAATATAAGTGATTGTAGTTGTATCTTTTTCTTTAAAAACTATAAATTTATGAATGTATTATGTCTATTAATTCATTAAAAAAAGTTAATATACCAGAAGAAGCAAAACCTGTACGAATAAGACAAAAACACTAACAGGTAAACCTACAAAAGCAAAAAAAGCATTCATATTTCAAAAAACCCAATAAATCTGATTTGTTGATTAAAACATTTTAGGATTTAACCAGAATTTTATTTTAAATTTATAAGAAAAATTTAGTGTTTACCCTGTAATATTTAACAAATAAAATTTCTTTTTATTTACAAATAATAGTCAATTTTAAAAAGTATTTACAACTTGATTTACTAATATTAAATTTATATTTACTACGAATAAATAGTATACTGGCATAAAAGCGTATATTTTAAGTAAATCTTGTATTTGTAGATTTCTTTTTAAAATATAAAATTTTTAAACTTTTAAGAATTTTCAAAAAATTACTTCAAACAAATCAAATTTAAATTCCTTTGTATGTTTAATTTTTTTTAATAGTCTATGAAACTAATTTTAAAATTTTTAGTTTTAATTATATTCTTTTAAATATGAATTGATAATACTCATTAATTATTATTAAAATCTATTATACAAAACATTATTTTATCTTGTGTGATTATATTATTTATTGTGATTTACTCTATTTTAATGTTTAAATGTTGGCAATTTTTAACTTAAAAATTATCTAATTTATTGCTTGATATTCTATTTTATTTCTCTTATGTAATATTCATTAATTTTTATGTATTTATATATTTCTTAAAAAATAAAATAAGCGGTACTTCAACTTTCTTCAAATCTGATTAGTTCATTTTTTATAAACTGACCAATAAATTTTAGGACGAATTTAATTTGTTTTTTGAGATTAAGAAGGAATTATAAATTAAAAATCATTTTCTCAAGCCAAAAACAAAATTTATTACGAAATTAATATTTAAAAAAAGCTTGATTTTAAATGATTCTTTTATAAACAACTATTTTGATTTAATCACAATTTTTTAATACAAATAATATTCTCTTCATCTTTGATCTTTTAAATCAAAAGTATTAAATTATAATTTGAATGAGTTATGAAGAAAAAATGTAATGATACCAACATTAAATTATCTTGTTTGTTTTCAGTAGAGAATACACAAAATAATTTTGTAGATTCATCAAAATAGTTATCGAAATAATATTCAAAAAATGGTATATTTAAAAAATATTAGAATTTTTAAAAAGTTCATTTAAAGTTACAATGCTTTTTTATTAATAAAAACCATAAAAATTAAATCTTTTACAAATTTTTTACTCCGGAAATAACATTTATACAAAAAAATATTACCAGTTGCTTTAACTTTATTTGTAAAACTTACCATTTATAAAATTAACAATCCTCTAAATCAAGATTGTAAAATTACGAGAAAATGTCAAAAAAACAAATTCAACCTTTGAATTAATAATTGTTAAATTCAATCTTTTTTAAGAGATCAATATAATTTTGTCTTTTTTTATACAAAATATGATCATTTACAATATAAATAATTGTAAAAAAAGCTAATAAACTACTTTAAAATTACCATCTATTTCCTAATTTTTATACATTATTAAATTTGTTATTGCATCCTCTGTAAAAAAAACATCAATTGTTTACAACTATTATAATACCCCGGGTTATTTTTATAATACAAGTGTTATTATGTGCAACAGACAATCCTTTGCTTTAATTAAGAAATAAAAATACACATTATTAAATTAGAAATACATTTACTTTTGAAGATCTCTCTTAAACAGTAAAATCATCTATTTTTAATACTTAATCTTTTTAGTATCGCATGTTTAACTGATAAAATTATCTCTTTTAGAAATTTAAGAAATCTTTTATTTCCTGATATTTTATTCTATAAATAACAAATTCTATGACAAGTAAATATAACCCTATTATATCATTAACATGCCTGTTCTTGATTGCGCATGCTTTGCTTAAACACAACCAAATATTTTTTCTTCAATTGTATTATTTCTTAGATATAATTTTAACAATTATTTGTGTCACAAATTTTTGACATATTCCCAAAAGATTTTATAAAAAAAATAATTGATAATCCATTTGTTTTAACAAGAGAAAATGATAGAAGAGAACAAAATTTTAAAAAATGGCATGATTGTGAATAGTTTTATGATTTTTACTAAAAAAACAACCAAGGTCCAATTTTTCAATACAATTAAGTTTTAATTTTCCTAAAAATTAACTATTCTATTCAAAATAACAATTATTTTTAAAAACAAAGGCAATGATTAATATTAGATTTTTGATTGATTTGATTATCAAAATTTAACAAACAAATTAAAACAAAGTTTTCTAATTCTTAAAAAATTTAACAAATAGAATTTAATTAACAAATAAAATCAAATTCTCCTTTTAAACATAAAAAACCAAAAAAAAACACTCAAAATGGAAGAACTAAACATTTACACAGACGAACTAAAAATAAAAAACTTGTTACAAAAACTAAAAGAAAAATACTGTCACCCAGAAACATTCTTAAAACAAAACACCCAAATCCACAAATCACTTTACTCAACCACAAACATCCACGTAAGCAGTTTTATTGCCTTACCAATCAAAAATAAATCATTTACATTCGTAAAAAACCTAACAATTGTGTTTGATGGTTGGATATCTTTACCCAATAATTTAAATAACGTGTTAGATAAAAATACTTTTGGTTTTAACACTTTGATGATGGAGAATAAAAAATCAAATATAAAAGATAAAATTAGTTATTTTGAATCATTAAATTTAGAATCAATGAGATCGCAAAGAGAGACAAAGAAACTTATTCATTCTAAGCCACTGGTGGTGGATGAAAAGTTTAGGGATTTGGATTATGTGTTGTCGATAGAGAAGTATAAAAATAAGTATGTAGAGGAAAGAAAGCAGAGGTTTAAGCTAAGAAGTCAGATTAGAAGAATGCTTAAGGATAAAGAGAGTGATGGTTGTTTGAGACCATCTGAGATTATTAAAGAAATGGGGAATGGTTCTTTTAGTGATTGTGAAAATTATAATGGTAAATATTTTTTTGAGTAAAAGTTAGAAAAATAAATAAAAAATTTTAAATCAACAAATTATTTTTTAAAATAAATAAATATTATTTTTTAAATAAATAAATATTGTTTTTTTAATTTTTAATCAACAATTTTTTTAATTTTTAATCAATAATTTTATATTTTATATTTTATATTTTTTATTTTAAAAAAATTGTTCTTTTAATTTTAAATAAAATAATTTTTTTAATTTTTATTAAATAATTTTATATTTTTAAATAATTTGTAGTATTCTTAACTATCTTTATTTATAAATTTCATAGGTAAATTATATTTACTCCTTTTATACTTACTTATATGTCTTATCAATCTACTACATAAATAAATTGTTTTTAAATTGAATAAATTGTCTTTTTTAAATAAAATAAATACTATTTTATTTTTTAAATAAATAAATTGTTTTTTTAATTTTAAAACAATAAAATATTTTTTAAATAAATAATTATATTTTTTAAATAAATTGTTTTTAAATAAATAAATAATTATATTTTTCAAATACAGTATAACCTCTATATATGTCACTAAATTTTTAATAAATATTTTTAAATGTCACTTTTTCAAAAAAAAATAATAAATTTAATATTAAATTAGGTTAAATATTAATTTATATATGTCACTAATTTAAATTTTATTTTTTACATATTATAAAGCCAAAACCTAGTTTTTATATATGTCATCAACCCGAAAAACATTAAATTACGAAGAAAAAAATAAAATAATAATAATGCTAGAAGATGGAATTAATTCTTCGGTAATATGCAAAGAGCATGGGATATCTAAACGAACACTGTTTAGAATAAAAAAAAATTCTGAAAGCTTAAAAGAAAATTACAGTAAAACGTGTAAAAAAAAAAAAGTTTCCGAAAAAGTAGGTTTGAGGACATTAATAACTTTGTAGAAAAGGTCGTCAAAGATTGTAATGAGGCTTACATTCCCATTAACTTTGAAATGGTTAAATGTTTAGCTGAGAAATATGCAAAAGAAAACAAAATAATAAAGTTTAAAGGATCGAATGGATGGTTGTGCTCTTTAAAGAAAAATAAACTTTTATCTTCAGTTTGTGTTGTTGGTGAAAGCGGATCCGCAGATGTTAATTCCTCTAATGAATTTCTAAATAACATAATGCCTGGTGTATTAAAGGAATATGACAAGAATGATATATTCAATCTTGACGAAACAGGATTGTTTTATAAGTTATTGCCAAATAGAACAGTAAAATTAAAGGGTGAAAAGATTACTGGATTAAAGCAAAACAAGGAAAGGATCACTGTGTGCTTTTTAGTGAATCAGAACGGAGAAAAATTTCCTCCTTTGATTCTGGGTAAAAGTGCAAATCCTAGATGCTTTAAGAATTTTAATTTAAATACTTTAAATATTGTCTATAGGCACAATAAAAACGCATGGGTAACACTAAAAATACTTTCTGAATATCTTAACTATATAAATGAAAAATTAAAAAATATTGGCAGAAAGATTTTAATAATTATGGACAACTGTCCAGCACACAAGAATTTGGAAAGTTTTAGCAATATAAAGGTTTTATTCCTCCCACCTAACACAACATCACTGATACAGCCTCTGGACCATGGAATAATCAGGGCTTTTAAGGCAAACTACAAAAAGTATTTTATTAGCAATATCTTCTCTCAAAATAATTTTAAAGAATTTAATAAAAATTTAAAACGTTACAACATTTTGGACGCCATTCTCAACATTGTTTCAGCATTTGATAAACTAGAAGTCTCTACATTTCGTAACTGTTTTAAATGTTTGTATAGAACAAACATTGGTATGGACTACGGAGATAACAACACACTTAAAGAAGTCACTGAATATTCGGAAACATTTGAACAATTTCAGGAAAGCTTGGAGAATCCTTATGAATGGTGCGAGTATTTGGATTACGATAATTTTGAAAATGTTCAGAAAGAAGTAGTAAATGAGCTGGCTAAAGAGGCGAAGGAAGTACATTTACAAAACTGTTTAGAAGTTAGTTCACTTTACGAAGAGAAACAACATTTGCTTAGCCACTTAGAGGAGATAAAGTAGCTTACGATGAAACTTGCTCCAAGGAATATTCTTACTCTGATAGAGTTTGAAAACAAGGTAAAGGATGAATTGAATAAAAAATGATTTATTATTTTTATATGTCACTGTGACATTTATAATTTATGAATATATAAATATTAAATTAAATTTTTTAATACGTATTAATAAATTACCTTTAAAGGTGACATATATAAAAACTAGGTTTTGGCTTTATAATATGTAAAAAATAAAATTTAAATTAGTGACATATATAAATTAATATTTAACCTAATTTAATATTAAATTTATTATTTTTTTTTGAAAAAATGACATTTAAAAATATTTATTAAAAATTTAGTGACATATATAGAGGTTATACTGTAGATTGTTTTTAAATAAATTAAATTGTTTAAATCAATAAATAAATATTATTTTTTTAATTTTTAATCAACAATTTTATGTTTTTAAATAAATTGAATTGTTTTTTTCATTTGAAAAAAATTTTTTTATATTTTTTATTTGGAAAAAAATTGTTCTTTTAATGTTAAACCAATAGATTGTTTTATATTTTTAAATAAATAAATATTTTATTAAATAAATAAATTATTTTAAAACAATAAAATATTTTTTAAATAAATAAATAAATTAAATTGTTTTAAATCAATAATTAAATTTTTTTTAAATAAATAAATTATTTTTTAAATCACTTTATTAGAAATCCACATCAGTCTTAAAGAATGATGAATCAGAAGTAGACTGGTCATGTCCTACCAATGGCTTATTGTACTCAGCAACCTTCTTTTCAAAGAAATTAGCTTTACCTCTTAAAGAAATATTCTCCATAAAATCAAATGGGTTACTAACCTTGTAATGCTTGTCTAACCCTAAGTTAACTAAAAGTACGTCAGCTACGTACCTTACGTACTGACACATCAAATTTGCATTCATTCCTAATAAATTTACTTTTAAAGCATCGTAGACAAATTCTTCTTCTAAAATGACAGCTGAAACAATTATTTCTTTAATTTTTTCAGGAGAAGATTGACACTTTAAATGACTGTGTAAAAGACAAGCAAAATCAGTGTGTACACCTTCATCTCTTGAGATTAACTCATTAGAAAAAGTAAGACCTGGCATTAAACCTCTTTTCTTAAGCCAAAAGATAGAAGCAAATGAACTGCTAAAGAAAATTCCTTCCACTGCTGCAAAAGCAATAAGCCTGTCACAGAAAGGTAAATCAGAGCCAATGTACTTTAATGCCCACTCAGCCTTCTTTTTTATTACTTCAATGGTAGAAATAGCATTAAAAAGATTGTTTTTCTCAACTGAGTCAGTGACAAGCACTTCTATTAACAAGGAATACATCTCAGAATGAATTATTTCCATGGCTATTTGGAATGAATAGAATGCTCTTGCCTCAGGTATCTGTACTTCACTGGCAAACCTAACAGCCAAATTTTCTACAACAATGCCATCAGAAGCAGCAAAGAAAGCAAGCACATGAGAAATAAAAGCTCTTTCCTCGCTGGTCAGTTTATTCTCCCACTCAAATTTGTCAATTGTCAAATCTACCTCCTCAGTGGTCCAAAAAGATCCTTCTGCTGCCTTGTATGCATTCCAAATCAAAGGATATTTAATGGGAAATAAAACAAATCTGTCTTCTGAAGGGGTTAAAATTGGATCATTGATTTCTTCTGTTTTTCTCATAAGGGAAGTTTTTTTAATTTTTTTTTATATTTTAATATCCCTCCAAAAAATAAATTTAATTTTTTTTTGATGTTTATTCTTTTTAATTTAAAATATTTTATAAATTAAAATGATGAGATAGAATGTATCTACTTTTTTATAATTTTATAAATTTTTTTTTAATTTTTTTATTATTTTTTAATTTTATAAATTATATTATTTTTTTAATTTTAAATATTTTATTATTTTTTTAATTTTAAATATTTTATTATTTTTTTAATTTTTAATTTTTAATTTTTAATTTTTAATTTTTAATTTTTAATTTTTAATTTTTTATTTTTATTTTTTATTTTTAAATATTATAATATTATTTTAATTTTTAATTTTATAAATTATATTTTTTAATTTTATAAATTATATTTTTTAATTTTTAATTTTTATTTTTAATTTTTAATTTTTAATTTTTAATTTTAATTTTAATTTTAAATTTTTATTTTTAAATATTATAATATTTTTTTAAAACATTTTTTTATTTTTAAATAAAAATTAAGTTTTTTATTTATGATGCATAAAAAACTAACAAAGGCTCTTTCTTTAATTTCTACAAACTTAAAAAGCATTGACTTAAAGGAATTACCAACCAACAAATACAAGCAAATAGAAGAATTAACAAACTTAGAAGCACTTTTAAAATATAAAATAAAAGATTTACAAGGCTTAAAGGAATATTACATAAAAGAAATAGAAGAAATGAAGCAGAATTTGGCTATTTACGCTTTGAAAATGAAAGGAGAAAGTTTTACAGACACTTTGTCTGTCAAGAATCGGAAGGATTGTATTTGTAACACTGTTAAACAATGTGATTTGATAGCTTGTGATTGTGATGATTGTCCTATTGGATGGTTTCATTTGGATTGTGTTGGGCTAAAAGAAGTACCTGAAAATGAATGGTTTTGTGATATTTGTGCTATGAAAATGGATTAAAAAATAAAAATAATTTTATAAATTAAAAAATAAAAATTAATTTAAAATATAATATTTTGTATTTATTTATTTATTTATTTATTTTTTATTTTATTTATTTATTTATTTAATTTATTTACTAATTTATTTATCTATTTATTTATTTATTTTATTTTTATTTTTTAATTTATAAATTATTTATTCGTTTATTTTATTTATTTATTTATTTTTTATTTATTTATTTATTTATTTTTTATTTATTTATTTATTTTTATTTTATTAAATAAAAAGATAATTCATTCCTCATGATTTCTGATATAGGAAACTCAATTTCTAAAACACTGAAGAATCTCTTCAATGCACCACTAACAGACACATCAATCGAACTATTTATCAAAGACACATGCCAATTACTTCTATCTTCTAACGTAGCCCCAGAAATAATATCAGAATTAAGGACGAATTTACACTCAAGAATAAAGTTAGAAAGGATCCCCAAGGGAGTAGACAAACAAAAATACGTAAACCAAGCAGTTTTTGACTGCTTAACTGACATGCTTGAGCCTGGAGAAAAGGTTATTGAACCAATAAAAAAGAAAAGAAATGTTGTTTTATTTGTTGGGTTACAAGGATGTGGTAAAACAACAACTGTTTGTAAAGTGGCCAATTATTACAAAAGAAAAGGATTTAAGGTAGGAATAGTTTGTGCGGACACTTTTAGAGCAGGTGCATTCGACCAAGTAAAACAAAATGCTTTGAAAATTAAGGTTCCGTATTTTGGCTCACCAGAGAAAAATCCTGCGATTGTTGCTAAAAAAGGTGTAGAAAGATTTTTAAAAGACAATTTTGATTTAATTTTGGTGGATACGAGCGGAAGACACACACAGGAAAAACAATTATTCGAAGAAATGAAAGAAATTTACCAAGAAATTTCACCTAACAAAGTTATTTTCGTAATGGATGCAGGTATTGGTCAGTCAGCCAAAGATGTTGCATTGGGTTTTAAGAATGAAATTAATGTAGGATCAATCATTTTAACAAAATTAGATGGAACTAAAAAGGCAGGAGGAGCACTTTCCTCAGTCGCAGCCACCAACTCACCAATTGAGTTTATTAGCAATGGTGAATCAATGGAAGATTTAGAAAAATTCGAAGCAAAAAGATTTGTTTCTAAAATGTTAGGTTTAGGTGATTTACAATTATTGGCTGAAAAACTTCATTCAGTGAACGTAAACGAAAAAGAGATGCTTGAAAAAATCAAAGCTGGCCAATTTTTACTAAAAGATTTTTATACGCAGTTTCAACAATTATTAAAATTAGGGCCATTAACAAAGTTAATGGAACTTATCCCAGGAATGTCAAATATGCAAATGCCCCCTGAACACGAATTTAGAAAATTAATTTATATTTTTGACTCTTTGTCAGAAAAAGAGTTGAACAACGATGGCAGTTTATTTGAAAAAGAGCCAAAAAGATTGTTGAGGATAGCCATAGGATCAGGCACTTCACCAGAAAATGTAGCTTCTTTACTTTTACAGTTTAAGAAGATTAGTCAGATGATGAAGAAATTTGGGAATATTCCAGGGATGGGTAATTTAATGACAGGTGAGAATTTGAGTATGTCACAAAAACAACAGCTTAAAAAACAAGCTAAGAATACTTTACCTAAGGATATGTTTGATCAAATGTCACAGTTTTTTAATTAAATTTGGTGAAAAGGAAATATTTTTTGAGAATAAAAGAATATTTTTTATAATTTACTTTTATTTTTAAAGTTACTTTTATTTCCTTATTCTATTACAGGGTTATTCATGTTTATATGCAAAATTATTCGTTTTATTATGAAAAATTATTTATTTTATTATGGAAAATTATTTATTTTTATATGCAAAATCATCCATTTTTATTTGTAAAATAACATGTATTTAAAAGTTAAATTAATATTGTAGAGGTAAAATTTTTCAAGGAAAACTTAATTATAAATATAATTTAAACTTTATACCCCTACAAAAATGTCTAGTCAAATAAACAAAGAAAGTAAAAAAATTGTCTATTTACCAAGATGCAGTAACCTCTACTGCAATCTTATGAACAAGCGTCGAGTCTCTGCAGAAGACTCTGACAATCTTATATTTCAAAAAAGAGAAGAAAGACTAAGCTTACTGGAAAGGAAAGGTTTTATTAATTATTTTACACTTAAAAAATTCCAATACCTTTGGCCAACTATGAGATGAATTATATAAAATTTTATGAAACCCAACGTGGGCAATTATGAAAGATAAAGCATATGTTGGAGAAGGACATAATTTTTGAGTACTTTCCTGTCAAAAAAAAAGAGGCCAGTGTCTGGAGAAACTCTTAAAGAAAAAAAAAATGTTATTGTTTAACAATATTTAAGTTAATAAAAGATTCTTTTAAAGATTTCAAAAAAGTATTTTGGATATAATTATTTATTGAACAGTATTACCAAATTTGTATTGTTTTGGCAAATTTTTACAATAGTTATCTCTTAAAGATTCTAAATTTTATTTTAAAATTAGAGAGAAAATTATTAAAAAGATATAATACATAATCAAAGAAAAGTATTTATTTTAAAAAAGATTTACCTTTTCATTTTAAATTAATGCTTATTTGAATATTTTTTAATTTTAAATAAATCTATTAAATTATAAATTAATAAGTGAGTCATTAAAAATTCTGACTTAAAGTAATTTTTTATTTATAAAGTAAACAATCCTTTTTTTAAAAAGTATGAATTTATTTTTTAAGGAGTGAACAAATTTTTTTAATTTATAAACGTAAATTTATTTAAAAAAAGAAAATTTTATTAAAATTTAAAATTTATTTTTCTAAACCCTTAATTCATGCAAGAACAATCAAGAAGAGTTTGGGTATTTTTTGAGGATGACTACCACTTGTGCAGGATACTAAAGTACGAGAAATCTGCTTATGACGTAGAATTACCTGATGGGAACATTTTAAACACAACTAATGTCCAAAGAGCTAATCCTCCTAAGTTTGACTTGGTAGATGACCTGGCTTCCTTGTCACATTTGAATGAGCCTGCTGTTCTGTACGTATTGAAGAATAGGTACTATCAAAATATGATTTACACTCATTCAGGCTTGTTTCTGGTTGCAATCAATCCTTACAAGAATTTAGACATTTATTCTTCTAATTTTATAAAAATGTACTCACAAAATGATACTTCTTTACCACCACATATTTATAAGACTGTAAACGAGGCTTACACAAACATGATTCTTAATAAAAATAACCAGTCTATTTTGATCACAGGGGAAAGTGGAGCAGGTAAAACAGAAAATACAAAAAAAGCAATTTCTTTTTTACTAACCCTCTCTGAAAATGACAAGGTAAATGATAAAAATAACAGTAATTTAGTAGAACAAATTATTAAAGCAAATGTCATATTAGAGTCATTTGGAAATGCAATGACAATAAGAAATGATAATTCAAGCAGGTTTGGTAAATTTATTCAACTAAACTTTAAGTCAGGCAACATTGTAGGATGTACCATTGAAAAATATCTTTTAGAAAAAAGCAGGGTAGTTAAATCAAATAGCAATGAAAGAAATTATCATATTTTTTACCAGTTGTTAAGAAGTAACAGAAAAGATTTGCTTGAAAAATTAGGGTTGTCTTCCGACATTAAAAAGTACAAAATTTTAAATAATTTTACTGATTTGAATGACACTTTGATGTTTGATTTGTTGATTGATGCATTTGACACGTTAAATTTTACAAAAGAAGAAATTTTTGAATTTTTTAAATTTGTTGCTGTCATTTTACATTTAGGAAATATTGAATTTTATGAAGAAGAAAATGTAAAAATAAAAAACATGGACACTCTTAATTTAGTGTGTAATTTGTTAAACATTCCTATTAGTAAGTTTGTTAAGTATATTTTACATCCTAACAAATCAGCAGGCAAAGAAAAAATCACAGTAATTCATAGCATAAATCAATGCAGAATTATTTTAGAAGGGGTTATAAAAATATTGTATGATTATTTATTTGATAAAATAATTGAATCAATAAATAAGAAATTAAACAGCAATTCATGCCATGACAATTATATTGGAATATTAGACATAGCAGGATTTGAAATATTTCCTTTTAATTCATTAGAACAACTTAGCATAAATTATACCAATGAAAAATTACAGCAATTTTTCAATCATCACATGTTTATTTTAGAACAAGAAATTTACAAAAGAGAAGAGATTGACTGGAATTACATTGACTTTGGATTGGACCTTAAGCCAACCATTGATACAATAGAAAAAGTGTTTAATATTTTAGAAGATCAATGCTCTTTGATTAATTCCAATGATAAGTCTTTTTTAATTTCTTTACAAAATGATTTTAATAATTTAAATGATAAATTATCATTTAATAAAATAAAAGATTCTTGTTTTAATTTAATTCATTACGCAGGGAAAGTAGAATATGACACAAATGATTGGCTGATAAAAAATTATGACCCTTATTTTTCAGACATAATAAATTTATTATCTTTGCATAAAACAGACAATTTAACATCCAAAGGGTTTTTTAGGACAGTGTCTCAGTTGTACAAAAATCAGTTAGAATTACTTATGAATAAGCTTAGGAAGACCAATCCATTCTTTGTCAGGTGTATTATTCCTAATAATAACAAAAAGAGAGGAGTGATTGATTCTATGTTAGTTTTAAAACAGCTTAAATGTAATGGTATTTTAGAAGGAATAAGAATTTCTAGGCTTGGTTTCCCAAACAGAATGAATTATGAAGAATTTGTAAAAAGATATAAAATAATTATTTTTAATGAAGAAAAAAATATGAATTTTAACAAAGAAAAAAGGGTTATTGAAGAAAATACTTGTAAAAATAATTTAAGTTATTTTAACAAAAATATTAATAATACATTTGAAAATAATTCATTAATTTATGCTGTAAAAATTACCAAAGAAATTCTTAACAGATTAAATATTTCTAAAGAGTTTTATAAATTAGGAAAATCAATGATATTTTTTAAACAAGACATTCTGGCTTACATTGAAGAAAATAGAGAAAATAAAGTTAGCTTAGTATTTAACAAAGTAATTCAATATGTAAATAGCATTACTCACACATTAAAGCAGAACAAAATTTGTAGTAGAATGAAAAGTATTAAAATTTTACAGCACAATGCTTTGTTATCCAATGCTTTTAGAAGGTGGCAGTGGTGGTATTTTTACTTAAAAATCAAACCTTTACTCAAAGTTTACCAAATGGATGACATAATAAAAGGAAAGGAAAAAGAAATTTCTTACTTGACTGATTCACTTAAAGAAAAGGAAAATTATTTAAAATCACTTCAGAATGAAAATAATGAAATAAAAAATGAATTAATTAGCAAAGAAAGAATGAATGAATCAATTAACCAATTAATTTATGAAAAAGAAAATGAATTAGAAAAATTAAAAAATTCACTTAAAAAAATTAAAGAAGAAGAAAATGAAAAAAATAATAAAATAAATTTACTTTTAGAAAAGGAAGAAGAATTAGAAAAATTAAAAAATACGTTAAAAAAAGTAAAAGAAGAGGAAAAGGAGAAAAGTGTGATTTTAGAAGAAAAAGAAAATTTATTAAATGAACATAAAAGAAAGATTATTGAATTACAAACTGAATTAGAAACAAATGAAAATTTAAGTAAAAATAAAACAGAAGAAATTATTAAAATAAAAGACAAAGAAATCACAAAAATGAAATATGAGATTGAATTACTTAAAGAAAAAGAAGAAAAATTAATTGAAGAAAAAAAAGAAAAAGAAAATTTAAAAAATGAATTAAAATCATTAAAAAATGAAAATAAATCTTTAAAAAATGATTTAAACAAAGTAAATCAAAAGGAAAAAGAATTAACAAATAATTTACAAGAAGAGTCATTTAAATTAATGGATTTAGAAAGTAAATTTAGTGTATTAAAAATAGATAATGAATTATTTGTTAAGGAAATAGAAAAGAATAATAGTAAAATTAATGAATTAGAAGAAAAAATGTGTAATTATGAATTATTAGAAGAAGAGAATTTTAATTTAAAAGAGAGAATTAATTTACAAAATAAAACAATTGATTCACTTAAAGAAAGAAATTTAGGGTTAGAAGAAAAAATTAAGAAAATAGAATCAAGTAATATTTCAGAATTAACCTTAAAAATTAATGAATTAAATAAGAAATTAATTAAAGAAAAAAGAAATTTAAAACACTTAGAAAAGGAAAATTCTTTTTTAGCACAAGAAAATAAAAGATTAAACAGTGATAAAATAAAAGAATTAGAAGAAATAAGAGAAGGGTATGAGAAGAAAATTAAGGAATTAGACTTAAAATTATTATCTTATAATTTTAATTTAAAAGAAGAGAGTGAATCAACAGAAGATAACAGGGTTATATTACTTTTAGAAGAAGAAAAATCAAGGAATAATGAATTAGAAAGATTATTAACTGAACAAGAAAATAAAAATGTAGAATTACAAAGTAAATTAAAAAATAAGGAATATGAATTAATTGATAAAATTAATAATTTAGAAAGGAAATATAATTCAAATAAAGAAAGATTTAATTTATTAATTACAGGGCTAACAGAATATTACAGTAAAATTACCTTAAATAACCAACCTTGTAACTGTAATAAGAAATTTAATTTAATAATTAACAAACAAGAAAAAGAAAAAGAATATTTAAATAACCAATTAACAAACTTAAAAAATGAATTAAAAACAAACCAAGAAGATTTAATAATTAATTTTAAAGAATTAAATAATTTAGAAATAAAATTAAAAGAAAAAGAAATATTCTTAAAATTAAAAGAAAAAGAATTAAAAAATTTAAATTTAAAATTAGAGAAGGAATTAAAAGAAAAGAATGATTTAATTTGTAAATTTAATGATTATGTAGATTGTAGTGATAAGGTTAATGAGTTAGAGGTTGTTAATTTACAGCTTAAGAGACAAGTGGATGAACTTAGTAAGGTTGTTGAGTTTTATAAGCCTTTTTC
Source organism: Chrysopa pallens (assembly GCA_020423425.1). Classification (NCBI taxonomy): domain Eukaryota; kingdom Metazoa; phylum Arthropoda; class Insecta; order Neuroptera; family Chrysopidae; genus Chrysopa; species Chrysopa pallens. The sequence goes on along the minus strand of CM035597.1, from coordinate 9,839,412 downwards.
TGGGTTGAAGAAGTGAATGAATAAATGATTATGTGGTGAAATATTTGAATATTTAATAATTTGAAATTAAGATTATATTCTTAAATTAAAAGATAAAATTTTTAAATTGAATTGAATTTCATTTTAAAATTTAAAATGAATTGAATTTTATTTCTATTTATTGTTTGATTTTTTTTAAGTTTTAGTTAAAATATAAAAATTATATTTTTAAAAAATATAATTTATATTTAAATTGAATTTTATTTATTTTATTTTTTTATTCTTCAATATAATCTTATTTTTTAAATTGAATTTTATTTATTTTTATATTTTTTAAGATTGTTGAATTTTATTTATTTTTAAATTGAATTTTATTTTTAAGGATGTCACTCATAGACAAAAGACTCACAAAAGAAATAATCTCAGAAAAAGCACAAGAATCTTACACTTTTAATAAAAAAATAATAGAAGAACTCAAACCAACCATCCAACTAATAAAAAAAGAACACTTAATTACCAAAGAAACATGCGAAGAATACAACAAAAAACTCTCTCTTCTCTCCCAAGAGCTAAATTTTATAGAAGAAAAGAACAAAGAATTACAAAATGAAATATCATTTCTTACCAATTTATTCGATCATTTAAGAAAGATTGTTATTAACTTAGAAATACAAAATGAATCATTCGAAGTGTTTCAAAATGAAAATTTAGAAGATTTGGATATCATTGCAAGAATAGAAAGTGGCTTGGAATCAGTTCATGATTTTGATTCTGTTTATAAAATAAGGGTTATAGAAGAAAGGAAGGAAGAGATTGACAGAACTTTAAAAGGATTTTTTAAAAGATTCTATTTATTTTTTAGAGAAAAGATTGGTAAAATTGAGTCTACCAGCAAAGGTGAACTAAAAATACACACCTTTTTTTATAACCAAACAAAGGTTTATGAGAAAATAATACAATTTGCATCTATCAATTTATCAGAAATATTTATACAAATAATCACTGGTTACAAGGAAATTAACACAAAAATTTACAAGAAAGAATTCGAGAACCATTTAAAATTAATTTACAAAGTTTTCTCAGAAAGAAGAAGCTCGAAGGCAGAAGAAATTTTTCAAATATTTTTTGAAAGTTTCTTTTTGGTGATCAAAGCAGAGGTACATTTTTGTTCTAACCATCTTTTGTTTGACAAGATTGATGTTATTGAGTTTGTGAGTGACATTTTTTACGATGTGGTTGATTTTCTTTTACATTCTTTAAACGCGTTTTTTGAAAAAATGCCTTTGGATTTGATAAACGTATTACATTTAAAGAATTACAAAAAAGATGGAAAAGAAGGACTGATTTGGAAAGAGGTGTGTGACAAATTAACACAACAAAGAAAAGTTTATGAGGATAGGTTCATTTTAGAAGAAAGTGACAATTTCTTTAGCAGAAGCCGAGATAGAAATTTAGAATTAACACTCTCCAACCTAAAAAAGAAGATGACCAACGATCTTAGAACCAAATTAATACAAATCGAATTAAAAGACATTTTAAGAGAAGAGAATGACATACTTGACAGATTAAAAGTATTAAAATTATTGTACAAATTCAATGATGAAATAAAAGATGACCAAATTAATTTGAAGATCCAAGAAAAGCTAAGAGGTTTAGAAAAAGAAATAATTGTTTATGTTTATGAGGATGATGATAAAAAAAGGAGGAGAGTGGAGAGATTGATTAGGCATAGTAAAGATGAGGCTAGGGTTAGTGAGTTTGTGTTGTTGGTTGTTAAAGAGAATTGTGATGATTTGTTTGGGAGAGAGGTTGATGAAATTGTTAAAAATGTAAAATAAAAGAATATTTTTAAAATTAATATAATTTTATTTTGAATTTTAGTATAATTTATTCTTCAGAAATATTTTTTTAATTTGATTTTTACAACATTCTTTGATTTAAGATATACTTTATTCTTTAATCAAAGCCTATAAGGTAAGACAGGTTTGGCAGTCAAAAGAGTGCGCAAGGGCAATTTTTAAGCTTGTGTTGCTTAAAAGTTATATACAATTGTATAGAAACATATTTAACCATTTGTTTCTTTTTGAATGATTAACTTGTATAATATAATAGTTATTTGTCCCAATCGCGACGGGAAAAACTTGAAATTAGCAAATTTATTTTTATTTATATCGTAGCATGTCACATCATTATCTCAAATATTTCTCATTATATTTAAATCATTAATTTATATATTTTTGGATGTTATGACATTTAAAGCCTTTTTAATTAAAATAAATAGATGTCGTGGTAAAATAAATGTTAATATGACTTGCAACACTTTCCTCAGCCTAAAAATCAACCCCTGTGACCTTCTAAATATTTATCCGATTCCGCTTACAACCAAAGTCAATTTCAATAATACCCAAGTTCCTTTACAGTCCGTGGTTTTGTATGATTAATATTTACTACATCAAATTTATTTGCTTTTTTATTTTTTATCCAAATCACTTATCGACGAAATCAAATCTTTTACAATGTATATTGTTTCTATCAATATTTCTGCTTTGCAAGCGTGAAATATTAATCTTAGACAGATTCATGGAGTTTTTTAGAATAATAACTATTTCATGAAAAAATTTGTTGCATCCGTAGACCAAAGATGAAAAAAGCATCTTTTAGGACCGCGGTATAAAGAATTGGCATTAAACTAATTGCTTCCTTGAAAGGAATTTCTTTATAAATTTGTAGAATTTCCGTTATAGTTGAACTAATTCTTTTAACTTGTGAATTACCGGTTAATTTATCTCCTATAGTCGTTTTAATTTCAATTCTATATTACTTTGCAAACCATTTAAATTATTTAGAAATAAATTGAGTACTGATTTGTGAACGAAGCATTTGGTCACGATAGAGGCAGTATAGGTATAGTGACTTACCTCTTGTTCCTTCGGGAGCCCTTATAAGGTGGCCACTCAAATCTTTGTTGTTATTATTATTTTTATAATTATTTAAATAACCCATATTTATTTAATATTTTTTGTATTTAAGCTTTAAATTACCTTCAAAATAAGGAAATATAATAATACTTTATTTTAAGTACCTTGATCAAATGTATATTTTTAGATAAAGGATATCGAGTTATCCACGTCTCATACAATATTAAAATTACATCTTGTGTTTTAAACTAAAAAGAGACTCAATATCTACCAAATTAGTAGCAGAATCCATCATCAGCAGTAGGTAAATCTTATTTTAATCTAACTCATATATATAATATTTTTTGTTTATTGGCTTGACAACGTCTAAATAAATAAATTCAAATTTATCAACAATAGTTAATTTACCCGAAATTATACCTTTTTTATTTAAAGATCTTTATTTTTTAAAGTTGTTACAATTATTATTGAATTTTGTTATCTTATCCTTTAAGTTCTCAATGATATATATCTGTTTCAAAGGTTTTAGCTCCTTTTCAATACCTGGATGCCTAATTAAAATAAAAAAAAGCTACTAACTTTCGAATTTTAGTTTCATTCGTTATGGTTTTTACGTTGATATTCGTCTTCTCTGCTATTTTTGCAAATTCGTTATATATTTTACTAATATATTCGAACACCTTGATAGAAAATTCGGGACCTTTTTATTCTTTCACTTAACACGTTCTATCCTGACTTCAAACTCATCAATGCATAATTTTAATTTTTTAAACAATCGATTTAAATTTCTAAAAATATTCGGATGAAATTACCTGTTCAAATCTTTACTTTTTTCCGAAAATCATATGTTTAAAATATCAAAGAGATTTAACAACGTCCAAAGTTTCTTTTCCAGCATTAGTGTATTTTTCTTGGTATTTGTTCAACTTTTTACTAAATAACCCAACCAATTTATCTTCTTGAGTCAATCCATTACCTATTTCTAAATTAGAGGCATCGCAATGTAAAACAAAATCTTAGTTTAAAACTACATGGTTTAGAGTTATGTTAGATTATATTTTTAAAGTAAATATTTCACAACGTCTTGGTGTTTTTTATATAAATTTATTTTGTCTGCTTTCAAGAGATTGGTCGCTGGTGATATCTCAATCAAAAGATTTTCTTAGAATTGCTCATATCGATTACAAATTCCAATTAACTTCTGCAATTTCTTTTTCTTGCTAGATGCTTTTATTTAATTTAAAAATTTCAACCCTCTTTTTTTATTGAAATTCCTTTTCGTTGATATTGAATTCTAGATATGAAATTTTTTTCAAACTAAACTTCGACTTTTCAAAGTAAATAGACAGTTTTTTGTTTTTACACAGAACTAATACAGTATCTAAATCTTTTAAATGTTTTTTTTATGATTCATAATCCGTTAGTGAAATATCTAGAAAATAAAACCATTTTTCGTGTTTTTAAAATCGAATTTTTAGCTCTCTTAAAGTTTTCGCCGTCCGTCAATCTAAAGGGCATTTGCAAATATTTATATTGATTGTTTAAAATCGTAAAAGCTGTTTTAGGAATATCTTTAGGATTACTTAACCTTTTGATATCCGGAATTAAAATCACCCTATGAAGATATTTTCTTTCCGTGTAAATCTAATAATCTATCTCAAACTGATGCAAAGGGATATCTGCATTTTTTTCGTAATGAAGGTGAGCTTGCGATAATATATTACCAACCTAATATTCTTATCTCCTTTTGTATAGGCAACGCAAGACTACTAAAATGTAAATTTAATTTCCTTATGATATTATTTTTCAACAAACGTGCAATCTCCTTCCAAACTCTTCATTTAACTTATACGTCGCTTTATAGGATTTTGGCGCTACTAGATAATAATTACATATTAATATTAAATTAGGGATAGTTATTCCCAATATAATATTGTTATATCCTACAGGATATAACCCAGACACTTTGTGGTTAAGTAAAATGACTTAAAAGTTTCCTTTCAACTTTACTTAAACTATTTTTTGTTTGTTTAAAATTCATGGATTCAAATTTTATTTCTCTTAAATACTTTTAGAATATAAAAGGCATTACAATCAGGATTCGAACACAGTATGTACTTGGCTACAACAAACATTAATATGTAATTATTATTTGGTAATGGTTTTTTTTTGAAAAGTAATAATGAATAGGAGGGGTTCAGAAGAATCTACAGAGGCTTTGAACATTAATCTGTATCACAAAATAAATACAGAGTTAGATGAATCGATTAGGTTTATATAGAAAAAAAAGATAATAAAGACTGAGAACTATTGTTCTTCTTGTAACAACCAAATGAAATTTAAAACAGATACTACCTCTGTAGATGGGGTGATATTTTTTTGTTTTATTATAGGCTTAGAAATAGTAGGTCTGTAAAGTACAGATCCAAGTTTGAATGCATTAAAGTGTCCTGTGATAAAATATTAAAGGCGGTTTTCGCTTTTGTCATGGACCAATCAAACTTCCAAGCTATATATTTGACTCATCTGACAGGACCAACATAAATTAAGATAAAAGATCTAATCAACTTCAAGATTGACTTTACTGAAAACAAAATAGGAGGGCGTGGGGTTGAAATAGAGATCGAATAGACTACGATGTGCAATGAATTAATTATTACAGGTCTTTCCAATGCTCTTGATAACAATAATAAAATACATTTGATTATAGGGGGGAATAGAGAGCAACAATACTATAAAATTCTCTTTAAAAATAATTCCTAACAGAAAAAGGAAATTCTCGAAAGAATATTTAATGAGAAAGTAGACAATGAAAGTGTTTTTATTACCCACGGCTATGCCTCTTACCCATCTGCTATACGTTCTTTTAGTTCTACACATATTGTCATGAATCATTGCGATGGGTTTGTCAATAATGGGGGGTATAGTACAAATTTGATTGAAAATTTATAGTCGCACTCGAATAAAGACTACCGAGAAAGATCAGGGTGAACAAACAAGAAATTGATTGTTCTTGAATAAAAGAAAGCACGCTTAGATCTAAAAAGCAAAAAGACTTAGTTTCAGCATTCGTAGATATTTTAAAGTTATCTAAATATAATTAAAGAAATTTTAGAATTAATATTTATCTATCTCCTGCCCCAAGGAGCTTGAGGGGCAGGAGATAGATTATTTTTTTCTTATTGCTATTTTTAAAAAACATATTAGAAATTTTAATATGTATTATTTTATTAACATATTATTTTGTTATTTTATTATTTTATTATTTAATTAATTATTTATTTTATTTGTTAAATATATATGTAATTATTATTTGGTAGAGTCAGGATTTGAGTTTACAACTGAATTATTCTGCAACTTGATTTCATGTTTTATACCAAAAATACAACTGACTTCAAAGGTTTGCCTTAAAACTTGTATTGTAATTAAGCCACTTTGGGTTAATTAAACAAAAGCCCGTCTAATTTAAAAATATAAAAATAAACAAAAACAAAATTAGATAGAAGGGATGAGAAAAGAGTGTAATTATAAACAGATAAATAAAAGGTTTGAAGAAACATGTTTATTAGAATATTATTTCAAAAACAATAGAATACCCCATAGAATCGTAAACTATTTGTTAAATTTTGTTTTAAAAATTCTTATTTACAATAGACAACTTTTTTTTTGTCATTTGTACACTTTTTTCTAGGGAAAGGCAATACCAAATCGTCGTTTTTGATAATAATTTTATCGAAATCTCTGACAAGGTTATTCAGTTGAATGAATTCTAACCCTGAAATAATAAACTCGAAAGTAATCTTTAGAGTGATGAAAGCTCTAATTTTTTATTTGATGAGTTACTTGTCTAAAAATGCATTTCAGATGCTAGCTCATATTTATTTCAACTTTTATAGTGGTTATTGTTATCTTAAAAAAATTAATTCTTTTATTTTTAGATTCAAATCGTCTGCCAATTTCTACGAAAAAAATTATAAGTAGAATTTGTATCAAACCGAATCTTAGACACTTTGTCTTTGATTTGAACAGAGTAAACTAAGTCCATTTATTTTAATAATTCTAGTTGTTTTTAAGGATGGATTGTATTTTAGTTTTATATCTGCTGTATACCAACAAAATATTTTATTTATTTTTCAATAAAATTAAAATAAAAAATATACCCCAAGAAGCTAAGAGGAATGATGATAAGTGCCAAACCATTAAATAAAGAAAATCAGTTTAAACATTTTAAAAGAAACATTTTTTGCCACCGGCGAACTATCGAGAGTTCACGGCAATATCTTCTGGAATTCCGATTAAACTTATTGTCTGTTTTCTCAAAAATATTTCGTTTGTTATCTTAATTTTCTTTAATTTCAACTTGTTATTCGGGTTGTAAATTCTTTAATCCTCTTGTATCTTTTATTATATTAATATCTTGTCCAATTTTCATAATTCTAAATTTGATAATCATTTCCTTTTCAGATGTACTTAAACCTTCAATAAAGAATTCTAAAAATTTTTTCTCTCTTAATTTTCCTATGCAGAAACACATGTATTGGTTTGATTTAAGATCTCTTAAACTTTGTTTCTTATGTTTAAAGAAATTATTTTCTTTTTTAATCTTTTAAGATTGCATATATAATTTTCAAACAACCTTCAGAATGATGACGTTTCTTTACCTTTTTAGTGATTCTGCAAAGGATTAAGATGATTCGAAAATCCATCTATAACCATCATACATAGATTACGAAAAGTCCGATCTGGATTTCTTCTTTCCGTTGACATAGTTTTTTTGTTGCTCTAAAATCATTAAACCAATATAATACATTTTATTTGGATTTATTAAAATAGCAAGTTCGAAATCGGAAAATTGATTAGTATTTCTTTTTTTGCTTTGAATTTTTTCTTTCTTGCTGAAAATTTTTTACTGTGGTTACTTTCTTTTCTGAGCTCAGATTTGCAAAGCGACGAGAAAACCTAGAATTATTAAATTTATTTTAATTCCTTTTAGGGTGTGTGCATCATTGTCTCTAATGTTTTCCATTACATATAAAACCCCCATTTTATTTATTTTTACGTGTTATGACAGTTAAATTTTTTTAATTGAAATTAAATAACTATCGTAGTAAAATAAATGTCAATGTCATTGCAACATTATTATTCTCTGTGTAAATTTTACATCCTTAAACAACAAAAGAAAATTCTAAAGCATGATTTTATAATTTATGTTAATATTACAGTTGTTTTTTAATAAAAATATTTTTTATATAAAAGAAATATTTTTATTAAATTAATAATACATTATTTTTTTAATTTTCTATATAAAAATATACTTTTTATTACTTAATACTTTAAATAGTGTTTATAAATTAATCATGTACAATTCTTAAGGTAAAATAATTAAATATTATTTTAAAATGTTTTATTTATGATTTATTTTACATTTTTTAGTAATTTTTAATAAATAATTCTCAATGCATAAAATAAGATAACTAAGCATAAAATGAGTAAACACAAACTCAGGCCATAAACATTTAAGAAAATGAATCTTAGCACCCTTGGCTGCTTGTCTCACCAAAAAACCACTTAACCTATAAACATTACCAGTCCTAATAATCAAATCTACTGGCTTATCAAACAAATCAGATTCATCATAGCAGATAAAAAATCTAAACACACTTTCTTTATTCTTAGCCTGTAAATTATTTTTACTGGCAAAATCACAGATCCTTTCTCTTAGCTTAGGCTGTAAAAGTGTAAGATTACCAATTACTTCTATTTGGTTATCAAAATAAGTCTCTTTTTGTAAAAGAGATTCAATTTCATCAAATTCTTTTTTTGGTCTGCCTAGGTTCTTTACACTTAAAATAAAAAAGTTTGCTTCTTTGATTCTTACTTTGTTACAAAAGTAAATTACTTCTTTTAGTTTGTTTAAGCCTATTTCTTTTGGATTAGGTTTATTTACTTTTAATGCAAATCTTCTATTTCCATCCATGATAAATGCTACTTTTAAATTTGATAAGTTTAATGGTAAATGTTTTATTGGCAGATATTTTGTTAAAGAAAGGTTTTGAATTCTTTTTAAAAGGTTTATCAAAAGAATTAAGAATTTTTTCATTTATGGATTAGGAATATTATTTTAAGAAATAATTTAATTTTTAAATTGAAATAAAATATTTTTAATATAAAAATTTAATTGTAATTTATTTATGCTGTTATAAATATTTTAAAAATTATTAGAATTTATAAAAATTATTAGAATTTAGTTGGAATGCGGCGAGAGTTTAATATATATCCTACTTTGGAGGGAAAAAATAATTAAAAAATAATTTCTGAATTTTATAAAAAAATAGAAAAAAAATATCCAAGTTAAAAAATTAAAAAATATTAAATTACTTATAATTAATATTTAAATTTAAGGTTAACCTATGAAAAGTTGTGATCCTTTTTACAATAAAGACAGTAGCTGCAGATTCAATGATGACAATTAATTTTTTATGGATGCATTAAGTTTTAAAAGATGACCTTTTTTGCAAATGTGGGAGAAAAATGAATCTAATAAAAAGATTCAAAGTAACTGACGACCATGAAATCAGATGTCCGTGTAAATATAACGGACATCTTATAAAAGAAGGCAGTTTTTAGCAGATCAAAGCTGCCTTTAAATAAACTAATTCTTTTAATATACTTTTGGTTGCAAGACATACAAACTTCAAAAATTAAAACAATGTTAAATCTCAGCAAAGTGACAGTGACAGATCTGAGCAATTTTTGTTTGGAAATATGTAGCCTGGTATTACTTAATATTCCTTTAAAGATTTCAAAATTGGCGGGAAAATAAAGTGGTTGAGATAGACGAGTATATTATTATAAAAAAAGAAAGTATCATAGTGGAAAATTTTATCCAGAAATATTGATTTTTTTTTGGAATAGAAAGAGAAAGCAAGCCGTGGTTTTCGGAAATAGTTGATAATAGGACAAAAGAGATGTTGAAAGATTGATCTGATTGGTTGTTTGTGGTGACCAATTATAATAAAGGTGAAATATTATAATTGGTTAAACACAATTAAAAAGAAATCTTTTTAAATAAATTATGCATTTTGGTAGAAACTGTTTTTATGTAAGCAAGCGGAAAGGGACGAGCAAATCCAATCAGAGACTTTAGTAAATTAAATTAAAAAATATCTCAAGCCTGGAACAATAATTTATAGTGATCAGTGGGCTGGATACTTTACAGAAACATTTAATCTTAGTAATTTAGAAAATTGTCAATATCCTCATTTTTTTTTATTGCCGAGGGGTGGGAAATCCTACCGAGAAATACCTTAGGGTTGCCCCTTCGGCAGATACTGTGAGCCTTTCACACACTAAAACCCACCCCCTTCGCACTATTGACTGCTTAAGTCTACTTTACCGTTTAGGCTTTGGTTACAAGAACTCTAATATCCTCATTTTACAGTAAATCATACTTTAGAATTTGTTAATTTTCAAACAGATTGCTTACTTATATTACCGAAGGATTTTTTGTTAATTTAAAACAGATTTAAGAAAAAAAAAGATAAGTGAGATGATTTTTAGGGTATCCTATTTGGATTTTAAATTATTGCTATCGAGACAACAAGTTCATCCTGAAGTGCCAATAATTAATTATTTTTTGAAAACAATCTCGGGAAATTATTAATTAAACTAATTAATTGAATTATATTTCTATTTTTAAATCAAATTTAAATATTATTTTTTCTCTCCAAAATGGGACTCACATACTAGACTCTCGCCTGGAATACAACAACAATTAAATTATTACCATGAAATATCCTTTCATCAGCCTCATCGAAAAAGACTTAAAAGGTAGCCACAGAGAGCCATGAAACATACATTTAGAAAATTATCGATGCTAGAAAACTTTTTTAGATAAATAATTTATCTTACAATATCATTAAAGACATGAAATCAACTTGTCACATCGATAATTTATATAAAAGATATTTAAAAAACGATATGTACTGTTGGATATGTCGATGACGACAATCCAGAAAATAAAGGAGATGATATAACTTCCCGCAAAAGGAATATATCATCAACTTCCCCTTTTAAAAGATATAAATCTAAAATTTAAATAAAGACATGGGTTCTGAAAAACATTTATTTAATAAAAATATAAAGAATGCGGGTGGAGCCAAGCAAGCATCCAACCCTAGACGAAAAAGACTAGACGATGATCCTGATAAACAAAGGATAGTGCGACAAGAGAAATCTATATCTAGAAACATAGATTTAAGATCGTACTCACATGGTTATCATCCGCACAAAGTTATATTTAAGAAAAATATGTGTGAGAAGAAGGTCAAGTTAGAACTGTTTCTTATAGAAGGAAGCGACAACTTTGAAGAAAAAGCATTGAGATCACAGATGAACGAAGTTATTTACAAAGGAACTGAGGATTTGAAAGAATGGTTCTATGAATTAGGAATTAGTAATAATTTGCCAGAGAACTGGGAAATCTTCAAGAAATTAATTATTGACTTTTGTACCGAATCCGGCATCGATTCCATAACGAAGTACAAAGATGAATCGTGGACGAAATATGTGATGAGACTAAGAGATCAAATAAGACTAGGAAAAACCGACGAAGAAGCGGTGATTAAAAAATTAAGAAAAGAATATTTACCGAAAATGTTACAGTCACTCGTATACTCTATGGATATAAAGTTAGATACTTTATTAGAGAGGATTAGTGATTACGAGAATATTTCAAAAGAGCTTAAAATTAAGAGTAGCTTTAAGAAGAGTAGAATAGAAAATTATATAAACAAATCTAATCAAGATGATAGCGGAGAGAAAAAATTTTATAGAGACAAGAAGAACATACAGTGTTACAAATGTAAGAGATACGGTCACTACAGCAATGAATGCCAAGGCTCAGAAAAAATTAATAAATTAAAAAAGAGCGTCAATGATCAAAGAATCAATAGTATAGACATTAGACCGATTAAGATAGAGAATAAGAATTTTAATGCTTGTTTCGATACGGGAGCAGCAGAATCAGTTATAACAAGTGCGTGTTTAGAAGATTTGCGAAATAAAACATATGAGGAAACTGATAAGAGTTTTAACTTAATCAACGGCGATGAAGTAAAAATTTCTAGGCAAATAAAATTAAAGATAGAATACGATGGAAAAGAAATTTATGACGACTTTAATATAGTAGAGAATAAAAAAGATAAGCAGATACTTGTAAGTAATAAATTAGTAAATCAGTTATTATACACAAAAAATAGCAAAATCCCAATAGTATGCAGTATAGAAACAGGGAATAATAATCCAGTAAATTGGAATCGACCACTTAGAACATTGCAGGATAGAAAAGATTTTGAAGAAATAGTTAATGATTTAGAGAAAAGAGGTATAGTGGAAGAAAGCACATCCATGTGGTTGAATCCCGTGGTAATAGTTAGAAAGAAAAATGGGAAAGTTAGATTCTGTATGGATTTCCGAAGACTAAACGAGATTGTGCAACAAGACAATTACGAGATTCCCAGAATAAAAGAATTGACATCAACACTTCGGAATATGAAATATTTCAGTAAACTGGACCTAAAAGACGGCTTCTTTCAAATAGATATTAATCCTGAAGACAAGGAAAAGACGGCGTTCTTTAATGGCAAAAGATTAATGCATTTTCGAAAAATGCCACAAGGCTTCAAGAACAGTCCTGCTATTTTTCAAAGGGCTATGCATTATGTGTTAAAAGGATTAGTGGGTACAATATGTCATGTTTACATAGATGATATCTTAGTATTTGGGAAATCAAAATCTGAACATGATACAAATTTGAAACAAGTTTTACAAAGACTTGAAAGGTACAACTTAGTAGAAAATAAAGAAAAGAGAGAAGAATGCGTCGAAAAAGTTAGCTTTCTAGGATTTGAAATTACGTTTAACAAAATTACGCCGAATACAAGAAGATCGCAAGGGATAGTAAATTTTAAGCAACCAAAAACGAAAAAAGAGTTGCAGAGATTCATAGGGTTAATTAACTATGATAGAGCATTTATTCGTAATATCACAGAACATCTGAAACCATTTTATGACATGCTTAAGAAGGATGAGAAATTTGTTTGGAATAATTATCACACAACGAAATTTAACGAGATAAAAAATTTATGGACTAATAAGCTTGAGTTAACCATGCCAGACTTCGAAAAACAATTTACATTAGAAACCGATGCCTCTAAAGTAGGAATTGGAGCATGTTTATTGCAAGAAAACTCCCCTATAGCATTTATTTCAAGATCCTTAACCAAAGCAGAACAAGCGTATGGAATTACCGAACGTGAACTCTTGTCAGCCCTTTGGGCAATGGAAAAATTAGAGTACTATTTAATAGGGAATAAGTTTATTTTACGAACGGACCATAAAGCAATGGAATATCTCAAACAAAAATTAGAGTTTGGTTCAATGAGAATACAAAGATGGTTTTCGAGATTAGAAAGATTTAATTTTGAAGTGAAGTATGTCGAAGGGAAACACTTAAACGGCGCTGACGCCTTGAGTAGAGGAAATATTAATATATTATCTGAGAACAAAATAACAAACGAATTAGAGAGCAAGGTTCTAACAATGCACAAGAACTTATTTCACAGGAAAAATATAATTGACAAAATCAGATCAGAAAACATCATTCTTACAAAAAGAGAATTAAAAAATATTTTATCAAAATGTGAAGTTTGCTTGAGAAAAGATGCAACTTACGATAAAGGAGGACAATATGTAGAGACTTTTGAGCCGGGGGAGATAGTTGCGACTGATATTCTAGAAATTGATAAAAACAACATTATTGTTTTAGCAATAGACTATTTTTCAAGAAAGTTGTTCGGGAAATATTTAAAATCAAAAGAAAGTAAGAAAATTAAAAATTTTTTAGAGGAAACCTACAAGATATTGCCTTTTAAAACATTATTAACCGACAATGGAAAAGAATTTGAAAACCAAAACATAAGAGAATTCACCGAGTCAAGAAACATTGTGCATACATTAGCGGTACCATTTTATCATAAGACCAACGGACGTATAGAAAGAGCTAACCGTACGATCAGAGAAGCGTTAAAAGGAACAAAGGGTAGTATAAAACTAAACCTGAAGGACATATTAGAAACATATAATAGTTCCTATCATAGAGGCATAGGAATGTGCCCTAATGAGGCAATAAAAATTGAGAATACAGAGCGAGTTAAAAATCACTCACAAAATTACAAAAAAGAATTCAAAAGAAATCGATCAAAGATAAAGGAATTCAAAATAGGAGATACAGTATTGATTAAAAACGAAAATAAAACAGGAAAAATGGAGGATAAATTTAAGACTGTAGGAAAGATAAAAGAAAGATTAGGTGGCAACGTTTATGAGGTTGAAATTAGAGGTAAGAGAAACATTAGAAGACACGCTAGGCAATTACGGAGTTTTGTAGAGAGGGATGTTGGATATGTCGATGACGACAATCCAGAAAATAAAGGAGATGATATAACTTCCCGCAAAAGGAATATATCATCAACTTCCCCTTTTAAAAGATATAAATCTAAAATTTAAATAAAGACATGGGTTCTGAAAAACATTTATTTAATAAAAATATAAAGAATGCGGGTGGAGCCAAGCAAGCATCCAACCATGTACTATAAAATTTAATCTTATTGATGTAATAAATTACATAAATAAATAACAGTTCATTCCTGATGGTATTAATTTATCTAAAAGTATACTAAGAATACATACAGTTGCGGAAAAAAAAAATGGGACACCATGTTTCTGTTCAATGATGAGGCTTCGAACTACTTTAGGTAATATAAGATGCCTTTTAACGGGGTTATGGGTAATTTATACAACTTAAAATTTTTTTATGGGGGGTTAATTTATATAAAAGGCGTATTCTGATTTTTTCCAGGGAAAGAAAAAATGGGACACTTTGCTAAAATGTTATCTTAAGAAATTTCAAGAAAAATTTTTCATGTAAAAGTTATGTATAAAATATTATTTGGTATTTATTGCTATTTAGATTTCAAAATTTGAGTTTTTTCCTTAGTGATTGAGTAATTTTTTTAAAAATAAAAAATAAATTTGAAAATAGCCAAACAAATTCGAAAAAAATTTTTGAAGGTTAAAAAAATGTTAAATACAGAGTAATAAAGTACCTTTTTTGTGTCTTTACTGTTTTTTTCACATGATAGTAGACATATTTTACGATCAAATAAAAATATTCCCCAAAAAAATGTTTAGATCATTGATTTTTAAAAGGGTGGGTATATGCAAAAACTTACAATTTGCAATTAGAAAACAATTATATATCGATAAGTAAAATTTTTTTTATATAAAATATTAATCGAATAGCATTTATTTAATATTTCGTATTTTTACCTTTGACTTTAATGACTTCCTTTAACCTTTTTGGGATATTTAAAATCAATTTTTGGCAAAATTCTGGTGTAATGTTATTCCAAACACGTAGTATTTCATCTTTTAAATCCTCTTTATTTTTTGTTTTGCTCATTTTTGATTTAATATAAGACCATAAATGTTCAATGGGATTTAGGTCTGGTGATTGTGATGGCCAGGGCAAAACTTTTAAATTATTTGACTCCAAGTATCCTTTTATTAGTTTTGAAGTGTGTTTGGAATCATTATCATGTTGAAATACGTAATCCTTACCCATTTTTAATTTTTTTGCAGACTGGCTCAATGAATTTTTAAGAATATCCATGTATTGAAATCGATCCATATTTCCTTCAATAAAGTGCAATTCACCTACACCTTTGTAAGAAAAGCAACCCCAGCACATAACAGAACCTCCTCCAAATTTGACTGTAGGCTGTAAATTTTTTTGCTCATATCTTTCGTTTTTCTTCCTCCACACTTTGACTTTCGCATCATTGCCAAAAATATTAAATTTCGTTTCGTCGGAAAAAATAACATTTTTCCAGAAAGAATCATCTTCTAAAATATACTCTTCACTAAACTCAAGCCTTGTCTTTATATTCTTTTTACTTAAAAGTGGTTTCTTGCATGCGATTCTACTACAGAATCCACTTGCCTTTAAATAGTTTCTTATAGTTTTAGAAGTACATGATGTTGCGAATTCCTTTTCTAATATATTTTTTATTTCAACTGATGTAATATCAGAAGATTCCTTTACTAAACTCAAAATTTTTTCTTTTTCCTTATACTTTAACAGCGAGGGTCTCCCAGATCCGATTTTTCTTGATAAACTCCCTCTTTCCTCACTCCTTTTAATTATATTGTGTATCGTAGACCGTGGAATTTTTAGCCTTTTTGAGATCTCTCTTACAGAGTTCTTTTCATTATGTAGATAAAACACAAAATCACACATCTGCTCTCCAATATGCTTACCCATAAATTGAAAAAATATTTGATTATAAATTTAAAGAGGGAAAGTTGGCGGGAGACTATATTTAATCTTGAATATATCAGAAAATATCTATAAATATAGATTTATCAAACAATTTGAAAGTTTTTATTGATTTTTTGCATATACCCACCCTTTTAAAAATCAATGATCTAAACATTTTTTTGGGGAATATTTTTATTTGATCGTAAAATATGTCTACTATCATGTGAAAAAAACAGTAAAGACACACAAAAGGTACTTTATTACTCTGTATTTAACATTTTTTTAACCTTTTAAAATTTTTTTACGAATTTTTTTGGCTATTTATAAATCTCTTTTTTATTTTTAAAAAAATTACTCAATCACTAAGGAAAAAACTCAAATTTTGAAATATAAATAGCAATAAATACCAAATAATATTTTATACATAACTTTTACATGAAAAATTTTTCTTGAAATTTCTTAAGATAACATTTTAGCAAAGTGTCCCATTTTTTCTTTCCCTGGAAAAAATCAGAATACGCCTTTTATATAAATTAACCCCCCATAAAAAAATTTTAAGTTGTATAAATTACCTATAACCCCGTTAAAAGGCATCTTATATTACCTAAAGTAGTTCGAAGCCTCATCATTGAACAGAAACATGGTGTCCCATTTTTTTTTTCCGCAACTGTATATGCTCCATGGGAGTAAATAGAGCCTTTTCAAAAAAAACTTATGTCCAAAGAATTTAAAAGTTATATACAAAATAGAGTGATATCTTCAAAATACTAAACTTATGAAACATAGATGTCGTGAAAACTTCAATTTCTGAGATTTCAGATCTGGAGGGAAGAACAAAGAATAAAAACGAAATTAATTAAATGGTTATAAGTAAACTTTTTTTGAAAATAATATAAAAGATTCAGGTAGTTAGGACAAAGGATCCTCACTGTACCTCAAGTACCTGCATAATAAGGTACTCCGGCCGCACTATAATAGAACATAAACAAATCTATATAAGTAAAATTGTAAGACAGTTTCGTGTTTATAATAGTTAGACCTTTTCAATTTAAAATATTATTAGTATTATTTTTATTTGTCACGTGTATATAAGGATTCGATTGTTTAACCTTGCTTAATTATGCTATGAACTTTTTCAAAACTTCTTAATTGCTTAGAGATTCCTTAAAATCTTTTTTGAATACGGCAATAGAATGTTTGATATATCTAAAAGAGTAATAATACATTTTTAGCTAAAAATTTATCTTTCAAAAAATTGAATAAAAAATTCTATTTGGTTTTTAATAAGTATTTTTTAAAAAACCTGTATGGCTTCCTTTTGACTAACATTTTGATAAAAAGTTGAATATTTTTGTATAGCCTTTTATATTTTTAATAGTGTTTTTTGTTATATTCTTATCATTTTATAGATTTAAAAAATATGTGTTAAAAAAAGAAATATTGTTTACCTAAAATAGGAAGAACTAGTATTGCCATAAATCAAATAAAAACCCCTTTAAAAAAATTTGTCAGAATCAATATTCAAAAAGTAGTTTTGTTCCAAATAGAGCTAAAAACACTTGAAAAAATGATTTAAGTGAAAATTATTGTCGTAAAAATTTTGGTGTCTGGATGCCAAAACCTAAGTATTAGAACTGAATTCTTATATGTAACGTTTTTTATTTTTGATTTTAAAGTTTAATATATATTAAAAAAAGTATTCGCGTAAGCTCATATAAAAATAATTTACTCAAATTATTGTCTATATTTTCATTTTAAAGCTCATTTAGCCCCGTTTCCGTATTCAAATATTTCTTCTTTCTCATTAAACTATGTCCTAATAAGTATCTTAAATACCTTATTCTAAATATATCTTCTTCGTCTTTAGTTCTGCAATCAACAAAGACAGAATATAGCTAGAGATCTTTAAAAAAGCATTGAAAACACTGAGCCATCCTTCGACGGTATTATTTTTTTTCAATTAACTTTCTGACATGTCGTATATCAGGAGGAAATCTTTGTTTTGATTTAAAATCCAAATAATTTTCATAAAAACAATCATAAATATTTGAGAGCAACGAAAATCATGGGCCATCTTATATTTTATCAAATGTAAATTTGAATTCAGAATATTAAATAAAAGAAGAGCACAAAGTGCTTTAGCATATAACCAAAGCTAGGGCAATTCTTTATATAGAAGCTACTCCTTAATTCTAAACTTCTCTGTATATTATCCGAGCAGGGCAGGAAACGGGCCAGGAAATACTGGCATAATTAAATTAATATATAGGAGTCAAATCCGCAGCATGTTTAAAATCGCATTTGATCAAACTATGTTTTAAATCTATAAGTAAGTATTTTAAAATTTAAAAAACGTTAATATAAGTTGATTTTAGCCAGAATTTATAATTAAAAAAACATTTAGATATACATGATGATTAATCAAAACACATACAGTATATAATTCTGTGTAAGTGGTTTCAAAAATCCTAAAGGTCCCATTAATAGGATAACTGTATTATCTTAAAGAAACATTTTACCGTAATTTTGAAACAATATAGCAAAATTATCACATTCTGCAAAATTTTAACTTTAA
The DNA here is from genome assembly GCA_020423425.1 of Chrysopa pallens. Classification (NCBI taxonomy): domain Eukaryota; kingdom Metazoa; phylum Arthropoda; class Insecta; order Neuroptera; family Chrysopidae; genus Chrysopa; species Chrysopa pallens. Next base: position 9,820,559 of record CM035597.1, on the reverse strand, counting down.
CGAGGCTATTTAGGTAAAATGGAGTTAGTAGATATGTGATACCAAGCTTATTACTTAACTTTTGGATAGAATGAGCATAGGGGTTTGGATTAAGTTTATTATTTTAATATCTTCTTAAAATCCTATATATATTTTCAAAGTCTTCTAACTGTCTCAATGTACTAATATCACATCCAACTAAAACAGAACTAACAATGCTTCCGATGGAATTTGTTTATTCCTTTATTTTATTTCATTTCCTCTAATAAATATTGCTTAATTATTATATCATAAGGTGGCTCGTGATTATGTAAAAGTGTTGTACTACTAATAACTATTTCCCTTAAATAATCGATGTTAGTCTTTATGATGGCGAGGCAGTTTGCATTAGCACACTTCCAAAATTGATTTGTTCGGCTCGCTCTTTTCTTATTATAGACGTAACGGTCAATTATTTATTTGTCGTTGCTTTTTTTATTTTGAATGACATATTTTATAAAAAACTCTTTCTAAAATAAGCGACGAAAATAAATTCTAAATAAATAAATGTTACACACGAGAAAAGCACTTTCCAAATGCTTTAACGTTTGGGACATAAATTTTAAAAAATTACGTCAATAATATAAACAATATAAATAAACAAACAAAAATCCTCATAGTGTTTATAAGGAAGATTAATAAAGATAAAAACTTGAATTATTTTTTTAATATACCTGAAGTTAGGTAAATTATTAACTTTCCACCACAATAAAAAAGTGTTTCTTGTTTATATATAGAAAAAATTTTATTGTCAAAAGTAAATGTTAGAAATGTTTTTGTTATTAATTATGATTTGATATATTCATAGAAAAAAATAATAGTAAAAATTATGTATAAAAAGTACAAAAAATTACCGAAATATTATTTAAAACCCCCTTTTAAACTTTAATTACTTGAAAAGGTAAATAAAAAAAATCTTAAATATTTTAAATTGATTAGAATATAAGAATATTCTTAATTATCTTTATTGATCTGTTCATTTTTTAAGCAGTTTTTTCTATAAAAATCATGATCTCTACTACGTAATATAACAGCTATGAACTAAAAAAATTTAAGAGAAAAATATAATAAAAATCAATTCCTTAAAATTATTTTAAAATTGTATCTTCTTTTATAGAATCTAGATTATCATAACCTTTTTAAGTCAGCAAAAAAGAACCAAACATCATCATTTTCCACAAACTCTCTTTTCTCTAAAATACAACACTTTTCTTGATATAAATCGATACTTTATTAAATTGTGCTTTAAGGTGCTGGATATATACTAGTTTTATATAAAAATTAATATATTTAGGTAATGTTTGAGGAAAATATCCAACAAATTGTTTTTTGTTACTAAGTACTCTGGCACTTGCCGTTAAATATGTCCGTATTAAAGTATATTGACGATAATCTCCTTTTTAATTAAATTTTATAAAATTATTTGTTTTTATTAAAATTGTCTACAGAGAATCAAGATTTATTTTCAATTGCTTAATTATACTTTTCTCAGATTAGCTATTGCATTTTAAGATTCTTTGTAAATCCAAATGGCTTGAAGGAGCTAGTTCGGCTACATGTCCCAAAATGCAACAGAAAAAAATTTTTATAGCAATAGAAAGAATTTGTGCAAGAATAAGCCTGTTTAAAATCAAAATTCTTTAATATCCCCTGTCACATGCTTATTTTAGATGTTTAGAAAGGTTATCAATTTGTATAATTTGTATTTCACCATACTAACATAGAGATTAAATATATAAATGTAATGTTTTATTACCAAAAATGAACAATTAATATTTTACCTAGTATCTAAATAAGTTATTAATTTCACTTGTGCAGGACAAGAAAGACAGATAAACTAAATAAATAAGAAGCTTCCAAATACTTTCTTTATTCTATTCACATCAAGAAATTTTATCTCAGACACCTGCTATACGATGTGCGACCTAGAAACACGACAATAAAATAATTCAAAAAAGACTTGCGCCTTTTATAAACCCCGATAATCAGGTTATGTGGTTTATTGTCTTCAAATAATTTTTACACTAACTAGATTTCATAATTTTATCATTTGAAAAATACAATCTTATTGCATATTATCGTAGAAAAATTTAATAAGATTTTTCTAGAAAAAATTAAATCAATAAATTTAAATCTATTACCCCAAGCAAGAAATACACCAACAAAAGAACAAGAAAAATCATTAAATAACCATTAATTAATAATTATTTATTGTATAAGGTATTAGTACCTGAGAGGCTCGACACATATATATTTCTGCCAAAAATATAAAATACCATTTTGATAAAAGATAGATCAACTCCCCATCATATTTTATTTCAACAGATATAATTTTGTTATCAAAACAAATTTTGAAGCATTTTTATGTTTAATATATATTTCTTAATCGATTTTTCATTGAAAAGAGATCTTGACCTTGTGGGATGATTTTTGTTTCTTATACATCTTTAAAATATTAAATTACCAAAATTTAGAATACTTCCTCTGGGAATATTTGGTTTTAATTAGATATATATAAGAGATATATTTAAATAAAAAATAGAGGGAAATTTAATTTTCAAACTTATTTATTAAAAATTACAAAGAGAAAGTAGATGCACTTCCTTTTAACTATATGTAAAATTTGATGGTTTAATTGTATTACAAATGTCAAAAATATATTTATAATTTTAATAATACTATGATTTTTAAATAGAAACAATTTTAAAATTAAAGAAAATATTTTATTTACAAAGTTTTTTAAATCTCATTTAAAGAATGCGAATTTTAAATTTTTCATTAAAAGGTAGAAAAATTAATAAAATTATTCAAATATCCAAAAAATTAAAAGATCAAATTATTTATATTCTTAATGCTATAAAATATAAATGTTCCTCATTAAAATATCTTATTTAATTCATTAAATTAGTCATTCCATTAAATATAAATTAAAATTTTACAATAGTAAAAAAATCAATTCGGTTAAAATTCAAAACCTCAATAATATTTAAAGATTAATTTATTAAATTGAAATTATTTAATTTGGGTGTTTTGTTGTCTTTTTTGAAATTCATCTTCATATGAACTAAAATTTAGATAATCATTTTCAATAATCTTTTCTGTAAAATCAAAATAAGTTGAAATGGGTATAGAATGTACATTTAAATATGATATAAACGTCAATAACTTAAGATATTCATTTAACCTTATATCTAAATATACATCGTTTAATCCTTTAAAAAACAAAAGAAGATAACATCTGATGAAAAGTTTTAGTTTGTGAAGGATTTTGATTTGATAAATAGGTAAATATTTTTCTGTTTGTAATATGTTTTTATTTCCGAAAATTAAAAACATAATTACGTCACATTTAGGAATAGCAAAGCTAAGTAATAAATGTATTTTTTTAATAATTCTAACTTCTATTTTCGTATTATTCAACAGGGTTCTTAATAATCTGATTTCTGGTGTAAGACATTCAATTTTCTTATATCCTTTACTTAATAATAATTTTTCAACAAGAAAAACAAAGATCTTCAAGTTTTTGTTTTTATTCAACTCTAGTTTTATACTTGACGAGAATTTAGAATAATAAGTAGTCGGGTTGAACGTAAAAAACTCTTTATTTTTGATATTAAAGTTTAAAGATTGTCTGATAAATGATAAATGATTAATTTCAGTTAAGGGATTATAAAAACAGCTAGGAACCGATGCAATATATTTAGATTGTATATTTTCATTATTAAGCAGAAACTCTTCCAAATAAAAAATCAAAAAATCAAAGATATTCTCTCTTATATCTTTTTTAAGAATTGCATTAATTAAATCTTGGAATGAGACAGCAGTGTCATAATATTTATTGTAAAGTATGTTTAGCCTTATTGTTTCATTATAGAAATATTCTATTGCATATTTTATCACTATTTTTCTTATTAAATATTTATTATTTTGGACATTATATATAATATTTGAGGCGAATTCGTGAAAACTTATTTCTTTTATGTATAAATTTAAAATACTTTTTATTTGTTTATTCAGTTCTCTGACGATATTCGTTTTCTCAAAAATTGTGTTCGATTTTTCGATTTGGCGCAAAACTGTTTCGTTAGTTGTTGTTTTCTTTTGTGACCTAAGCCAAAAAACTACGTTCTCTTTTGAAGCGCCGCCTAGGAATTTATCGTAATCATGACGGTACGTATTGTTTAAGAGTGATCTATTAAGAAGAGTATGAGCGCAATAAATTTTACCGAGTAATAGTGACATTTTCATTTTTGAGGATTTAATTTTTCTAAATTATTTATTTTATCGATAAGATTTTAAATTAAAAATTTTTTTGATTCTCTACATTTTTCTTAAGTCAAGGTTCTAAAAAATTTACAGTATTTGTTAATATGAACACATTTTCATATGATTTATACATCATTAAAGCCTTTTCAGCAGTCTTTATTTTGATAGAAATATTAGCCAATATAAGTTAAATTAATGTATCAATAACAAATGATGCAAAAATTAATAAGTTGTTTCTATAAAAAGTAAATGCAAGTTTAAAGAGTTTTCATTTCTGTTAGAAGATATAACATTCTAGTTATGTATAAAGAACAGATTATATACAAAGAAATGTTTCAAATTTATTTGATCTTTACTTGTCTTTTAAGAGATAATTTAGACCAAAATACGTTTTTAGCTTATTTTTTTGATATTAGATTATCAATTTACAGTCATTGTTTAAATAAATATAGAAATTAATTTTGTTAGAACTGTATCTGAACCATCAATTGTAAACAAAAAGAATATTGTAAATTTATAAACAAACTACATACTGATTGTCTTAGTGTTGAAGCTGGTAGGCTTCTGGAAGGAGGTATGTGACGACACGATAGATTTTAGTGAATAAAATCGAAAGGTTAAAGAGAATATACTAGTGTTATAAACTATAACATAAATAATAATATTAATAATTGTAAAAAATAATAATTAAAAAATAATTTACCCCTAAGAAATCATCATGGCACATCATAAGAAAAATTTAATTAAACTACCAAACAAAAACTCTTTTTATAATCTCAACATAAACTCATACACGTAAAACACCTCATCTCAGGTTCTTTTCCCTCTAGGTCTGACAACTAGCAATAGTAAAATGCCTTGAGAATGTTGTAATAAAATGAATTATCTTTTTGTCATCCAGGCGAAAGGGTATCGACGTTCCTTGCAACCAAGTTCTGCAAGTTAAGATAAATTTAGGCAGACAATTGAATGTACAATGCAATTTTTAGCATGTGCTAAATTTGAGTACCTAGAAGATATATACAATTGTATATAAACATATTTAACCATTTATTTACTTTTGAGTGGGTAACTTATATAATATTATAGAAGCTATAGTAACAAGTCCCTCTAAGAATTTTCCATTCTCAAGAGAAAAAAAACATCCTAAGATATTATTTCATTATTTATGCTAATATTAGGCTTGTTTATGTTTTATAAGTATAAAAAAAAATATAATTTTAAAACGTGGAATATGATTCATATGAGTTTTTTGAGCTGTTTAACCTTTTTATTGATGATAATGAGGTCAAACACAAATCAAATATATATTCGAGTGATTGGTTAAGATCGCTGGACGATATGAACGACCAGCAATTCAACGAAACTTTTAGAATGAGCAGACGCTCTTTCAACTCTCTTAAACAATTCTTGTCTAATCAAGAAAATTCACCTTCGCGACTAGACCTTAAGCTTAAATTATTTTTATTTTTTGTGGGTCACGTAAATACTTATCGCAGATTGAGAGAAAGTTTCGGACTGTCTCATGTTACAATTTTTAAATTTCTCACTGAAATAACAAATTTTTTGTATTTAGTTTCAAGAAGAGAAATAAAATTTCCGTGCCAAGAAGAATTTACAGAATTAAAAGTTGGTATGCTGCAACACGGGAACGTGACTGGGGGTATTTTATGCATTGACGGAACTTTAATTAAAATCACCAAACCAAATGTAGAACACCCTTTTGATTACTACGATCGTAAAATGAACTTTTCTTTAAATTTTGTCTGCTGTGTTGACTACAAATTACGATTTAGGTCTGTAACATATGGTTACGGAAAAAATCATGACAGTAGAATATTGAGAAACTCTCAGTTAGCTGATATAATTGAAAGTATTAATGTAGAAAATACGTATGTAATCGGAGATTCGGCATTTAATGGTTACAACAACATAGTGACAACTTCAAATACAAATTCTCTGAATGAACATTCAGTTTTCAACAATGAGCTTAAAAAACAAAGAATGATTGTTGAGCATGCCTTTGGTCTATTCAAAAATAAATTTAAAAGATTTGATGCAAGAATTAAAAACGGACACACCGAAAAAAATATAAAAACCTTAATCAGTACCATGTTTATACATAACTTTTTAATAAACAACAATTGATTAATTATTTTTTATTTATTATTTTTTTTTAATAACTTTTAAGCATATCTAATTTTTTTTTATTGCCTAGGGATGGGAAATCCTACCGAGAAATATCTTAGGGTTGCCCCTTCGGCAGATACTGTGAGCCTTTCACACACTAAAACCCACCCCCTTCGCACTATTGACTGCTTAAGTCTACCCTACCGTTTAGGCTTTGGTTACAGGAAGAACTTTCTTTTCGATCACTACCGTCTCGCCTCTGTCGGGATGACAGCAGGGTAGCTCTCTTTACTACAACTTCGTCGAGGAACCCCACTATTGCTAGTATGTTTCCTCTCGGACCTTTTCGGTATTCTTCGCTAAACTCCACCGTGTCGTCACATAACTCCCCTCCCAGGAGCTAAGCATATCTAATGTGTCATCCATTTTCTTTTCAAGTGTACCAATTTTTTCCTGCAGCTCCACTAACTTTACTGACTCCTTTTCGCTTCTAAGACTCTTATTTATATAGACCTCTAGCGCCTTGACCTTTAAATTTTTTAAACTTACAACGGGTTCTTCTTCTTTTTTTGAAATATTACATATAGGCTCTTCTAACGACACTTCAAAACTTTCATCTGGAGCCATTACCTCTAGAGTATTTGCCAACATATCATTGTCCTTCCTTGGAAAGGTCTCATCGAACACCTTCCAGTACTTCCAATATACTGCCTCTCCGCCGCTCTTTTTTCGTTTACAAGCTACATCTCTGTACAAGCATAGAAGCTGATTATATTTGGTTTTTATGTCCTTACCCATAATGTTGCTTCCAAAGTTTGCTGCCAGCTCATCCCAACATTCTTTTGTTTTCCTGGGATTATTTTGCGCAGACTTGAATTTCCTTACACTTTCTTCACTGTGCTTAAGAACTATCAATCTTTCTGTAGTATCCAACGTTCATCTGAATTTATCCATTTTATAGAAAATATTTTTAATTTAAGTAAAAATTATATATAGTTGGGTAAGAATCTAATCTGTGTACAGGTTCGAATCCCAAGAATAAATATTTTTTTTATTTAAAAATATTAATTAAATTTATTTAAATTTTTCATAATTATTACGAATAAATCTGATTTGTATTTTAATTTTAACACGAATTCAGCAAAAATAAGACTCAAATCTGACTTGCAAGTTAAATTTCTAGCCCGTATTCTTTTTTTATAAATACACCACCTGTTTTCAATAGTTTGGGTATTTGCACCTGTTCGAAGATCAATGAAGTTTTCCGAATGATTAACTCTTAAATGAAGATACCCCAGCTCCTCTAAATTCACATACCCTGACCAGCAATCTGTTACTATAGTTGTCCCTTTTTCAACATTTTCGAGTAAAACTTCTTTTATTGTATCTTTGTCTCTTCGAATTACTTCTTGGAAAAAGATCTCATTTGTATGAAGATCAACTCCACCAATGACCCATGTAGATTTTACTTTTCTTCCTACGTTATATTTATGCTTACTAAACTTAGATTCGTCAACTTCAATTATTGAACCAATGCCGCCTAATTTCTTATTATTATATCTTTTTACGATATTAAATGTTTGTAATGATAGTATTCTATACCACTTATGGGTTGTATTTCTGCTTTTTGAGTTTATCTCATGTAGTGTTTTATCTTGGATTAAATCTAAGCACCAAAAATAAATTAAATCTATTAATTCAATTATATTTTTGTTGTAAGATTCAAATATTGTTCCTTGAAATAGAGAACAGCTACTTCCACATTTAGTGCATCTCCACCTAGAAATGTTACTATTCTTTTCTAACTTCATCTCAGCATTTAAACATATGATACACTTTCGTTTATCTGGTATGTATCTGTTTTGAAGTAACCAAGAAACAGTGGCATCATAATCTGAAGTTATATTCACTAAAATTCGATGATTCATTTATAGGTTAAAATTTAAAAAAAAATATTTATTCTTGGGATTCGAACCTGTACACAGATTAGATTCTCACCTATAGTTGATACCATATATAAAATTGAAAATGCTTAAAGATGAATGAGAAAATATATTGAAGAAAAATCTTATGGCCAAACACAATGATCATAAAAGAGCTATGATTACGTTTTCAGATACTTTTTAAAAACACCACTCAAAAAAAATTTAAATTATTTTTATATATAGGTTGGATGCTTTGTCTGCTGTTGTCACTTTCTTTTTAGATGTATTAAAACAGTAATAAAAAGAATGCATAATTTATTAAAATTTTCCTTTATATACTTTTAAAGGAGGCTGATCAATCATTCTTATTTTGGTAATTGATCGATTACTCCTTTTATTGTAAAAGGAGAAGCACTGTCAATGTATCCAACATATATATATAAAACATTGACGAGCCTAATATAGTTTTTTTCCTCAAAATATATGATTTTATTATTTAATATTTGAAAGATATTTTATTTTAAACTTTTTATATGAAAATATACTTTTTTATTACTTAATACAGTAAAACCTCTATTTAAGGCACTGCCAAATAATAAATCTTCTTTTAAAGAAAATTTCATAATTTTATTTTTTATTTAAAGGAAATTAATATGTAAATTTAAGTTTCTATTTAAAAAAAATAGCATTTTCTAAAAATACATTATATTAACCTAATATTTTTACCTCTATTATGACAAGGAAAGAAAGAAGCCCTTTTTGATTTAAAAAACGGAGTTACTAATATAGAAATATTAGAAAAACACTCCATTTCAAGACTACTTTATTTCGCATAAGTCATGACCGGAGCTAAATTGACACCTACCATGTTGGGTGTCCAAAAGACACCAATAAAGGGGTTAAAGGGGTGATGCGAAAATTTAAATGAGGAAATGTATTAGATATTTTCTCTTTAAAAGTATTTAATCTAAATTTAAAAAAATCATGGATTCGGAAAGATATATCTATTTTAAAAAAAGGAAAAAGGCGAGCAGAGCCGCCACGGCATCTAACCATACTTAGTTACTATTCTACATACAGTGTTTAATGGGATTCTAAATTCATCAAAAAACGACCCCAATCTTATTGAAGTATATTTTTTTTTACTTTGTGCATAAAATGTTCATATCTCTCCATATATGTGTGTCGATACTTCTCTTGTGAATACAAGTTTTCAGTTATTATTACAATAAATGCATGTTTTTTCATTTTTTAAATAACAATTATCCATTAAAAATTAAATAAAAGTTTTGTTTCGAATCTAATACAAATTATCTCAAATTGTTAGGTGTAATTGAGGGTTGTTTGATTTTTCGATTTATATTTATAAATAAAATTAAATATTCAATTATAGGGGAATCTAAAAATATTGATCCGAAGTTGATATGAATTTTTTTGTAAGAAAATTTTGATAGAATAAAAAATTGAAACGATAATAACCATACATTGTTTCTAAAAAATATAGGGTTAATTACAAGCTCTATTGTCTGCGCTATATGTTCTAGTGAAGTAAAAAATTTTAAATTTTTTAACTGATAACTTTCAAAGCAAATATTTATTATACATTTAATATCTATTTAGTATTATTTTAATATTCATTTGGTATTTAATTTTTTTAAGGAGCGGATCTGCGAGTTTTCGTAAAATCAACCCTGATAAAATTGTTTACAAGAAATCTTGATTTATTAAAAATTGCTTATTAATACTTTTGGTAAATTAGCTAGTTGTCTTTTAGATTCTTTGTTAACTCTAATGGCTTTAAGGAGCTACCTGAATGACAAGTTGCAAAAATACCTCACAAAAAGTCTTTCTGTTAGGGTATCAAAAATCTATGAAAATACTAATTTGTTTAAAATTATTATTCAGGAATATTACTTGTCTCGTGTTTATTTTATGGGCTTATAAAGGCTATTCAATTTAGATACTTTGTATTTAAAAATAATTTCATGTGTATTCAATATATAAAAAAATACAAAAAACACTTCCCTTCTCTAAATCCCCTTAAGGAGCTGGCGATGTGTTTTATTGTCTTCGAATAATTTTCCCATTAACTAGCTTTCATAGAATTTATTATTTAAAAAAAATATTTATTCGAATTGTTGTGACAGTTAAATGTCACAGATTGAAACATCATACAAGGAAACTCCTCGTTACTACTTTTGGCAAATTTATTATTTATTTAAATTATTTGTTTACCCCCAAGATAAGCATGGAAGAAGATATGAATAAAGATGAATTTACTATAATAAAAGTAAAAGTTAAAAATAAAGAATGGATCCAAAAACATTTATATATAAATAAATTAAAAGATAATGAGCGAGCAAACACGCTCTGGAAACATATAAATTTTTGTCAAGAAAATTTTAATTATATTTCGACAAATATTAAGTAAAAGCTCTCTCTATATTATATGTTAACAAATCAAATTATATGACAATATAGGTGTTTTGATTTGATTTCAAACATTTTCGGTGTGAATTAGCAGTACGATTTAAAAGAATCAATTCTTTTAACTCGCTTCGTAGTTATACACATGATTTCGAAGTTACATTAAAATATTAAATAAAAAACATAAATTTTAATCAATTTCTTATACATATTGATGTGCCCATCGGGTAGATACTCATTTATAAATTGATATAAATTTCCTAATTGTTGTTTATTAGACTCGTTGGTATACTGTTTCATGCTGAGAAGATATTGATGGGAAATCAAGGGCAATTTCTTTAAATACTCGGGGTTTTCCAGAAACCAAGTCAAATATCCTTTCTTGGTAAATCACGACAATATGTTATAAATTCGAAGTGTGATTAAAATACTATTTATTTTTAAAAAACTCAATTAATATAAAAATTTGTAATATATTTGATATCCTAAAATGAAAAAAGATAAATTAACAAAAACTTATTTAGAATATCAAAAATACTAAAGGTTGAATATGAATTTGACTCTGTCTGGATCTAAAGAGTTCTCAATAAAAAATTTATTTAATCTTTTCACCCTCTGTGCCTACCTCGGTTTCCTCCAGATGCTATTTGTGCTTTATATATTTCTTTCTCACCAACCAGAGATGCTTCTACTTTTGAATCAGTGATTCCCAAACTTATTTAGTCTACCGCCCACTTTCTGGGAAAAATATTACCTGGTGCCCAGTGAATAAATTTTTTAAAGAAAATTTTTTAATTAAGCTGAAATGAATGCATGTATATATGTGGCTCTATCTCTTTTATTAAATATGGTATAAAAGTTTAAATATAAACGTTGAAATTTGAAAATATAAACAAATTATATAATGTAAAGTAGAAATATAAATAAAAAAGATTTAATTATTCTGAACCTTAATGAGAAGGATGAACCTGGTGTTTTGCTAATAATTTAGAAATTCCCGGCTCATATTTTGACAGAAGTAATCTTAAATCATCACGGTCAACTATTTGCGATGTATTTCTTTTTTTGTTAATAAATTTGTTACCGCACTGAAACCTCGTTCTACTAAATAAGTTGAAGGAAAAACAATTATAAACTTCTACACAATGGCCTATATTTCAGAATAACCCAAAGGGATCTCATTTTGTAACCAGAATTGCTGATATTCGCTTTTAAATTTGAATTTTAATTTGTCGTTTGGGATCAGTTCAGTCAGCTCTTCTTGTATCCTTGGCGATTCTTCTGTGTTTGCATTTGAAAAAGGATCTAAAATCCAATCAGGTAGTTCATATTTAAAATATCCTCGAATTTTTGATTAAAATTTAAATAAAGAACCTCTAAGTGCTCACTATAAGAGTGTATGTCTTCATCCTTTTTCTCTGTTACATATAAATTTGGGAATTGATCAAATTCCCCTCGCCCAAAATTTTGTTTATATAAAACAAGTTTTCTTAGAAAGGCAGAAATCATAGATTTTGTTTTTATTAAGTTCAGTTCATCTCCCTGAAGCTAAAGATTGCTTTCATTAAATATTTAAACAAGTCTGCTAAATATGCAATACCACTTTTGTTTTTAATCAAAATCAATCGTGAAAAATCGTCTTTATCTTTCAAAAACTCTAGCACTGAGCTATAGAATTTATAAAACCTATCTAAGCAGGCAGCCACAACCATCGAACTTCTGCATGAAAGAGCAAACGATTATATTTATCGTCGTTTTCGATACAAAGTTGTTTAAATAATCTGTCATTTAAAGGTGGACTCCTAGATGTGTTGACGGCTTTAATCACATATTGTAAAGAATTATGTAGTCGTAAACTTAGATTTTTCGCTACTAGCTGTTGGCGATGAATAACACAATGTACAGTAAATGCATTCGGTACCTTTTTTTAAAATATACAAGAAACCCCCTGTAGCGTCCTACCATTGCTGGAGCCCCGTAAGTGACTACTGATAAGATATTATTTAATGGTAGTTCCTTTTCTTGAAAAAATTCATCCAAAGTATGTGTTATAATATACATCTTTGTTAAAGAATCTTTTATTAAAATTATCAATGTCATTGGTTTTGTTTCTGTTGTTTGGTTTCATTTCTTTCATGGTATAAAATATGAATTATGGGATAAAAAATTTTTTAATTTAAATAATTAATTCCTTAATGTATCAATTGGTTAATATTTTGCATTAATAAAAAGTTTTATAACAGTATAGAATAATGATTCACCTTTTGTATCCGTTTGTAAATATTTCGCAAATAAAAAATTTTTGAAAAATTTGTTCGTCAATTAAAAATCTCACGTATGCTAAAAGCAGTCCTTTATTTCCAAGCAATGTGGATTCATCAAGTTGAATAGAAACCCGAGTTGTTTTAAATAGCACATAATGAATCTTCAACATCTTGTGCAATTTCATCAGTTATTCTCTGCATTGTAGCATTGCTCAATGAAATTTTCTTGGTAATATCAAAAACCGGCTTATGCAGCATATTACGTATTGCTTTACCGATAGCTGGAATTATTAGTACCTCGCCAATGGTGTGGGGTTTGCCTCATTTGGCAATCATTAAAGAAATATTGTAGGATGCAACCAAACCATCAGTATTTTGTTGTTCCAAGCCTGAAAAGAGCTTCGTTAATGTCGGCTATTTAAAAATTTTTTCTTTTAATTTTTGAAAATAAGATAAATTGTTATCTTTCTTATCATTATGAATTTTCTTCAAATGATCTTTTAATCTTGAGGGTTTCATTGCCTCATTTGGCGAACCCTTTTGACAAATCAGACACATTGGAAGTGGGTTGTTAACTGGCGATTCAATAAACCAGTATTTCAAATATTCAATACTATATTGTCTAGATATTTTCTTTAGTTGAATCATTATTATCAAAAAATCTGGGGATATAAGTAATTAATATTTATTTTTAGATTTTTATGAAAACTTAACTTAAAAAAACAATAAATTGGATAAACAACTAAAAATGGGCGTATTATTGACACTGCGTATGCGATTGTAGCAAAATAAAAAATCATATTTAATCAATATAGTTGCAATGTTTGTTACTTATTTTTTAAATATTAAGCAATCTAGTAAAACCGTTCATGTTGATTGAGTCATTATATCCCCAATTTTTAAGTGCTCTGAGAATGTGGCAACTTGTGCTACAGTCCCATTCCATTGGTAAACCTTGTGATTTATCAATAATACGCAGGCCAAAAAAACGTAACAGGGGCCTTGGCTCGCTCTTTTCATCAGCACCAAGCCGTTCACATTCATCGGAGAAAGCGAAGGAGGATGTGGCACCCGAGATAATACAAGTTTCAAAAAAATAAATTTTATAAGCAGATGAAATTTGCAAATATAAATTTTTATTATATATATTAATAATTTTATTGCTGGTTTTGAATTGATCTGATCGACCCAAATACCTATAAATACTATTACCGCCCCCATGTTTGCTGTAGCATTCGTTGGGGAAAGTAAAACCCACTTTTGGGAAACATTGCTCTAAAATTTAAATACTACTTCATTAAAATATCTTGTTTAAGCATTTAATAAGCATTTAATTTAATATAAAGAAAAATTTTAACAATAGTAAAAAAATCAATTCGGTTAAAATTCAAAACCTCAATAATTTTTTGAAGATATATTTATTAAATTAAAAATATGGAATTTGGGCGTTTTGTTGTTTTTTTTGAAATTCATCTTTATATAAACTAAAATTCAGATAATCATTTTCAATAATCTTTTCTGTAAAATCAAAATAAGTTGAAATGGGTATAGAATGCACATTTAAATATGATATGAACGTCAATAACCTAAGATATTCGTTTAACCTTGTATCCAAATAGACTTCGTTTAATTCTCTAAAAAACAAAAGAAAATAACATCTGATGAAAAGTTTTAGTTTGTGAAGGATTTTGATTTGATAAATAGGCAAATATTTTTCTGTTTGTAATACGTTTTTATTTCCGAAAATTAAAAACATAATCATGTCACATTTAGGAATGGCAAAGCTAAGTAATAAATGTATTTTTTTAATAATTTTAACTTCTATTTTCGTATTATTCAACAGGGTTCTTAATAATCTGATTTCTGGTGTAAGATATTCAATTTTCTTATATCCTTTACTTAATAATATTTTCTCAACAAGAAAAACAAAGATCGTCAAGTGTTTGTTTTTATTTGACTCTAATTTTATACTTGATAAGAATTTAGAATAATATGTAGTCGGATTGAACATAAAAAACTCTTTTTTTTCTTTATAAAAGTTAAATAACTGCTTTATAAACGTCAAATGAATACTTTCAGTTAAGGGATCGTTAAAACAACTGGTAACCGATGTAATATGTTTAGATTCTATATTTTTATCATTAAGCAAAAACTCTTCCAAATAAAAAATTAAAAAATCAATGATATTTTCTCTTATGTCTTTTTTAAGGATCGCATTAATTAAATCCAGGAATGAGATAGAAGCATTATTATACTTGCAATAAATAAAGTTAAAGAGTAATGCTTCATTAAAGAAGTATTCTATTGCATATTTTATCACTATTTTTCTAATTAAATAACTATCATTCTGACCATGATATATAATATTCGATGCAAATTCATGAAAACTTTTTTCGTTTATGTATAAATTTAAAGTATTTTTGATTTGTTCGTTAATTTCTCTGACAACATTTGTTTTTTCAAAAATTGCATTTGATTTTTGGATTTGATGCAAAATTCTTTCGTTAGTTGTCGTCTTCCTTTGTGAGCTCAGCCAAGAAACTATGATTTTTCTTGAAGCACTTCCTAGGAATCTTTCATAATCATGTTGGTATGTATTGTTTAATAATGACTTATTAAGAAGAATATAAGCGCAATAAAATTTGCAAAGTAATAATAATATTTTCATTTTTATGGATATCATTTATTTGGTTTTATATTTTATCGATAACAATTGGAATTAAAAAAATTTTTTGATTCTCTTAATTTTACTTAAGTTAAGGTTCTAAAGATTTTTATATTATACGTTAATAAAAACACGTTTTTATTTGACTATTACATTAGTGATTTTGCTTTAAGATTGAATTTTATTATGAAAGAAAATATTTTAGTTAATAGAACTTAAAATAATATATGGAAAAAAATGAATTAAATGTTATTATCTTGATTCCTATAAAAATTAATATATTGAACATTTATTATACTTTGTTCAATATATAATAAGCTTGTAAAAAGTACTTAATTTGTTTCCTTCTTTTTTTTTTGGGAAGGTGGTTAAAAGTATTCAAGAAAATTAGATAAATTAATGATGGGGATTTTATTTGTTTTAATAATAATAAAAAAAGAACATGAAGAAGTTTTAGATAAGGGGGATGACGGTCAAAGAGGAGTATCACTATATCTTAAATACTTCTACAGCGTTCAATGCCCACGATCTCATTTTTGCTTGTTATACAAAAGAGTATAGACAATATAATTAGAATAAGCTAGAGAATATCGTAACTTTGATAAATCCTTCTCGTTTTTTTAACGTTTATTTTCTACAAGACTACATTCTTAGATTATTTTCTTGTATGTCAATTAATTAATTTAATCATTCTACTATTTATAATAACTAAATCAAGTAGATCAGTTGGTTATGAAATAACCATAAAACATAGTACTAAAACAGCTAGGGGTTATTAGAGCAAAAAAGGGTATGAATTTTAGGAAATTATGAAGAGAAATAAGGGCGGAGGATAAGAAAGATTGTAAAATATCAAAGAATCAAATAAATGATTTTCTTCTTTTAAAGGTGTAAAATCCTTCTATAATTTAAATCTATTTATTTACTTATTACTGTATCTGAGATGACCAATCCCGAACACATAAGTAGGGTATAATATTTTTTATATTACAAGTAAAAATTTAAACCTTAAGCCGATTGCATTTTTTATCCTAAATTGCTGATATAAAAGGGGTTTTATATAATAATCAGTCATAGTTACTTAACACAAATATCATATAATTAAATTTTTCATTTTTATTTTTTAAAAATATAAAAATGAAAAATTTTTTCAAAGTTATAGGGTTATTCAATAATATATGCAAAATAATTCACAATATATGCAAAATAAAATATACACCGGGTTAAAAATAAAATAAATAAAATTCACAAATATATAAAGTACATTTACCTAAAATATTAAAAACATTAGAAATATAAATAAATTTTTTATTTAAATTTTTACCTTAATATGAATAACAGTGAAGATTCTTCTATTAGCATTGAAAATTGTACTCAAACAAAGGCAAGAAAACCTAGACAAGTGATAATGCCAGTAATTTTAAAACGTATAAGAAAGGGTTTGGATAAAACCCTTTCAGCAAAGGAAATAGCCGACGATACAGAAATTTCGTTAGGGTCTACTTATAACCTCATTGATAAAATATCAGAGAGAATAACGGATACTGAAATATTGGCTAAGAAAAAGGGTCGTCCATTTAAAAATTAACCAAATATCAAAACTAAAATATCCGAAATCCTACTAAAGAATTCGTCTTATACACAAAGCGAAATGGCAATTGAGCTAGCAAAATTCGATATACGAATTTCCCAAAGTACTTTGTTCCGGAATCTTACAAGTATGGACTATACCAGAAAGAGACTAATAAGAGTCCCTGTTGAAAGAAATTCGCCTAAGAACTTGGATTTGCGCCAAGTATATGCAAGATCGATGAGTTTTGTTGCTGATAACGATCTTGTGTTTTTAGACGAGACTGGTGTTAATATGCACCAATCTCGCAACTACGGGTATTCACCCAAAAATAGCAAGGCTGTAAAAATCATCAAACGAAATAAAGGTCAGAATATCTCCTCTATGGTAGCTATTAAAATAACTGGTATATTAGCTTTTAAAATAATTGATGGAGCTTTTAATGGTGATTTATTTAAATCTTTTATTATTGATAATTTAGTTCCACATTTCGCCTTCAATAAATATGATGTTTTAATCCTAGATAATTGTAGGTTTCACAAAAGAGGCGATGTTATTAATTTGTTGAATGAGAATAATATCAATTATCGATTCTTGCCTCCCTATTCCCCGCAACTTAATCCAATCGAGGAGTATTTCTGTTTTTTAAAATCAAAGTTATCTGCACCAATAAATAACTTTAATAATGAAGAGGAGTTAAAATATAGGATGTTTGAAGTTTTCACAGAGGAATACGTGGATTTTTCAGGATGGTCTAGAGAAACGAGGAGATATGTTGAAAAAGCACTTGCAAAACACGATTTTATCTAATTGAAGTATCTAATTAATATTTCTAATGTTTTTAATATTTTAGGTAAATTGTACTTTATATATTTGTGAATTTTATTTATTTTATTTTTAACCCGTTGTTTATTTTATTTTGCATATATTTTTGAATTATTTTGCATATATTATTGAATAACCCTATAATACGTTTCTCCTATTATTTTTTAAATTATTTAAAACTTGTTTATATAGGTGTCATAACTCTCAGTATTACAAATAAAAAAATTTAAATAATTCTTCAAATTTTTTTATTTCAAAAAATTTTATACTCATCCCCAGATGAGTAAATAAAAAGAAGCATTGGTAAAAGAAAAAGAACCCCTATCTTTATTACTTCAGTTTACTTCAAGCATATTCCTTTCAAGTCGCTACCTAGTGAGTGCGACAATAGAAATTTTTGTTAACATCGAATTTAAATTTTAAAAAGCAAAGTATTTAAAACAGACTAAAAATCTTTAATTCCTCGTGCCCAGAGCCAACAAGATAATGTAGTGCTCAGCAGTCAATAGTATGCATGAGAATGTGTTTTAGTGAGCCAAAGGCTGACAAAGCATTTAACTATATATATTTAGGTAGAAACATATTATACCAAATGTTTATTATTCAATGGGCATATTTATAATATATATTATAATGATAGCCTTGATTAAGGTTTTCCATTCTCAGGCAATAAAAGGGTGAAACTTAAAATTATTGAGTAAAATCAGCCAATTTTATATTTCTAGTTAAGAATCAATACAAATATAGTCTATATAACTAAACTATTTGATATGCTTCCGCGGGAGTACTTCTCCGTTACGGAGGTACTGTAAAAATATGTTATTAGTTTTAGAATAAATTTGTTTAAAACCCATTATTTATTTATTATTAATGTATTTATACTTTTAGGGTTTGTTCTAGAACCTAAAAGAACCAATGCCTTAATTTTTATTAAAAGGTTCTTTTAAGGTTCTAAGACCCTTTACACCAGGGGTGGGCAAATAAATTAATCTACGGGCCGGATTGAGAGTCAAAAATTATCCGCGGGCCGGAAAATTTCTCAATTTAAAATATTTTGATAATGTTTTAATTAATATACGCTAACCATGGTTAAATATAAAGCATAATTAATCTATTCAATTTAAAAAATAAAATTGAGATCATTTTATTAATATACCACGCAATTATGATTCAAAGAGAGTTTTTAAAAGCTCCAATATAATATATGCTTAATATAAAGAGTTGCAAAAGATCACCTAAAGTATGAAAAGTAAATTCTATTTTTATTTGATATTTATATAAATATCAATGATAGGGAATATCTTTTATATTGTGGTTGTAGACAGTTGTGATGGATATTTACCAAAGAGGAAATATCATCGCTACTGGTCTACTATGTTTCCCCTTTATTTAGAAAAGGAGGTTTTAAAAGTATTTAAACGATTTAGATTAAATAAAGAGATGGTTTACGATAGAAATAACTTTATATATTTAAACTTTATTAAAAGAGCAAGCGGGAAGGCACCGCCCAACCATGGAACAAAGAAGGTTCCATCAGATGCCAGCACCAAAAAATATTCTGTACCTCAGTGTAAAGATACTATGTCAAAAAACATAGGGAAAGCTGATGAAAGAAAGAATAGAGATGGGAATGCTTGCTATTTTAAAAGAGAGTCTGAAAGTAAAGATGTGAAAAGAGAGCTTTTCATGATCGAAGGAGAGCCCGGATTTGGAGAGATGGGGCTAAGAAGCAAAATGACAGAGGTCATTAGAAGAAGCTGCCTTGAGCTTCAGAATACTTATTATGATATGGGAGTTGAAAATAAACTACCAGAGAGTTGGGAATCTTTCAAAGATTTTATTGTAAGTTTTTGCACAGAAAGTAGCATATATAATATGAAGAAGTACAACGACGAAGATTGGAGCTCGTATGTATCGAGATTAAGAGAGTGGTGTAAAGTACGAGAAATATCAGATGATGTGATTGTAGGTAAACTCCGAAATGAAAATCTGCCAAAATACTTGCATATGATAAGCTTTATACCAAATATCTCGAGTAAAGAAATATTTGATAATTTTAGAATGTATGAAAAGAATTATAGGAACAAGAAGCTTCCTGAAAATGAAAATAAATTTGACTTTAAGAACTCAAAAAAGGACCAAAAAAGGCTTAAGAAATGTTTTTCGTGTGGTAAAGTAGGTCATGAAATGAAAGATTGTTTGGGGAATAGAAGTAG
The DNA here is from genome assembly GCA_020423425.1 of Chrysopa pallens. Lineage (NCBI taxonomy): Eukaryota > Metazoa > Arthropoda > Insecta > Neuroptera > Chrysopidae > Chrysopa > Chrysopa pallens. Next base: position 9,800,253 of record CM035597.1, on the reverse strand, counting down.
AAAAATATCTTGTTATCGATGTGGTGAAAAGGGGCATGTTAGCAAAAACTGTAAGACTCCTAGTAAAACAAATAATATAGAGGTAAGAAGACATCGTGGAATAGACGAGAGAAAGATAGAAATCGATGGTAAAATCTTTAATGCCGTTTTCGACACAGGAGCATCGGATAATATGCTCTGTAGCGGCATTCTTGAAAAAGTAAAAGGCGTAAGAATTGATCCGGTTGTTAAAGAATATAAATGCTTTGACGGACGAACAAATAAGACATTAGGTGTAACAAAACTTAGATTTAAGTATAAAAATAATGAGTATGAAGAAGAATTTAATGTGGTGGATACGAAGAAATCAATGACAATACTACTATCCAATTCTCTAGTTAAAAGTATAGAAAATCCTATGAAGAGCCTGCCTGTAGAGTGTACTATTGATACCGGAGATATCCAACCTGTGAATTGGACCCGACCAATAAAAAGCCTAAAAGATAAAGAGGAGTTCAGAGAGCTAATAAGCGAATTAGAGAAGAAAGACGTAATAGAGCCTAGTACGTCCTTGTGGTTGAATCCCGTCGTACTTACGAGAAAACGCAATGGAAAAATGAGATTTTGTATAGATTTGAGGAAGGTAAACGATCTGGTAAAACAGGACTCATTCGAAATACCAAACATACAGTTTATGATGATTAGTTTAAGGGATATGAAATTCTTTTCAACAGTAGATTTAAAAGACGGTTTCTTCCACGTGCCAATCAGAAAATGCGATAGAGAAAAAACAACGTTTTACTCTGGCGAAAAATTGTACCAGTTTAAGAAAATGCCTCAGGGCTATAAGAACAGCCCATCTATATTTCAGAGATGCATGAATCTAATTTTTGATGGATTGATTGGAAAATCTTGTTTAGTCTATATTGATGATATTTTGATTTTTGGGAGATCAAAGAAATAACATGACGAGAACTTTGAGAAAATAATGAAAGTTTTAAGTAGCTATAACCTGGAGGAGAATAGAGAGAAACGGAAGTATTGCCAGACGAAAATTGATTTCCATGGATACATAATTGAGCACAATATGATAAAGCCATCTGTGGAAAGATCTCAGGGAATAACGGCTTATGAACAGCCGAAGACCAGGAAAGCCCTACAACGCTTTTTGTGCATGATAAATTACGATAGAATGTTTATAAAAAATATAACTGAAATTTTGAAACCACTGTATGACCTATTGGTCAAGGACAAGAAATTTGCATGGGAGATGAAACATCAGATCGCGTTTCAGAATATAAAAGAAAAATGGAAGGAAAGATTAGAATTGGTGATTCCAGACGTCAGAAAGAAATTTGAACTAGAAACGGACGCTTCTGGAGTAGGATTAGGAGCAGTATTAAAGCAAGAAGGTGTGCCAGTCGCTTTTGTGTCTAGATCGTTAAGTAATGCGGAGAAGAATTATACAATAACGGAAAGAGAGGTTCTAGCATCCATGTGGGGGATGGAAAGATTCAGATACTTTTTACAAGGCAGAAAATTTACACTCCTGACAGACCATAAAGCGATGGAGGAGTTAAAACGAAAAGCAGATTTCGGGACTCCAAGGATATCTAGGTGGTTTAGTCGGCTGGAATGCTTTGATTTCGATATTAAATATGTGGCGGGAAAGGATTTAATTTGCGCTGACGCTTTGAGTAGATCAGTGAATTCCGAGAATGAAGACGGGGAGGAAAGGAAGAGAAAAGAGATATTTAGAATTCACGAGGAAAACAACCACAGAAAGAGTATAATGGATGTCTTAAGAAGAAAAAAAGTAGGCATTACGGAAAATGAACTAAAGAATATCTTAGAATCATGTGAAATTTGCAAGAAGATGGATCCCAAAAGAAACAAAACTTGCAAGTTTGTTGAAGTAAGTAGACCAGGAGAAAGAATAGCAGTAGACATACTTGAATTAACAGCTGGTGACAAAGTGATAACTGCAATAGATTACTTTACGAGAAAAGTTTTCGCAATGACTGTTATGAAAAAAGAAGCTGTAAGAGTCGTGAACTTTTTAAAGAAAATATATGAAGAGATTCCGTTCAAAGAACTGTTAAGCGACAACGGAAAGGAGTTTAAGAACAGTGACGTAGAAAGGTTTTGTAGGTCAAGAGGAATATCCCGCCGGTTCTCGATACCATATTACCATCAAAGCAATGGTAGGATCGAGAGAGCTAACCGGACGATTAGGAATGCCTGCAAAAAAACCAAAGGAATAACAAAGATCAAATTAAGCAAGATAATAAACAATTATAACAATATGTACCACAGGGGGATCGGATGTACTCCAAACGAAGCACTGCGAGAGGAAAACTGGGCAAACGTGTTAAGTCATCAAGAGAAGTATAAAGATGAGTTTAAAAGATATGATTGTAATGCAGAAGCCTTTAAAGATGGAGATAGTGTGCTTATTCGAAATGAGTTGAAGCTAAACAAAATGAGTGAAGAATTTAACCTAAATGGCAAGATAAAGGCAAATGTGTATGGTGATGTTTATGAGGTAGAATGTGAAGACGGTAAGAGTATTTTTAGACATGCTTCACAACTTAAGCACTACTAGGAGGAGGGAGGTTGTAGACAGTTGTGATGGATATTTACCAAAGAGGAAATATCATCGCTACTGGTCTACTATGTTTCCCCTTTATTTAGAAAAGGAGGTTTTAAAAGTATTTAAACGATTTAGATTAAATAAAGAGATGGTTTACGATAGAAATAACTTTATATATTTAAACTTTATTAAAAGAGCAAGCGGGAAGGCACCGCCCAACCATTGTGATTTGGTGAATCCGATAGTTTACTTCATAAACATAAAAAAGTAATTTAACTGAAAAATAAGTTATGTTTTATGGATAGAGAAACAACTAAGTTATAATAATGTTATAAATAGCAATAAAAATATGTTAAATATTTAATATATATATCCTAATGAAATTGCAACCGTGCATTATAAATTGTCGCAAAGAGCCCGTGTAAAATTTAAACATTATATTTTGAAAGTATTAAAACATATAGAAATCAAAAAACGAAGTATATGTATGATCATAGTTCTTTGAATTGCTTCGTAATTTAAATCTCAGAATTTTAATACATAAATGTCAGTCGTAAACACATAGTGGTATGTACGAATTCGCTCATCATATTTATACTTATGGATATATGCATAAAACTATTCAAAAACTGGCACTCTTTATGGAGTATATACTTTTATTGTCCACCCATTTAAAACACAACGAAAATTGCAATTTATTATATTATTTTATTAATATTGCAAATGATTCATTTACGTCTGTCTGCATATCACCCTGTAATGATAGCTCAGCGATAATTATTTATTAAATAATTTTATAGGAATTTAATAGATAATATTTCTATTAAATTATTAATAAAATAAAAACTTTGTTTGGTCTTCCTAGATCATAAATTATTCTGTTATTATTAGCTAGTTTTATTTCTTCGTGGATTTCTTGTGTAGAAAAGATGTCATTTGAAAGAAAGCAAACAAGAAAAAAAATATAAATCATAAATATGCGTTTCGACCGATTAACTTTATATTAAATTCAAAAAAAGCTTTAATAAAATAAAATAGGTGTTCTCTAGCCCTATTCGACAAATAGATCGAATTCACCAGAAGTAAATATGCTGAGTATACACATCTGGTTATCTTTAATTATGTATTTAAAGTATTAAGATGAAAGCATACTCATTAGATTTATGTATATTTTGATTTTGTTAATTTTAAGCAAAATTATTACAGAAAGATAGTTCGTCAATTTAGATTTATATTAAATAAATGATCTTCTTGTTTATGAAAGTAACATGATCTTTGTATTTAAAATATCATATTTATTCATGTAATTATGTAATATTATAAGCGCAATGTCTAATAAAATTATGTGATCGACTTACACTAAATTTTTGCATAGACATTAGAATTATAATTTTAAATAGAAGGCACTAAAAGAGATTAGTTTTTCGAAAGATTTTTAACTCCTTAGTTTTAATAAATAGTAAAAGCAATACTTTTAGTGCCATCTAAAGATTTATATTCCCCTATTTATGTAAAACGAAAACTTGTTTTAGTGATTTAAAAGGTTATACGCAAATGCTAAGCGGGCCGGATGAAATCATTTCGCGGGCCGGATCCGGCCCGCGGGCCGCCACTTGCCCAGGCCTGCTTTACACTATTGATTAATACCTGAGTATAACTAGACTAAGACAAAACAACATTCAAGTTTATTATCTATATTCTATTTATCATTATAACCTAAATTTATATTTTCAAGAAAAATTATCTGACTTAGTTTTTATCCATTTACTTTGACCATCCATATAGTCTTTATATATAAACAAGCATTTTTTCTCATGTAATTTTTTCTTATTTTTAATTCTAGTTCCAGTGCAATATTTAATTACTTCTGACTTAAAGTAATTCAAAAATATTTTCTTGCTACTTTCTCATAATATATCTTAATATACTACTCCTAGCCTTTTTACAACCATAGTCATTCTGCTTTGTAGCTTCATTTGTTCAAATTTTTTTATTTTTTAAAGATAAATGAAATTTCATTGCTTCTATTAATTTTTGGTTTATCTAAAAAAGATAATCTTAACTAATAATCATAGAACAGTATTCTTTTATGCCCATGTTTGCTTTTTTAGATCTTTTTAAGAATCCATCCTTACCTTTTTGGGATATACTTCCGGTATTTTTATATCAGCCTTGGATAAAAGGTGTCTTTGCATAGATTTATTGTTAATTTATTAGTATTGTAGACTATTTTATTTTAAACCTTTTTATAAACAATTTTGCTAGAAACTATAGCTTAAGAATAGATGAATAATTAATCACTATTTAACAATATTGGTTATCTTATAACAATTGACTTCGGAAATAGTATAGAGTCAGCATACACAACAAAGATACTGATACAAAAAGTCAAGAAATATCTTTCTACTTGTTTTATTCCATTCCTTTATAAATAAATACCATTTCTAAAATAATTTTTTCCTAAATTTTTGAAAGGATACAAAATACTGATAAATTATTGCAAAAACTTTCAGAAATAGTTATAATTTATTCCTTTTTTAATTGATAATACAATTTCTAACCTTCGTAGTAAAAAATGATATTTAAGTTAATGGTTTGTGCGAGTCTTCCGCTGGAATACCTCTTTGTTTTCGAGATACATTAAAAATAAACTGTTATTTTTACCATTTTTATTTATAAAATGAGAACCTAAAAATTTATTTACATTTAATATTTATGCATTTAAATTAAGATCTAAATCTTAATTTAAACAAACTAGTCATCTTACCTTATTTTCATTAAAGTTGAACCTCTGATTAAACACAGTTTATATAAAAATTTTGTTTTTTGTTGCCAATGAGTGAGAAATTGGTAGATTTTTATTGTAAAATATATTTAAAATGACAATTATTTGTAAAAAATTATGATTAATTTTTAATTAATTACCTAATTTAATTTAAAAATAAATTTATTTAAAATTTTCAAATAAAAAATAATTTTATTTTTCAATTAAACTAAATTTATTTTTAATTAGGTAATTAATTTTTAACCCATGTCTTCATTTACACTGTTCATAGAAAACTTTAAAAGTTACAAAGGAAATTACAAAATAAAAATTGATGGATTTACTTGTGTGATAGGACCTAATGGCACAGGTAAATCAAACTTAGCAGAAGCAATCTGTTTCTGTTTAGGTATGAATTACTTAAGAACAGAGAAATTCACTGAATTTGTAAATTTTGATTCTTCTGAGTGTAAAGTCAGTATGCTTTTAGAAAATGAGAGCTTAAACTTAGAGGGTTACAATTTAAACCAGCCAGATGAGAAAAATCAACAAATAAAATCAGTGTTTCTGACAAGAAAAATTAAAGAAAACAAATCATTTTATTTTATAAATGAAAATTCATGCACTTACAAAGAATACAATGAATTTTTAGAAAAGAATAACTTATTTACCAAACAAAACAACTTTTATATCTCACAAAAGGAAATAAATTTTGCTTCTGAAGAGATTTTCAGTTTAATAGAAAGAATGTGTGGCAGTTACGAACTAAGAAGTGTGCACGAATCACTCGATAAAACTTATAAAACCAAATCAAAAGAGCTTTCTTTGCACTTAGAGCTAAGAAAAAATGCATTGGCTGAGATTAAAGCCATAAACGAAAAGAAAAGCACTTTAAAGAAATTTGACAGTTTGACAAACAAACTGAAAGATTTGCAAAAAAAATTGACAATAAAAAAATTAAAAGACAATTTGCATAAACTGAAAAGCATAAAACAAGAAATTAAGAAATTAGAACAAACACCTTTAGAAGAATGCCAAGATGAAAGTATTGCTAAGCAAGAAATGTTAAGAGCACAAGAAATTTTTTTAGAGCAAGAAAACAAAGTACAATTGTTGTACAACCAGCTTGAAGAGATTAAAAATGGGGTTTTAAAAAATGAATCTGAAAAAGAAGAAATTAAATTTAAAAATCAGCAAATTTCCATCCAAAACGAAAAAATTGAAAAAGAAATTTGTAATTTAAAAAATGAAATCCAAATTTTAAAAAATGACATTTTGAAAAAAGAGAATTTAAAAAAGGAAAAAAATTTTTTGCATAAACTAAGTGAAAACGAATTAGAAGAATTAAGAAATTCTTACGAGGAAACCAAACTGAAAAACAAGCTTAAAGAAATAGAAGAAGACAAAATTAAAAGAAAGAAGAAACAAATTAGAAGGGTTATGGAGGAAAATGAAGGAATTAAAAAAGAGATATCTGTTTTGGAAGAGAGAGAATGTAAGCTCAAAGGTGAAATGAATTTATTGAACAAAAGGACTAACATTGAAGAGTATAATGCTTTAACGAAAGAAGAAAGTGAAGTTTTGCTTAAAATAGCAGAAATTAATTATTACCAGAATAATAAACCAGCCAAATTTGATTTCAAAATGGTGTTTAGTGGAGTGCTAGGAAGAGTGATTGATTTAATCAAACCAGTAAATCATATTTATTCCATTCCTATTTCAGTACTGATTGCCAATTATGAAAATGCTTTAGTGGTAGAAAATGACCAAGTAGCATTGTCAGTCTTAGAATATGTAAAAGAGCAAAGGTTAGGCAAAATTAAAATACTTCCACTTTCATCACTCAAAGTAAAAAAGGAATGTTTTATTTCTGATAAGTTAATTTATGATAAAAGATTAGAAAAAGTGGTAAAATTGGTTTTTTCAGATTCACTCATAGTAAATTCAGTAGAGGAAGCAAAATCAAAGTGTTACAAAGAAAATAAAAAAGTAGTTACTTTGGCAGGTGAATTATTTTTAAAAAATGGATTTATTTCTGCAGGAGAAGTAAAACAAAATTATTTTTCGGAAAAAGAAATAAATTTTACTTTTACACTGCCAGAATTAAAAGAAAAATTAGCACAAATCCAACATAAAAAAGTAAAGTACCAAGAAATTCAAATATTAATTAAAAGAAAAGAAGAAATAGAAAATAACATTCCACTTTTACAAAGAGAAATTCAAGAAAAAAGAGAAAAATTTTACTTTAATTTTCTAACCCTTCTTAATTTAACAAATGAAGAATTCATAATAAATGACAGTGATACAATTAATTTATATGAATCATACATTACTAACCCTAATTTTATTAAATTTATGAATGAACCAGAAAAAGAAAGTGTATCACTTATTCCTAAGTATAATATTACTTATAAAGAGTATGAATACTTAACAAATAATGATGATTGTTTATTATTAAAAAATAGGATTAATTTATTAACCAATCAGATTGATTTACTCAACAAAACTAAATTACCTTTCCTTAAAAAAGAATCACTTGATAATTCATTAAAAGAAAATTTAAAAAATAATGAAAATGAATTTAATAAAACAAAAGAATGTTTAATTAAAGAAGAAAATAAAAAAGAAGAATTAAGAAAAGAACTTACAAAAATAAAAGAAATATTTGAAAAAATAAAAGAAAAAAATAATTTTATAAAAAATAAAAAAAGTGAAATAGAAAGAGAATTAGTTTTTCTCACAGGAAAAATTGAGTTTATAAAAGAAGAAATAAGTGATGAAATTAAGTCAAGTATTTTAGAAGAAATAAATTTATTTAATGATACAGAAATAAACATTGATTTATTAGAAATGGCATTAACAAATAAGAATGAATTAATAAAATTAATTAGAGATATTCTAATAAATTACAAAATAAATGAAAAAGAAGAAGAATTAAATGAAAATATTAAAAATATAAAAGAAGAAATTGATTTATTAATTCACTTTTTAGAAGTAGAAAATGATAATAAAATAAAAGAAATATTAAACAAATATGACATATTAAAAAAAGAATTAAATGAAATAAAAAAAGAATTAGACACAGTTAAGAAAGAAAGAAGTAAGAAATTTATGGATTGTTTTACTTTTATTTCTTCAAAAATACATGAAATTTACAAAAAATTAATGAATGAGGATTGTAATTCTATACTAACCTTAGAAAATAAGAGTGATTTATTAAGTTTGAATATTAAATATTTTGTTATGCCACCTAAAAAAAGGTTTAGAGATGTAAATGAATTAAGTGGTGGAGAAAAGAGTATGGCTTGTTTAGCATTAATTTTAACCTTAAAAGAGTTTAAAAGACCACCTTTTTTTATATTTGATGAGATAGATGCTCATTTGGATGATGATAATGTAGAGAGGGTTAGTAATTTTGTAAATGAATTGGATTGTTTGTTTATAAGTCATCAGTTTAATTTGTATTCTACTTGTGATAATTTAATTGGTGTTTATAAAAAGAATGGTGTTAGTTGTTTAGTGGGGTATAAAAATAAAAATTAATAAGTGAGTGATTTATATTTGATTAAACAAATAATATTTTATATTTGTTTTTTACTTTTAAAAGAAATTCTTTTTTTTACCTTTGAGAGATGGGGTTATTATTTTTTATTTTAATTTAATAAAAAAATAAAATAATTAAAATGAAAATATTAGTTAATGGGGTTTCTAACCTATTTAGTCATTTTTTAAATCAATTTAGTCACAAGAATAAAATAATTAATATTTTAAATTACTTTTCAAATGGATTCTGTCAAATAAAAATAAACTAATATTTTTTTAAATATTACTTACAGAAAAATCAGCAACGAAAAAAGAGAGATGATATTTCGCTGGCACGAGGAGAGAAAATATGTCTCTGATATACTTATACTTGTTTCAGATATTCCGAGAACTATGATAAATAGTATAACCATAAAGTTTAAGGATACTGGCAGCAAAATAAAGGCTATCAGAAGTAATGCGCGATCAGTAAAATTTATCCTAGAAGAAACAAGGTCAATATTCCAAAATAACTACAGCAAAAGTCTTAAAGAGATTAAGCAAGAAATTTTTATAAAGAAGGGGGCAAATTGACAATATTCTCTGTACACAGAGCTTGCAAAGGAATAAATTTTACATTTATAAAATTTGTTTTGTCTCTTAAGGCCAGAAATACGCCCCGGACAATTGATAAAGATATGTTTAGGATCTAAGCTTTTTATAGCTTCAAGGAGAATATTATGACGAAGAATTTTTCACCCTTGATGAACTAGGATTCGCATTAAGTATCAGATGATCTTAAGGGGGGGATTGAACCTGATGGGGAGTAATAACACCAGTTGCCCTTTTAAAACCTCGAAACCTTTCAGTTTGTGCAACCATGTCCAATTCAGGTTTTTATTAATATAAAATTAATGGTTCTCCCTACAACAATGAAAGTTTTTTGTCGTATTCAGAAGGATTATTTGTAAAATAAGGAAAAATAACAGTTTTAAGGGATGATTGTAATGGATCACGTACGTTTACATCGCTGCTTGTTCTTGTGACAGGAAACCTTATTTTAAACAATATTTTTAAGATATTGTTTTTACCTCCTTATTTTCCTTTTTTTAAATCCGATTGAAAACTCTTTTTCGAAATGTAAGATAATATTCAGAACAAGTGCTCTGGAGACTAAAGAGGAGTCAATACTATAAATTAATAACCTTGTAGCTTCATTCAACATAACAGATCTTTGGGATATTGGAGAAAAATGGTAAGAAGTATCAGAAAATTCATAGCCGATGAAGAAATATTTGAATAAATATTTTTTTTAATAGTTTTTTGAATATTCTATTTTTATGTGTTGAAATTAATTTGAAAATGAAGAATTTGGTATGAAAAGTAATTAAAAATTCAATTATTTTATCTTTGCGACGAAATTGACATGAAAACATTAAATAAAATAACAATTATTCATTTTATTGACGAAACTGATTTGAAGAATGACAAATGGCTGGAAACCCCTATATATTATTTCTTTTAATAAATTTTTAATCATTAACAATTTGTTAGACAAGATTACAAAAAAATGGTCTAAGAAACGAATTATACTGAAATAAACATGAAAAAACAAATACGCTTAATTAATCAGAAAAATAATACAACAAATGATACTGGCTAGTAAAAGATAAGGTTGGATTTTTGGGTCTACCCAGGGTGATATTTTAATAGAAATAGGTAAAATATTTTTCTCACTAAACATAATTTATTTAAGATTTTACTTTAAATACTTCTACTTCTTACACTGAAAGGATGAACTTTGATCTTTCATCTTTTGATTGGTTATTCTTAAACCAATCAAATACCTTTAAATCCAGGATCTGACCTGTGATGATCCTAAAACTTTAATTCCAAACATATTATGAATTCTGGAAAAAATTCTATTTTTAAGAAGAATAAGCGAATTAGGACCAATAACTTATCCAACCAGGCATATTTATAATTTTTATTCATCCAGTCTAGATGACACTGCAGTAAAAATATAAATGGGAAGCTTCTTTGTATTGTTTTATCC
>CM035597.1:9729092-9789239 GCA_020423425.1 Chrysopa pallens | reverse complement strand
AAAAAGTCTTCGGCCCCCGAAAGGGGTAGCACATCCAACCCCAATATAAATTAAATAATTAATTTATCATAGCAGTCAAATGACTTGATGAAGTAACAATGATATATCACGATTATTATCAAAATTAACAAACAAAAAAAACTATAAAAATAGTACAGACCAGTAGACTTAATTAGTCGGAAAATTAGCAAATTAAATTTGGGGAACTAATAAGATAATAAACTGATAGTCTATAATAAGGATTAACATATCATTTCGTTCTTTGTGGTATTTATAATGAAAAAAAATTTCCTGCCCTTGACATTGCTTTATTCAAGACAATAGAAATTTTTTTGGTTAAAAAGGTTGATTTTCATCTATTTTTGATTATAAAATCAATCTTATACAGCATTCCTTTCTACAAATAGCTCTTTTTTATTTGGAACTGGAATTTATCTTATGACGTTGAATTTTAAAAAGCAATTTTAAAAATAGTCCTCTTATCAATAGACCTTTCATAAAAAACATTTCAATACTTTTGATTTGCAGTGTCATTTTTATTTTTAACACTTAAATAGATATTTTAAATGTAACAGTCAGGTTTAACTTTTCTAAAAAAAAATATTCTACTGAAAAAAAGTTAATTACCCCTAAGATATCATGCAGCCAAAAGAAATAAATAAAAACATAGTAAACAAAAAATTTTAAAAAACATTTATTGTAATTTCATTGCTTATCGCCGAATCAAAAATCAGAACTGCGACAGTAACAAATATTTTTTAGACTTGTTTCTTGTCTGTTTACCGGTAAAATTTTTCTTAAAGTTTATAGGGAGAATTTTCTGACATTCTGTTATTGATGTAATAAATGACATCAATTTATTACAATTAAATCAAAGAGGGATTAATTTATCTAAAAGTATAAATACGGATTAATTAATACCCTATGGAAGTAAGTGAAGGTATTTCTAAAAAATCCTTTATAAAAAGCATTTAATAACCTATAAAGAACACAAAGTGGCACCTAATAAATACCACATTTATCAATTTAAAGCTAAACTTTTAATAGTTTAATCTGTTTATAATGTCTTTATTATGTAGTAATATTCTTTAAAAAGGCGTTTTGTGATAAATTTTTGCTTATCTATTTTGGTATATGAAACAATTTCTTGTTCATAAATAAATTGTATAAATGAATTACTTAAAAATAAATTTTAAAAAAATTAATATAAAATAAATTTATAGTGTTTTGAATATAAAACACCATCGTAAAAGCCAAAACTCTTTCACTTTTTATTTGATTCTTAATTTTATTGTTTTTATACAATTTTAACTAATAAATCATATTTTTCAAATCTTACAAAAAATTTTTTTATATTAAATTTTATTTTTTTTCTAAAATCTTTACTTATAAAATACTTTAATTAGGTGAATACATTGAGATTAATAAAACAAAAACAAAAATATAAACAAAATATAACAAAATATACAAATATTAAGCTAATCTTTCTGCTAAGAAAATAATTTTCTTCTTCGTCTTGATTTTCTTCAACAAAAACGTTTTCTTTGGCTTGATTATCATCAATTGGATTGTTTTCTTTGTTAAAAGATTCATATATTTTTCCTGACTCAATTTCTTTTTCTTCGCTTGGTTGTTTTGTTGGTTCATTTTTATTCGCATCTTCTTTAATCGAAAATTCTTCGATTGATTTTTTCAAGGTTGGCTCTTCTTTGTCCATTTCATAACTTGAAATTAGTTTTTTAATTTTTTCAGAAAATTCGAGACATCTCTCCATTGTATTTTCCAGTTCATCAATTTTTTTCTTTGTTTCTTTGTGTTTTTTTATTTCTTCAATTTCATTCCATTGTTCATTTATTATTAATTCGTTTTCGCTTCTCGATTCTTCTTTTTTTGTATCGAATAACAATGTTTTGGGTTCATCATGCTTTTCCGCGTCTCCTGTTAATTTTAACGCTTCTTCTTTAGGAATTTGTAAGTATTCTCTTTCAATGAAACAATACTCTAACTTTTCTTCTTCAGGTGATTCTGGTTCAATTGCTACCTCTTCTTCCGGATCCATGAGCAGCAGTCTTGTTTCTACCGACAAAATTGGGTCTAGCAATGTTTTATTTGCGCCTATATCTTCTTTTTCGTGTTCTAAACTTGGGTTGTGTTGTAAATCAGTTTTCTCTTCACAAAATACTTTACCTTCACTCTCTTCAAAAGTACCGGTTTCTTTGCTTTCATCAAATTTTTTTTCCATATTATTTTTTGAAACACCTTTTTCTGTTGATTGAACTTTAACTTGCTGATCCGATTTTTTAATTATATTGGCCATTTTAACATTTTTTGCATAATAATATCTCATATCTGGTGATGTACTATTATAATCAATTTTTAATTCGTCATCATTCGATTCAAACTTTTCTTTACTTTGAGTTTCTGAATAAAAAACCTCATCAGATCCATAAGCTTCTTGCATTCTTTCAAATAAATAATCCTCCATCTGATCTGCTACCGAAGGTAATATAGTTAAATCGACAGGTTCTATATGTTCATTTTTTAAAGCGGGTTCACAGGGATTTAGTTCGTTTGTTTGATATAATGGTTTTTCGTATTTTGTAGTTATGTCAAATTTTCTTGCCTCTTCTTCAATCGATTCTTTATGTCCTTCTTGCCTGGTGCTTTCATTTTCTTTTCCCATCAAATAAACTTTATCTTCTTCTAAGTTTTGTTTTGAAGATTTATTTTTATCATCAGGTTTTATTTTCTCTACAACTGATTTCGTTGTACTATCCGATATCATTTTTGATTTAGTCTCTGGATTCTTTTCAAAAGTTGAAGAAACTTTTATTTGGTTAATAGTTTTACATACAGGTTCTTTCCTTGTTTCTCTATTTAAACCAGACAAAGTATTTGTATTTTTAAAGTTTTCAGTCTCTTGATATAAAATTGATTTTTGTCTTAATAAATCCATCGCAGCTCGTTCACATTTTATTTTAGTTAAAAAATCATCAAGATCATTAAATGAAAAAGAAAACAATTTACGCATATTTTTACAAAAAAGTGCTTTGAAGATCATATACTTACACGTTACTGGTGTTAAAACATCCTCTAGATTTAACCTTAAAGTATGACATTTACCTCTAGAGTTACAGCTTCTTTCTTCGTGTAAATACTCATTACAATAACAACAAAATTCTAACTTTTGATCTTTTAAATCGTCATCAAATAACTTTTCTAACTCTCTTTTTTTATAATCACAGCTTTCTATTAACAATAAACAATCAATAATTTTCTGTATAAAACTTGCAATTAATCTATCGTGATCCAAATCAATTATTTCTTTAAACTTTCCTAAAATGCTTTTAATAACATCTTTATGGTTGTTTTCTGTATTTTTGTTAGACAAAAATATCTTGTTAGCTTCTTCAGTTATTCTATTCATCCTAAAATCATTTGAACTATAAACACAGTGACCTAAAAAATAAGCGCTTCTTTCTAATTTAAACTTGTCACATTCTAAATCATATTTTCTCGCCATGTCTTTCACGTTTTCACTTATTGGTAAACAGTATTTTCGACTTGGTTGAAATATCGCCTCCACCAAAAAACCTAGTAATCCTGCCATGGGTCATATTTTTCTCTTAGTTATAAGTTAATTTTCTTATATTAAAAATGATGTGACATTAAATTGTTTTTAAATCCGAGGAATTCTTTTAAAATTCTAATTTAAAAGATCTTAATAAATTTTTTTTGATGAAATATTTGACTTATATTAATTCAAATTAAAAGGTTCTTTATGTCACAAATATATTATTTTAATAAATAAATCAAAAAAAAACATATCTCAAAAAGAAAACCTACTAAAAACTTTTTAATCTTTTAATTAGAGAAGAAAATTTTGATTGGATACTTCATGTGATTTTTTCTGAAAATCATAATGACATTTTAATTTTTGAAAAAATGTAAAAATGTTTCGATTTGATTTAAAAAAAATATTTAAACTAAATAAATGATTGCACAAAAATCTTCTTTTCTATTAAAATAAAAGCAGGACACTATTAAAAAATATTCCTTTTTTCTGCGAATAATATACTTCTTCTAGCTATTCCCCAATAAAATGTTTAAAGATTGTGTATTTATCCCAGAGGTTTGGTTATAAATATATTTTTAGTAACATGGTGTTACGGAAAAAATTATAAAATTTTATAATAAGAATATACTTTTCCTCATTTGTCAATGGTATACTGTCGGGTGTGGGCGCGCTACCTTGTCTTTAGAATAAATCCTTTTAGAAACCATCTTTATTTAAAATGTTTTCTTTTATCTTTGATTCTAACCAATCAAAGCTAAAAGGGGTTAAAAACTTCACCTTTAGTTCAAACAGTATACAATATTTAAGTTGTGAATATAATTTTAATACTATAAATTGTTCTATTTGTCAAAGATATCGGTGTAAATAGATTAAAGTTTTTTAAAACGTTCTACTATGCAAATGAGAAGATTTTATTGCTTGTATATGTTTAACTTAAATTCTTTAATTTATATCTAAGTATTGTTTAATTATTTAAAACAAAAAAGATTGTCAAGGTAATTTATTTAAAAGGTTTAGACGCCTTAACTTTGTTTTTAAGTGTCTTGCATCATATTTACTTCTTCGAAAAAATCGCATTATACTTTTTAAAAGCTGATTTGTTTAATATTTTATAACAATTCTTAAAATCTTATTCGTAAGAAGTCTAATCTCTAAAAGGTTATCTCAGATAATTTAATAATTTTAATTTAAGAAAAATATCTCTCACACATCTGTAATTCAATAATAACATTTTATTTTTTATAAATATAATTACTCTATTTCTATAATCTAAATATATTCCCCTTTAACTAAATTATTTGATGAAATGCTTTTAAAGCCTAAAATCTTTAATTTTCTAATAATTTTTTAGGTTATCGGAAGTCATCATGATTGACTAAAGATTAAGAATAAAGAAATATTAGGTGTTTATTTTTAATAAGCAAAATTGAATTAAATAACTTTTTATGAAGATAATATAAAATAGCTACATTTTTCGAGAGGAATAAAAATTAGTGGATTTAATGATTAAATTATAAATTTGTAATATCTCCGTTTTTTATATTCTGTGTCTTTTATTGTTAAAAAGTCTTGTAAACAAGAAACTTATTAATTCAAGAAATTTTGTCTATTAAAAAATTTGAACAAACATTTTTAAAAAGACAAATTACTCAATAGTTAACATATTTTTTAAGAATAATCTTTTATTAAGAATTTATCATTGTAGTATTAACTATGTTCATATCCCATAAAAAATCATAATCACTCTTTTCAACAAAAAAACTATTAACTTTTTCAAAAAATTGTTTATCTCGACTGTCCTTTAAAAATATATATAAGTGAATTAATCCATTCACGCAAGAAATATTGGGATCAAAACTATAGTTTTTAAAAACTGACAGATTTTCTAGAGGCAATAAGGAATGAGGTATAAATCTACAAGTAAACAAGTCGTTTTTATAAAGCTTTAAGAAAGTTATAAGTACTTCTTTCAACCCAGCTCTCCAAGTAGTTAAATGATTAGTAAGATTACAATGCGGTATTCTTGATGTTGTATAAAGTTTGTTTATCTTTATTGGCAAAACATAGTCCTTATATCCCTGTTCTGCTATTCTTTTTATTGTTTTTAAAGATCTATCTAATTCTTGATTTCTTGTTATAAAATCACCAAAATGAACATAAAAATCGATATTTCTTAATTCCTCAAACATTGTACTTACCTCTGTTATCACAACATCATGTGAAAGATTATGTAGAATTGCTGAAACAAGATATAAAATAAACATATGGGTATCTTTCCAAATGTTTTTTAATTGATAAGAGAAAATTTTTTTATCAGACATGAATTTGGATTATCAATTTAAATCCTTTCGATAAAACCATATGATAACTTTAGATAAAAGTTATCTAAAACCATATAACCAAGATTTGATAATGATAAGAAATTTTTGTATGGGTTGGAGACACTATGTGTTTGAAATAGTTTAATGATATCAAATATAAAAGGATTTATAAAGATTAAAGATTTTTCACAATATTTATTATGAAACTAGACTTCTATAATAATTTTTTTGTTATGTAAAATAATAAATTGAATAGATATTTAGCGCAGTTTTTTTGAAATTTATTTAGTAAATCAAAGTGTGATTTTTATCAAATATTTATATTATGAAAATTAGAAAATGTTTTATCTTCGTAAAAAGTGTGATAATTAAATGCTTAAAGAATTCATTTTTATTCAAATATTTTTGATTTAAAAATAATCATCATTCCAAGAAATAAAGGTTTTTTAAATTGATTTCCAGAATTCAAATCATAAAAACCAAAACTCAAATGAAGAAACTTTTCCCTAAAACTTATCCTAAGTGATATTTTATTCAAAATAATGACCGAAACTTCTATTTTTTTATTGTATTTAAACAATAAAATCAAGTTTTTAGTTATAAAAATAATATTTACTTAACCTTTACAGAGAGGTTACCATATTTTTTATAAAAATTTAAATTTCTCATTCAGATTAATTATTTGATTAATTCAACATTAAAAACAACCAATCTGATTAAATATAAAGATATTAAAACCCGAACTATTTTGAAAAAGAATAATATTTTAAGTAATTAATTTACATGACTTACTGAGATCAAAGTAATTTAATTACATAAAATAAAAGTTTTTGTAAAATTTAGTCTATATAGAGTATTGAAATGTTGTACTTATTACCTTCAGCAGAATTTTGATCAAATAATAAAATTATTTATATATATAACTATTAATAATGTAAAATTGAAAAAATATTTTTTAATTACGTTTTCATCTTAATTTCACTATTATATTTTTGTTTTAAATTAAATTATTAGTAAAGTAGACTCATTACCCAGTATATTATTATTTGTTTACTTTTATTTTTAAGGTTTGATAACATTTTTTGGTCTTATATAAATAATAAATGTTTATTATTTATATTTTTTTATCTGACAAATGGAAAATAAAGTAAACAAGAACATTTTTCATTAAAAGAACACTAAATCTTGGTAGTTTTTTTATCTAAAAGTTTATACTTTGTTTCTAAAAAAACTAATTATTTTATCTAAAAAGGTTTCTTAAATCACAAATAGAATATAACTCTTGCCGCAGGAAAATATATTTTTAAATAAAGATAAGCTATTTAATTATAAATTAAAATTCGTTTATAATTTTTAAAGTATTACATTCGTCAATCAAAAATACTTTTTTAAAACATTCTTGTTTCAAAAATGAAACATCATTTTTATAAAATAACTCAATTATCTCAAATATGACAGGCCAGCAGACAAGCGATATCAGAGACCCAAACGAATTATTCGGTACCTATTCACAATCAACAAATACGGCCCAAAATACTGGCAAATACAGCTCTAATGATAAAGATCCTAATCTTTTAAATTCAAACTATGAATAAATATTTAACAAATAAAAACATTTTAACAAATAAAAAATATAAAAAGAAGATCAAGAAAAGATGACTTGCACCTATCACCATAAAAAAATAAAAGTATAAATATAAATTTATTACATGTATATGGGAGGAACCGCGCCTAGTGAGACAGTAGATCCTAACGTTACACCTATGCCTACAAATGACATTAGTAGATATCAATATGGCATACCAGATATGTGCAAAAAACCAGTACTAAAACCTGTCAACGCCAAAAATATATGTTAATAAATTTTTATTTAATCTAAAACAATCTTTACAAGATTCTGTTTAAACAACTCATCAAAATAAATATTTGTTTCTTTTTTAGAGAATTTCTCAAATAAATCAATTAAATCTTTTACTTTATAACTAGAAGAGTCTATTTCCTTTAAATTTGTGCCAATATTGAGATTATTTAAATACAAATATTTTTGTTTAGGTATTCTCTCAAATTTTTTCTTCTTGTCTTTTTTCATAAACAAATTGTAAAGATATTTGATTAACATTACAAACCATGAACTGGTTAATTATAAATTTTAAATTTTAAAACTAATTTGTTTTACAAACCAATAAATTTAACAACTTTTTATTTTAATCTTCTTTTTTGTCAATCAAATATATTCCTCCAACATAAATCATACACAAACAATATACCACTATTCCACTGATAATTAATATAAAATATTCCTGTGTCTTATTTTCACTATAAAATGGCTAATTAAATTTTACTTACTTTTACTATTAAGTTGTAAAGAATGTATAAGTAGATTATTGTTATGAAGAGAAGTAAAAAGAAATGTGGTCCTGTTTTCATTTTTTTTTATTTATTTTAATATTAAATAAACAATTTAATAATGTTATTCTGATAATTAAATAATTTATATTTAAAAAAATTAAATTATTGTTATTGAAATACAAAATTATTCAATAATTAAGACAAAAATTTACAGGGTTTGATAATTAATTTTAATTTTTAACTTTATAAACAGTAATTTAGACAATGAGAATGAGCTTGAGAATAATGACGTAATTATTGTGAGAAAAAAGCGGAAACCCATTACCATTGAAATGGTTAAAGGGTAAGAAAATCAATTCAAGAGACATACCATAAAACATATTGCAGAGAATTTTGAAATATCTTCAAGATCAACATACAGAATAGTAGTCAAGATTTCAGAAAGGCATAAAGATGAAGAAGTTGTACAAACAAAAGGGAGGGAGCTCTAGAAGTGATCACATTTAATCAAATTAAGACCTTTAAAAATTTTAAACAGTGACTCATTCTGAAAATGAACTGAAAGTAGTGTAAATTTGAATAAATTTCTTGTAAGAAAGTCACAGAGAGAAACTTCTAGGATGTTAAAATCTACGGAGCATAGTAGAAAAAGGCATAACAAAATGCCATAAACCGAAACTCGCCAAAGAATATTGATTTAAGGTAAGTATGTGGCTGTACTATAAGTTTTATTTCATATTTAAATTTATCTTTTTGAATGAGACGGATGGGCACTAAAGCAGTAATTTAGAGTACTTATACAAAAACCTTTAAGCCGAAAAAATATTTAATCTAACAAAGAAACAAACATTTTTTACTTAGCAACGTCAAATATTCTGGCTTACTTGGATATATACTGAAGATGGTGTCTTTAAAGGAAATTCTTTTGAACATTGTACTGAGGATAATATATTACTTTGTTTCGTAGTAAACCTTGAGGATATATTGGTTATGCATAATTAACTATATACAAAAAAAGATGATGATTGATTTACTTTACAAAGAAAAATACAAATTATAGGATTCTACTACCATATTTCACGGATATTAATCATATTGATATTAATTTTAGTTTCTTTATCTCAAAAGTAAAAAGTATTGAGATCGCTTGGTAAATAATGATGATTTATAATTTTTAAATTTTTGAATATTATAGAATAGCATGTAGATTTTATTTCCTGTTTTGGTAACACCAGAAGATTTGTCAAAAATGCTTCGGCTAAATAAGATTTTATTTAAAAAATTGTGATATAAAGTATATTTTTCTATCAAATACTGTAATTTACTTAGTCCAATTAAGAATGTTCTAGATCTCGGAACTATTCCGTCAGGTTCCAGACCATATCTTAAAGGCTTAAATACAAGTAACTTTTCGTACCCATAGTTTGGAAACCAACTATGAATAATAACTTAGTAGAAAATTATTTTATTTTAAATAAAGTCCCTAGAGGACACCACGATTTTAAATAAAAATATATTTCAATATTTTAATTTTATCACATTTATAAAATATCTTGTTTTAATTTTTTATAACTTTATTATTAAAATAACAAATATAAATATTAAATAACTTAGTCGTCTACTGTTATTTAATCTTTTATCTTTATAATTCCCAAACATGGGTAATTATTTAATTTACTATTTATAGAAATATTAATATTTTCCTTATCCTACAATAAATTTAAATATTATTTGAATATAAATCACACATTTATAATTTACCTAAAATCAATGGAATCTTTCTTACATTTATCTTCTTCATTTACAATCTTCCAGAATTTAAGTGATTCATCGGATGCCACCGAACAAACAACCTTTTCATCATCTGATAATTCAGCATTAAAGATTGGAAAATCATGTTTACCAAACTCACTTACTAATTTAAGATTACTTGCCTTGTAAATTGATAACCCATTGCTACTTTCTTTATTTCCTTTACCTGTGCAAACTAAAATTTCTTTAGTTTTATTTATAAATTTTACATTTGTGATTTGTGCGTTCAATTTAATTGATTTTTCTACTTTCTGGTCTAAAATATCATAAATTATTAGTTCATTTGTTCTGTACCCTCCTGTACATACAATCCCATTTCTCCAATTACACCAATCTATACTTCTACTTATTAAGTTGGAGGAGAAAATCGGGAGATTTCTATTTAAATTATATACAGTCACTCCATTCCCAACTATCCCCAAAAATCTTTTATCATGAGAGTATTTTATTCTTACAACCTCATTCACCTTAAAAGAACTAATCACTTCTTTACTTCTTAAATCAAAACTCTTTACAACATTTTTACCACTAAAAGTAAGAATATTATCAATACAATCTATACAACTAATACCTGTGTCAAATGAGTATAAATCACTTACTTTATTATTTCTAATATCAAATACGCTGATTTTACCTGTAGAATCTCCCGAGAATAAAAAATCTTTATGAATTTTTACCGCAGAAATGTAATTGGGTGAATTAAACACCTCAACAACATTCTTAGAAATTGAATTATAAATATAAGAAGATTCATGTAAAGCTATTCCTATCATGTTGCCACTCCAATCTAAAAGATTCTCTTTTTCAAGCACGCCAGGTGCATCAAGTATTTTGAATGGTGTGTTCTCTATCGTTCTATTAGATATTCTATTATAACGTAAGTTGATGTTTATCTCAGTAGTAATTAATTTAAACCTGTCGTGCATTGGGGATATTTTATAAAAAAAATAAAAATATTTTGTATATTTTATTAAAAAATTCTTAAATGAACTAAACTTTTATTTTTTATTTTTTATTTTTTCCTGCTTTTGAAAAAAATGAGGGTTATTTTGGGATCTTTTTTCCGATTTATATTTAATAAAAATTTTATTGCAGTTAATATATGTTTCTCATAATTAAATCACAAAAAAATGAAATACAGGTTATTCATGATAATTTTATCTGGGAAAAAAACGAGTTTATAACGACATACAGGAATGGAGGTGTGTTATTAAAAGATGTCTTGCTAAAGCTACTAGCTGCGCTATTCAAAATAATTACCAATCGACATTCAGTGTTAACTTTGGACACAATCATATAGAGGATAATAAACTTGTTTTAAAAAAAATATACAGTAAGAGAAAAAAAAAGTTGGACACCTTTAAAAATCAAAAAACCTTAATTAAAAATTGAAAACTCTTTTATAATAAACAATAAAAATATGTGTCACAAAAAGTAATTTCTATTTTTCTAATTCACCTGCCCCCTGTAATTTTTTTTAATTTTTTAATAATTTTTGAAAGAAAAAAAAACTTGGACAGAAATTGCAAATACAAACTAATACATACTTTTGTTAATTTTAAGAAGTGCAAAATATTTATATATGTCTTAAACCGTTAGATTTGGTTTTTTTTTGTTTTTTTCATGCCTAAGTAGGATTTTACAAAAAAATCAAATTTAATCATTAAAAAAATATTTATATTTGATAAAATTTTCATAAAATGTTATAAACAATTTTGATAACATAAAAATCACAATTATGCATTTAGGCGCTCTTTTTAAAAAGTTTTGATGCTTTTATGTTTATTTTTTAAAATTTAAAAATTTCGCAAAAAAATTTTAGAATTGCAGACGAAGCGACTTTACGAAGTAGCACTGTCAAAAAGCAATCAAAAACATTTTCATGTTAATTCGTTTTTGAAATTTAAAAAATTAGATATACAGCTTGTGTAAAATATTTTTTAATTATTTAATACTTTGTATGTTTTCCTTTAGCTTTGATAAGGCAATCTATCCATGCTAAATACAAGTTTGGAACATAGCTCTGTGGGTATATTATACCATATTTCAAAGACTTTCCTTATAAGCTCTTCTTTTTTATACTTCGAATTTCCTAATTTTTTCTTCACATAAGCCCAAAGATGCTCAATAGGATTTAGATCAGGCGATTGAGACGGCCAATCCAATAACTTTATTTTCTTTTCCTGAAAAAATCCCTTAACTAATTTAGAAGTATGCTTGGGATCATTGTCCTGTTGGAATATAAAATTTTCAATTCTTAATTTATCAGCTGAACTTGTAAGATTTTTCTTTTAATATATTTAGGTATAAAAAATCGTATCATTAATAACCACAAGATTACCTACATCCTGAACTACTAAAGCACCCCAAAACATTACATTGCCTCCATTATACTTAACAGTTTTGCAGATGTTTTTTTCATTTAGTCTTTCTTTAGGTTTCCTCCAAATTTTCTTTTTGCCGTCATTATATTCTAAAAATTATTTTTTAATTAAAAATTCTGTAATTTTGCCCTGTTTAGATTTCATTTTTTTCTTATATAAAAATTCTTCAAAAAATTTTCAAGTTATCGATAATACACAGGCTATCGTTAGGAATCGTTGAGTTTAATATAAGTTCTTTTGAATTTTCAAAATGCATCCTTACATCCTTTAAACCCGGCAACATTCTACAATCTATATCAGCTATTTCGGAACTCTCATGTTTTTGTTCCAAAGCTTTAGGCTGTTCAAAATAATCACTTTTATCCAGAGAATTACTTGACTCACTCAATTCTACTTCCAAATCTAAAATCTCACTCAATTCAGGCGGGTCAAAAATATTTATGGATTTTATCATATCATCATACATCGCACTCTGATTTATAAAAGTATTATTTTCTGGGAACATTTCTAGGGATTCTGAATAGTAGCCCGCCTTCGCCCAACAATTCTTAATAGTTTCCGAGCTTACATCATTCCACAACCAAAACGAAAGGATAGGAGCATCCTTAAGTGTTAAATTCTTATATATTTCATAGGCTTGCATCTCTAAATCAAGTTTACCAATTACATTTTTTATTTGATAGGTAAAAAACTTGCTTTTAAAATTTCCAATAATCCCCGAATCTAATGCTAATGGGTGAGTGCAGAAAGTTGTATTTTGGGCAAAAATATTAATTCAATTTGACTTGGAGTATAAGTGAGTTTGTGAGATGGACAATTATCTAATATTAAGAGTACCCTTCTTTTTTCTCTTTTAAATTTTTCATCAATATTAATGATCCAAGCATTAAATTCAAGCTTGGTCATCCACGCAGATTTATTGAAATAATATTGACAAAAAATATTTGTATTAAAATTTTTAAAAGCTCTGGGATTTCTGTGCTTGCCTATAATAACTGGCTTTAATTTTTCGGACCCATCCATGTTGCAACATAGAAGTAATTTAACTCTATCCTTGTAGTTTTTTCTGCCTTTTCTTGCGTTTTTCAAAAGAGATTTAGATGGCATTATCTTATAAAATAAGCTTGTTTCATCACAATTGAATACATTTCTGGGAGCATAGTTACATAATATAGTTCTTATAGAAGCATAAAATTCAGAAAAATCTTCAGTTTCAGTTTCCCATTTTCGCCTGACACCTGTTTAAGCGATATATGATTTCTATTCTTAAATCCATAAATTCATCCATTTGTAGCTTGAAAGCTTGGTATGTTTAATTCCCTTGCATATTGTAGAGCCTTTTCCTTTAAAATACTCTCATTGTAAAACCCTTCTTTGTTTTCTAGTTTATCTATCCACTCCACTAGCTTATCTTCTATTTTTTGAAATTTCCTAGCATTAGAACAATATTTATATTTGGATTTCAATACGTTTTCATCTCTTATTTGTGACTTTTGTTTTATATAATTAGAAACTGATCTTGCTGATATTTTTTTGGCCAGTTTCTCAAAAATATATCAGCTATTTTTGTATTACTAAGTTTTTGTTAGATACAGCAAAATTTAAAATGTCAAACTTGTCTTTCAATAAAATTGTATTTTTTCTTTGTTTTGGTTTCATAAAAAATTATTAAAAATTCGGAATATATTGCAGGGTTGGAATAAAAAAAAGGGATCGCATATTATGTAAGGGCTAAATTTTAAAAATGAGAATAAAATAGAGGGTGGAATAAAAAACAGGGGAATAAAAAAGAGGGAACACTGTAATAAGTTTTTTTAAAAAAATATCCAAAAAATAAGTTTTATTTAAGAAAATGTTTAAAAATTAGAAAAAATGTTCAAAATTAAGTTTAATTTAAGAAAATGTTTAAAAAATAAGTTTTATTTAAAAAAATATCCAGAGTTCAAAAGATTTTTGTAAAAATATATTATAAAGTTTTTTTGCATAAATTTCATATTTAAGAAAATGTCTAAAAATTAAAAAAATGTTTAAAAAATAAGTTTTATTTAAGAAAATGTTTAAAAATTAGAAAAAATGTTTAAAAAATAAGTTTTATTCAAGAAAATGTTTGAAAAATAAGTTTTTTTTAAAAAAATATCCAAAATTCAAAAGATTTTTGTAAAAATATCCAAATAATAATTTTTTTTACAATAAGGTCATATTTAGAAAAATGTTTGAAAATTTTTAAAAATAAGAAGTTTTAAAAAAATGTCTAAAAAGTTTAAAAATTATTAAAATTACTTCTTTATTTATCTTTGGAATTCATTATTTTTTCTCTTAGCTCTGAAAACAAAAAAACAATTACTAGCGGAACAAAATATCACACCCCATATTTGTTGCTTATATATATTCTTCATACTCTTTTTGTTTAAAATTATACTCGTTGGTAACAATTTTATTTCGTCCAGTGTTTCAAAATACTTTTGAGAATTAGTTTCGTTTATTTTTAACATTTAAGATAATTTAAAAAATAAATTAATGCTCGTGAATATTTTTACAAAAATCTTTTGAATTTTGAATATTTTTTTAAATTTCTTTTATTTTTTAAACATTTTTTAAATAAAACTTATTTTTTGAACATTTTTTCTAATTTTTAAACATTTTCTTAAATAAAACTTATTTTTTAAACATTTTTTTAATTTTTAGACATTTTCTTAAATAAAACTTATTTTTTGAACATTTTTTTAAAAAAACTTATTATTTGGATATTTTTTTAATAAACCCTTTAAAATATTAAGTATATTAAATTTTATGGTTAAAATCAGATTAAAATGTTTTTTTCTATTTTAAAAGAATGTCTCATTTTTAAGATTAATATTAAATTTACCATAAATTTTAAAGAATATGTATTAATTAAATTTTTAACTTTACTTCTTATAGCTCAAATTGTAGTTTTATATGAAAAAAAGTATCGATTATTATTATACATCATAATATAATAAATGATCAATTTAATAAATCTCAAGAGGGAAAAGGTAAAAGTGTAAATATAATGAGAGTTCCAACCCATCAAAGCCATGATAAAAAAGATGGTAACCATGGATAAACAGATAACATAAAGTATTTCTATTAAAAACATCTGCTTACGAGGAAGCTTCCCTCTAAGTCAGAGTATTATAAATAATTTTTTTTAATATTCGAGAGGTATATTATATTTTGTGAGATAAATAAATTAAATTTTTCTGTTCAGTTTGAGGGTTAAGTAAATATTATTGCAAACAAAATACAATAAAGATTCGAATTTAAATATTTAATTGTTTCTCGGAGAAAATTCTTTTTCATAACTTAAATATTAACAAAAGCCCCTTGTTCAGATCAATTTGTTTGCTTAAATTATGTTGTTGATGACTCAAATTTAAACTTGACAAATATCAAATATAATTATATTTTTGTAGTATCTTAATTATTTTGAATGATTTATAAGTTATATCTGTAACATAAAACTTTTTATTCTCACTTATGATTATTATTCTTGAAAACAATAATAATAGAAATTTTTGTAGCGAATTTTCATTAAAAACACGATGTTATTCATTCTTTATTATTTGTTATCCCGATTCTTTTTATCAAAAATTATATTGAACTTAGTTGACTCTATTTTAAAAAATGTAATTCTATTGTAGTTGCTGATATCTTTAATTTTATGAGTTTTAATAGCGTCTGATATAAACTTTGGTTTATAAAATTTGAATAATCCTTTTCTGCTAACTTGACATCGGTAAAACTGCTGTAAAATAAACTTCTTCACCTCTTTTCCTCTTCTTAGCACAGTTAATAGAGGCCCTAATGGTTTATTTCTAGGGGTTAACTATTCTTAAATTTTTTTTATTATGTTGAAGAAGATTTTTTTTGACCTGGGGTACGATGAAAAATATACAAGAACGAATCGCTTATTATATTCTTACAAAAAAATATAATGTTGCTAATTATACCTTTAAACACACTAGCCAGTTGCATTTTTTACATTAGACTTAGCAAAACAAAAATTTGTTCTTTCTCTTTATTTATCTTAAGAATCGAGAGTTTTTAAAGCTGAAATTATTTAAACATTTTTATTCCTTTCATGTTTTTAATTCAATATAGACTTAGTGCGCTTTTTCTCAATATTATGCTTAGTTTCCTTAATACTTTACAGTTTGAAAAGAAAATATCGTGAAACATTATTTATGTAAGTTTAATACAACCCTTTCTTAAAATTTAATGATCTATTATAGATTTGTATTTACAAAATAAATTTTATTTAATAAGCTGTGGTATGTGATGCTTCTTTTATTGATTTTTTCTAAAATTTTATTTAATTTTTTTTGCTAAAAATAAAATATTGCCAAAAAATATCCCGCCAAAATGTAATACAAATAATAATTTTTAGGCAGCTCACCTATGAGAACAATTATAAACTTACGCTTACAGATAATTACACATGAATCTTTGAATTCTTGTGAACTTGTTATTGCTATAAAAACTGGCGTACATATCTCCACTGTGTATAGAATCATAAGCAAATATGTGAAAACTTGATCTTTTAATCCTGAAGATATTCTAGGGAGGCCTAAAAATTACTCCCAAGCTTACCGATATATTTTAAATCTATTGGAAGAAAATGCTAAAATATCTCGACGCAAACTAACCAAATTGATCGAAAAGGGAAAAAAGAAAAAATATCTCATACAACAATAAAAGTGTTTTTGAATGAGAATAATCTTTTCACTAGATTTCCTATAAAACCCCTATTTTTTAATCAGACTCATAAACTTCGACGAAAAGCCGTTTCAAGAGAAATAATAAAAATGAAAATCGAAACAATAAAAACTATAATATTTTCAGATGAATCTAAAACAGGTTTGAAATATTCAGATGGTAAGTAATTTGTATGGAGAGAAAAAAATAAAGGACTAGTCGAAAAAAATTTAACACGGACTGTAAAATTTTGTGGTGGGTCTATCATGATCTGGTCTTGTTTCAACTATTATGGTGTAGGTAAGATTGAAACCATTGAAGGAACTATGACAGCAGCAAAATATGTGGATATCATTTTTCAAAAATTGAAAGAATCTGCTAGAAAAACGAATTTGCCTAACTACTTATTTTAGCAAGACAGTGATCCCAAGCATGTTTCTAAGCATGCAAAAGAGTATTTTGAAGAAAACAGCATCAAACTGATAAACCGTCAATTACAATCGCCAGATATCAATCCGATATATAACTTATGGGCTTATTTGAAAAGTAAAGTAGTTAAAAGAACTCCTAAAAATTTACCTGAAAAAAAAAATTATTGCTGAAGAATAATGGTATGAATTCCAGTCTAAACGTGCCAAAAATATGCATTAAGATTTAAAAAACTGGACAGCCGTCTTTAATTGAACGAAGGTGCCATTCTTACTAAAGACTTTTAAATAGATTTTTATTCGCAATATTTCCTTTACAATTTTAAATATTACTTACAGGGTTATTCCTCAATGATTACAAAATTATAACTTAATTTTTACAATGATTATAAATTAATCTTAACAAAATTATTAATTATATTTTATAATTTATATAATTTAATTTTTACAAAATTATAAATTAATTTTTATAATTTATATAAATTAATTAATACAATTTCTATAAATTAAATTTTACAAAATTATAACTTAAATTGTATAAAATTAAAATAAATTTAAAAAAAATATAACTTAAATTGTATAAAATTTAAATATTTTGAAAAAATTAGAATAAATTAAAAGCAAGAAAGTTTTCAAATTCACTATTGAATCTAGATTGATAAAATAAAACAACGCAGTCTCATTTTTTAATACCTAATATAACATATTCTATCTATGCCGATAATATTGCTTAATATTTTATTAATTATTCTAAATGACATTTCAAAAAACAAATAATATTATAAGGAAATTATATACATTTTAGGTATGAGTTTTTTATTCAATAATAGCTTAAAATTAGACAATAAGTTAAAATATATAATTCTTTTCTAATGACATTTATTTTAATTAAAACGGCTCACGCATGAAAGCTTTATTGAGAAATCTCCTTGAGCGGTCGTAGAAGTTTTCAAACGATATATTTTGATCTAACCAATTATCAAAAACAGAATGTATATTCCTAACTATACCATCAAAATCATCAGGGTAATCTAGCTCATAATAATTCATTTTAACATCGAAAACACCTCTTCTATCGGATTTAATTCTGGTGAATAGGGAGGAATATAGTCATAATTGATGTTTTTACTTCTTGGTTGTTTCTTACTTCTTGTGTTTTGTGGAACATTACATTATCCATAAGTAATATATTATTGGGCCTAAATATATTTATAGCATAGCATCCATCAAAAAATTCATTTAAAATCTGTGAGTTGCAAGGACCTCTGATAATTTTATAGTTTAAAACTTTCTGCATAGAAATTAGTGTTAATAATGTTACATTTTGCCCCTTTGAACTTTTAACAATCATCCTAGCAGGAGTGTTTGTAGGGCTATAACCATAGCTCCTTCTGGAATGAAGATTGAATCCCGCTTCATCCAGATATAAAAGATCTGTATCATTGAACCTTCTGTATTGCACTGAAAATCGATATCTTTCTTGAATATTTTCAGGAGAATTTTTTTTATTAGAAATTAATACAAGTCTTTTCCTGCTAATGTCCATTTTTTTTAAGGTTTTTGAGACCATAGGTTGCGAAACATATATTTCCTTTTCCATGAGCTTTTTTTGTATCCCAGTTTGAGTCAAAGAGCAATCAGAAGAAATAATATCAGAAATTGCTACATATCTTTCCGTTATGTCTTTTTCTTTAGGCCCTAAGGTTTTAAAACATTCTCCTATCCTTTCTTCTATAAAATTTATTGCAGACAATTTATTCTGCCACTTATAGATGGTAGATTCATTAACTTCAAAAGCCAAAGCTATGTCTTTTACTTTCGTATTGTTCTTAGTCATTACTAAAATTTGCCTTATATCTGGTATTGTAAGTCTTTTTGACATAAAATTGAATTGAATTTAGTTTTAAATTAGAGGCGAGAATTTCGAAAGATTTAACAAAGAATTAATCAATGATAAAATCAAACACATTTTCAAAAATATAAAATATAGAAAAACTTAAAATTTCAGTTTTCGTAAAGCTTTGTTTAATAGGTACTAAGCCTGTAGTGTATATTTACAAAAGTATATTTGTTTTTTAAACCTAATTACAAAAAAAATATTTTAAACTGCAAACAATTTATATTTAATAAAGAATATTTACTCTTTTGAAAACTTTCTTGCTTTTAATTTATTCTAATTTTTTCAAATTACTTAAATTTTATACAATTTAAGTTATAATTTTTTTAAATTTATTTTAATTTTATACAATTTAAGTTATAATTTTGTAAAATTTAATTTATAGAAATTGTATTAATTAATTTATATAAATTATAAAAATTAATTTATAATTTTGTAAAAATTAAATTATATAAATTATAAAATATAATTAATAATTTTGTAAAGATTAATTTATAATCATTGTAAAAATTAAGTTATAATTTTGTAATCATTGAGGAATAACCCTGTAAAAAAACTGCTAATTTAGTGCACTTTATTTTACAAAAATCTTTAGATCTGTCGATATTAATATATTAGTAATCAACAAATTGTATTATTGTCGCAGCTAGTTTTTATAGTATAAAACTAAGTAAAGAAAAAACCCGCTAAATTTTAATTACAAGGTGTATATTTTATGTAAGAATGATTTTGTTTTAGAAAATCACCTGTTTTACATTATTAGATTAATATTATTAATTAGTTGTATGGTATTTTAATTAATTTCTAATGTTTATTAAAAAACGAAAGACTGGCTAAAATAGACTATTTTTCTATTTCTTGTCAAAGGTGGGAAATAAAAGACTGAATACAAAAAATATTGAATTAAGATGGATTATTTAAATAATTACAAAAATAATATTAACAACAAAGATTCGATTGGCCACCTT
The DNA here is from genome assembly GCA_020423425.1 of Chrysopa pallens. Taxonomy (NCBI): domain Eukaryota; kingdom Metazoa; phylum Arthropoda; class Insecta; order Neuroptera; family Chrysopidae; genus Chrysopa; species Chrysopa pallens. Next base: position 9,768,787 of record CM035597.1, on the reverse strand, counting down.
AAAGGGGCACTCGAAGCAGCAAGAGGAGGTCACTATATCTACATTATTTCTATGGTGACCAAATGCTCCAGCCATAATCAATGATCTAAATACAAGAGTTCTATGTAATTCTTACAGAATAATTTCGAATTTAATTTTTTCCTAAATTTTTTTATAGTTAATCAATATATCCTGCAAGATATTTGGATTTGGTCAAACATTTTTGTCCTGTGTTGATGTAAATTTACATATTTTTGGCATGAATTGTAACATTGTATGTCAGAACTTTGTTTAATTTCCCTTTTTTATTATCGTCTTTCGTTTCCTTCGACCTTATTCTATTCATCTTGCTTAAGGTTATATAATTTTTTTATTTTTAAGTTTTTTGAATTTGTAAAATATTGTATGACAATTTAAAATGTCTTTTGTTTATTATTGAGATCGCCCTTGTATAGAATCACAGACAACCCTTAAAAGTAATTTGATGCGATTGATTAAGGATTCTAATCCGGTCTTAGACAAAAGAAAAAAACTATTTAAAGAGATTTTTTAAATAAAAAATGGTGCTAACAGATTTTAGTTTATACAAACATCAATTAAAACAATAAAATATTTACCTTCGGTACCTAGGTGAAGGAGACTTGTAGAAGCAAGGTAAGTATAGAAAAAATGCCTATTTGATTTGCTTGAAATCTCCAATGTTATGCCTGAAACTCAATTTTATGTATTTATCTATCGAAAAACATAACCTAATATTCTGGATATTATTATATACAGATCTTTTAAGAATCAGAATCTTTTTGTTAGTTATTTTAAACTGTGTTCTAGATATCATCAAAACTCTTCTTACGTGGTATTTTATGGTAAAAATATATAATTTATTGACATTTATAATTATAAAAGAATCTCCAGGAACCCATATTGACGTAATTAGATCTAAAAAATTTCATAATAAGGGTTTTTTATTTAAAAATGTCTTTTTAAGCTTATTTTTTCTTAATTAAATTATTCTTAGAATCTTCTGTCTTATCGTTATCACGATATCTTCCCTCCTCCCAACGTCTTAAGTTTCTTATGGAGTGCCACTGCCTGCTGTTTTTTACCTCAATTTGAAAGATATTATCTTTTGCCTTTTTATCCACTATCTTATAGGGACCATTCCAAAGAGAGTCGATTTTTCTTAGTCTTGGATTTTTAACCATAACTTGCTCACCTATTTGAAAATCTCTCTTAATATTTCTCCCTTTGTTTTCGAGTGCTAAGTCTTCTTGTTTCTTCTGTAACATCTGTTCATAAAGTCCGTCTTGCATAACTTCATTAACTTCTTTTATTCCGAAGAGACTTTTTTCTTCGTGAACAATAATTGGAATACTATTTAGACTACGATTATAGGTGTGATTATTAAAATATTCGGCGTCTTGTATTGTTGGATTTAGTCCTTTTATAAGTTTATTCATTCTTAAAGTCTTTAGTAAAGTTTGATTAATTCTTTCTGCTATACCATTTGCGGTTGGTGTATAAGTAACGTTCAATAAATGTTCGATTTGGTATTTTTCACACATTTTTTTAAAAATTTTCGACGTATATTGTGTGCCATTGTCCGTAATTATTTTTTGGGGGACAAAATTGGTTTTTAGAAACTTCTCAAATTTATTGGTTACCGTTTCTGATTTTATATCTTTAGCAGTATAAAATTTAGCATATCTTGAAAAGATATCAGTGAAGGTAATTACATATCGTTTAAGATCATTTGTATAAAACGTATCTTGAATCGGTCCGAAAATATCACTGGCTATTACTTTCTTTTTTTATTTGTAATTATAAAGTTGTTGAGTTTTCCTTCGTTGTTTCTGAATGGTTTATTTCTCTGGCAAATCAAGCAGTTATTCGTTATTGAAATTATTATGTTATAAGCATCCTTACAGTAAATTTCCTTTTTGATAGTATTATAAAGTTTTGAAATTCCGGGATGAATAAATTCTTTATGAAGCAAGAGAATACATTCGTAAATTTTGTCTGAAAAGATATAAATTAATTTTTGTTCTGTCAACCATAGTGTTACCATATCTAGTTTTACTTCGTGTAAACGTTGTTTGTCGACTTCTTCTTTTATTTTATTACTCTTCGAACATATTTCTGCGATTCTACTTAATAAGTTTTCTTGGTTTGATAGTTTATTTGTATTTCTTCTTATTAGTAAATTTCTGCTAAAATAATCGGCGACTAGATTATCTTTACCTTTAATGTGTATTAATTGATAGTCGAATTCTTCCATGATTATTTTCCATCTTTGATATCTCGAACTTAAGAGTTCCTTGTTAAAAGTAAGATTTTTATTGTCTGTGTACAACATTATTCTGCTATTATAGATAATTTGTTTAAAATATAATAGACCTTTAACCATAGCTAAGCACTCCTTTTCTACTACTGTATACTTTGTTTCTGCTGTGGAATATTTATTACTATAAAGTCCTATAATGCCTTGTTCTTGTGCTAAAATTGCCGAAATTACTTTTTCACTGGCATCTGAATATAAATAAAAAGGCGCATCATAATCAGGTATTTTAAGTGTAATGTTTAATTTGATCATTTTTATTATTTCTTTAATTGTTTCTGTATCTTTTTGATCCCATTCATTTACCTTAGTATCTTTTAGTTTATCTGTAATGTCTGATATTATCGTGCTCAAATTACGAATGTAGGGTCCAAACCAATTGATCATACCTATTAAACTTTGTAGTTCTTTTTTTGATTTTGGTGGTAATTTCATCTTTTCAAGTGGGATGACCTTGTCTAGGTTTGCTTTGATTCCATCCGCACTTATTTTGTGTCCTAAATATGTCACCTCACTAGTCGCAAAGTTTGACTTTTCGAAATTTACTTTCACATTGTTTTCCTTAAAAATTCTGAATATTTCTGATAGGTGGTTGTAATGTTCATCATCTGTTTTACTATGTATTAATATGTCATCTAAAAATATTTTTACAAAATGTAAATGCCCTAACATCTCTTTCATTGTTCGCTGAAATGTTCTTGGAGCATTACAGAGTCCAAATGGCATTCTAGTAAATTCCCATTTGGTGCCGTCAATTACAAAGGCCGTTTTCTTTATGTCTGGTTCATACATTCTAATTTGGTAGTAACCGTTCGCTAAATCGACCTGGCTAAATACTTTTGCTTTGTTTATTTGTAATAGCTGATGTTGTAAGTTTGGGAAAGGATATGGGTCCTTAATTGTTATTTTGTTTAGTTCTCGATAATCGATCACAAGTCTAATACTTCCTGATTTTTTGGGTATCGGAAATGCTGGTGAAGCATATACCGATGCTGATTTTCTAATGATTTTGTTTGTGGCTAGTTTCTGGATCTCGTTTCTTACATTATTTAGATGTTTGAAGTTAACAGGATATTCTTTGATTTGAATTGGATTCTTTGTTTCGGTTTTTATTTTATGTTCACACAATTTAATGTCTCCTATTTCTGGGTTCTCCTTTTCATAATTTTTTATTAGATCCGTGATTTTTTTTGTCTTTGCAATTAAGAGAAATTTATCTTCGATAAGATTGCTTAAATGTCTATTTGAGTCTTCTGTTTCGGGTTCTTTGTACTCGATTATATTGCTTCCAATCGTTAGTTCTTCTTTGTGACAGTCAATTTTAACTTTATGTTCTTTCAAAAATTGATATCCAATGTTAAAATCAATTGGTAATTTTTCTAATATGTAAAATTTTGAAGCATAGGAAATGTCAGGTATTTGAGTGAAGGTTATCTCGGCTTCAAAGAATTCCTTGATTCTTTCTGTACTGTTGTTCGCTGTTTTAATTATCTTTTCTGTGTTACTTTTTTGAATTTTAATTCCTTCAATTCTCTTAACTAAATCCGATGAAATAAAGTTATCTTTGGAACCTGTATCAATAAGACATTTAAATGATGTGTTATTAATCTTAGCTTCTAGTGTGATTTCCTCAGTTGTGTTTTTTGTATTGTCGATAATAAAATTTTTTGATTCTTTATGATTTCGTTCGGAATATTTCTTGGATTTTAATACATTACAATCTTTTGAACTATGATATTGTGACTTATGAAAACTACACCATTGTGGTTTTTGTTTTCTTTCCTGCATATTTTGGTTATAAGGGTTATAATTTGATTTAAACCTTGAGTTTATATTAAATCTTCTCATAATCTCAATTTCTCGTTCTAGATATTTGAACGTTTCTTCTAGACTGTTAATATTGTTCTTAAATAATTCGTATTTTGTCTTAGTATCTAGGCTAGATTCTAGGAACAGAAAGGATTCTCGTTCTGTAATACGATTATGACGTTCTAAAGAATAATTTAGCATTCTTAAGTTCTTTAAAAAGTTTTTTTTAAAATCGTCGAAATCGTCAGAGAAATTTAGATTTAGATTTTTAAGTCTGTTTTCGTAGATATAAGCCTTTTCCTTAGGAAATGTTAGTTTAAATAGTGAATCAAATATCATATCTACATCGGTATGATTGTCGACAATTCGGTAAATTTCTGGTGGAAGTAATAATTGAAATATTGATTTAGCTTCTTCTAAGTTTGATTTGGTAAGTTTGAAGAGTGTTTTCAATTGATCTATCCAGGATTCGAATGTTTCTGGATCGAGTATCTGTAATTGATTAATCGAAATACTAGGTCCTTTGGTATTATTTAATTGTGTTTCAAAGGTGAACGATGTGAGTTGATCGTTTGGTGCTTTTGTTGATTGCGAGTGTAAGTGTTTTGTTTCTGAAGAATAAATGTTTTTTCTTTTATCGTATCGGTTGTCTTTTGAATTCAAATTGACGTAATTAGATCTAAAAAATTTCATGATAAGGGTTCTTTTATTTAAAAATGTCCTTTTAAGCTTATTTTTTCTTAATTAAATTATTCTTAGAATCTTCTGTCTTATCGTTATCCGATAATATTATAAAAAATTATGAAAGTAGAGTATACTTTTAAAAGTTTGTTGATGTTATTAAGAATTCCTCTGTATAATTTATATTATAATCCGATTTTTCTCTGATTCAATTTCAATAATATGTAACGAAGAGGTAAAAACCATCAGTATAATTATAAAAAAAAAGTAAATTGGAATTTCAAACCCGCCGTGGAAATTGTCAAATTGTGCTCGGTGAATGAGAAAAATAACTAAAATAAAATTTTGAAATTCCTTCTATAAAGGCTCTAGTTAAGAAAACAATTCAAATTTAACTATATATGATCTTTGAATTGATTTATGCCATAATGGAAAAATAGTTTCATTTTAGTTATTTTACCACATACTTGTAAATTTAAAAGAACATTGCAGAATAACTAATTGGTAAATACCTATTTGTGTTGCGATTTTTAACAAAACTTATAGAATTCTATCTTTCCAGAATAGTTTTACTTATAATTGCTATGTTAAGAAAACCTTTCTTTTAAATGACACAATGTTGAATATTATATGCAATATAAAAAGCAGTATATCTGTGATGTATGACCAAAATAATAAACTACAGCACAGTTGTTGGGGTTATGGGCCTCTTTCTAAAACCATCCTAAAAGACCGTGTATTTTTTGATTAGTTTTTTTTAATTTCACTCTAGATTTCTGAAATAAGATAATACTTTGTTTTAATCTTTGTTGTATTACAAAAAATTCTTATAAACTCTTAATTCAGATATCTTTTATTATCAATATTTATGTAATCTTTCAAATATAAATTTTTATATTAAATGTTTAGATTTACCAAAATAAGTCATAAATATAAATTGTAGACATGTTTATATTATTTTAATTAATCAAATTACACAAATTTCACATTTATTAACACAAATATATTTTAATTTCAAAATATACTATGTAAAAATCTAGAACATTTTATTTTAATTTACATGATAGTTGAATAAGAATTCTTCTTTTATTCTCATGAATCTTCTAATTTGTTTTTTTGGTACTGTTTCGGAATTACCCCACACATTTGATTGGCTGGTTTTTTAGGGTAAATTAATTAAAATTTAATTATAAAAAAAAAGATTTATTTAATTAAATATTTAAAATAATTATTTAATTATTGTAAATTAAATTAATATCATTGATTATTTCTGTCAAGGGGTCTCTTTGCAGCCGTTGCCTCCAAATAAATTCATTTAAATATGAGGTTAATAAATTCCTACTTGTTCCACATTCCTTCTTGTTTCTTCTTTTAGCCCTCATCCACATGTTTTCAACTCTGTTGGTATTAGCATGTGTACTAGGGTCTACAAAATTTAGAGAATGATTGACAGTTAAATGCATGAAACCATTGTGCCTCAAACAATTATAAGCTTTCCACATATCAGAAACTATTGTAGTACCAGGTAAAATGTATTTCTTTATAATGGGTAAAAGAGTTTGCTTATTCCTTTTTTCAGCTGGAATTATAAAACATTCTTTTGTAGTGCAATCAATTGCACCAAAAACCCATTGAATTTTAACCCTTCTTCCCCTGTTATATTTTTTTCTTACAAATACAGATTCATCAATCTGTACTGTTCTTCCGGGCCGCCTAAAGATACTGGAACTCTACTTATTTTTAATGTGCACACTTCCCTGATAAAATTCTTCCATTTGACTATTGCTTCCTTGCATAAGCCCAATTCTCGTGATATCTTTTTCTCATTGGCCTCTTCATAAGCCCAGTAATATATAAATTTAAAAATCGTCCTATATGACAAATTTGAATTTTCAAAGAAGGTACCTTTTCTTATTGATACCTCTTTACCACATGGCCTTTTGCACCTAAACCTATAGTCAAAATTACAATTACTTGACTTACTCAATGTCATTTCTCTTCCACAATCAGGGCATTCTTTTCGTTCTGGAAGTAGTTGTAAGGTTTGTAAAAATCTTACACTGTTTTCTGGTGTGTCCATGTATGTTGCTATCATATCCTCGTTAATATTACCTAAATTAATCATTTAAGGACATTAATTTACAATAATTAAATAATTATTTTAAATATTTAATTAAATAAATCTTTTTTTTTATAATTAAATTTTAATTAATTTACCCTAAAAAACCAGCCAATCAAATGTGTGGGGTAATTCCGAAACAATACCGTTTTTTTATAAAAAATAATTATTTTACATATATTTTTGGATGTGGCTATTTATACATACAGTATGTATACTAATTGGCTATTTATACATACAGTATGTATAAGAAATTGGCTGTTTATAGTTACGTATAACGTACTAACTAACCAAAAAGTTTATTGATATTATAGGGGTTTCCAGTCATTTTAGTCATTTTTCTTTTCAAATTAGTCAAAGCTGTGGTAGTCAACCACACACTTCCTATGCCTGTAGCGTTGCCTCCTCTACTGTAGTATACTGTTCTTTAACCAAACCATTACCTGACAAGAAACCTTTGCCAAACAAGTCGTCTCTTCTAGCTTACAGGGTATTTCGGAAAATTCCGAAAGATGATTGGTCAGTTTGCTTAAAACTATTTAAGCGCATTAAATAAATTATTATGGCCTTATTTTCTAATAATAAAACTTTTAATAAAAACTTTAAAATGAAACACAACTCACAAGGTATGTCCTCGCTGGTTCAGGCATACCTGAAATCAGGTATGCTACCTCGAGGATACGACATTTTGAATTCAAAGTCATACCTACAAACCAAGAATGAAAGAAAAAACACTCACCTACAAGAAGTAGAACAATTTACATACGAAGTCACAGTTCCAGGTACTTCAATAGTACTCAAGAAGAAGATGGACTATCTAACAGATTTGGAAAATCAAAACGTTGAGCACTGGGTTGAGAGATTTCGCTCAATGGCCTCCGAATCACACTGGGACGATCAAACCGCCATCGCCGTCCTTCACTCTATTGTAAACCTACAAGTTCAGAAAAATATCAAAAATCTTACTTCATTAGACTCATTACTTGACTCAATAATAATGATGAAATATCCAAAAGAATATATCAATTACATTTACTTAAACATTAATAACATAAAACAAAATAATTATTTTTTAATCAAGGATTATCATGACTCCATTACCGACACAGTTCGTAAACTTTCATACAGTACTAAAGCATCAATCAGAGAACAAACTAATAAGATCACTGAACTATTCTTTCAGAACTTAGAAGCTGAGACAAGAATGGAACTTATTAAGAATCAAATCCTGTAACCAAAGCCTAAACGGTAGGGTAGACTTAAGCAGTCAATAGTGCGAAGGGGGTGGGTTTTAGTGTGTGAAAGGCTCACAGTATCTGCCGAAGGGGCAACCCTAAGGTATTTCTCCGTAGGATTTCCCATCCCTCGGCAATAAAAAAAAAAAAAGAATCAAATATCAGACGTTGATTCCGCACTCTTATACTTACAAGACATTGAAAACATGTTAACAGCAATTGAACAAAATGACAAAGCTAAAAAGACAGAAACGGTAAAGTCAACTCAAATAATACTTCCCGACACAGAACCTAAAAACAACTTTGTACAAAAACACAAAAAATACTGCCCTCTACACAGATCCACTTATCATGACAAAACAGAATGCATAACTCTTAAAAACAGAACCAATAAAGCCTACAAGTCAAACAAGGATGATAAAAATAATAAAGTAAATGTTATAAAAGAACCACGTGGACAAGTTGAACTAATAAAAATTAAACTTAACTTACACTCAGTAATCATTGACGCATTGCTTGATACTGGCTCAGAACGTACATACATCAGAGAAAACTTAGTACGTAAACTAAACTTAGAAACCTATAATACTAAGCCATTTATAGCCGAGTTTGCTAATGGTCAGTCACTAACTATAAACAAAGAAGTAAACTTAAAATTTAAAATGAATAATGACAAAGAAGAATTCGCAATACCAGCAAACGTACTGCCTGGTGATGAAGAAGGTATAATACTTGGACTAAATTTCATGCATAAGTACGACATAACAATAAATTTTAAATATAATAAAATTAATATTGGTAGAACAAGTCAAAAGATTTCCCAGAACGAAGACTGGCTAGAAGATCCAGACAAAATGCTGACAGATAAAGTAGAAATTAATAAAATCGACAAACTACCACCAAAAGAATTCTTAGAATTTATAAATAAAATGGAAAAGCAAAATCCAATCTTAGGAACAATCGAAACAGATCCATTTAGGATAGAATTAAAACATAATGACCCTATACATTCAAAACCATATCCTATAGCAAATTCAATCTTTAATAAATTTAAGCAAGAAATAAAAAGGTTATTAGACTTAAGAATAATTAAGAAAAGCACTTCAAACTATGCCTCACCTGCATTTTCATCACTCAAGAAAGATGGTAAGATAAGATTACTTATTGACTACAGAAAACTCAACGAAGCAACAATCAAAAACAACTTTCCCTTTCCATCAATATTTGATAACACTACCTTATTCAAACAAGCTAGGTACTTCTCAACGTTAGATTTGAGAACCGGATATTATCAACTTAAGATAGATGAAAGAGATACGCATAAAACATCATTTGTAACACCTATTGGACAATATGAATTTCTGAGACTACCTTTCGATCTAACAAACGCGCCTAAGGCTTTCCAACAAGCTATGACAAACTTACTTAGTCACTTTGAGTACGCTAAAGTCTATCTTGACGACATCATAATTTTTAGCAATTCTGCCCAGCAACATCTCACTCACGTAAAGACTATAGTAGAATTCCTAATTAACCAAAATATCTCAATTAACTTTGAGAAAAACAAATTTTTCTTACAGGAAATCAGTTATCTCGGAGTAGTCATCAGTGGTGAAGGAATCAAACCAGATACAAGTAGAATTAAAGATGCAATGATTCACTTTATACCTAAAACAAAAAGACAACTGCAAAGACTTATAGGCTACCTTAACTGGTACAGACCATTCGTGAAAGCTTTGAGCCATAAACTTTTTAAAATAACAGAACTACTCAAACAAAAGGATTTCAAATTCACAAATGAACACCGAGAGACGGTAGGCAAGATATTTGATGAGATAAAAGCGCAAACTCTACTACATTATCCAGAAACAGGAAAGACTTTTTACTTGGAAACTGACGCCAGTGACAGAGCATTTGGAGGATTTCTCACACAAAACTGTAAGCTTATTGCTATTAAAAGCGGTAAATTCAACGAGACACAGCGTAAGTATCCCCCTATGGAAAGAGAGCTCCTAGCCATCATAAAGTGTCTAGAGTATTTTAAAAATATTATTTTTAATAATAAAATAATTATCATTACAGATAATAAAAATCTTTTATATAATCCCATGAATGGTACCACTAAAGCACAACGTTGGAAAATGCTTATGAGTGAATTCGATTATGAACTACAATATCGAAAAGGTAAAGATAATGTCGCCGCGGACATGATAAGCAGAATTAATACCATTAAAGTTCCTGAAGAATTTAAAGAACTTCTCCTACATGATATCTCAACCAACAACTTTAACAATGGAAAAATCTCTCAAGAAACAGCTACTAAAATAATTAGTGCAATACATTACCAATGTGGTCATCCTGGCATCACCCACTTATATGAAACTATCAGAGATAATATACAAGTGGAGAAACTAAGGGAACTTGTAAAGGAAATAGTGTTGTCATGCGAGGAATGTCAATTCAACAAATCTTCAAACGTTAAATACGCAAAAATCAGTGGATTTGCACAAGCAACAGTACCATTTGAATATGTCAGCTCAGACATTGTAGGACCATTTGATTTATCCGAATACAACTCAGACACTAGAAAATTCTGGCTAATTACGTTCATTGATATTTGTACAAGATACACAGAAGTAAAAGAGATATATGATCTCAAAGGTACGACAATACTTAAAGCCTTTAAAGAATGGATTAAATCACATGGTAAACCACAGAGATTCCTCAGTGATCAAGGCAGATCATATATAAGCAAATGTGTAAAAGACTTCTGCAACAAAGAAAGTATTAAACATATACTAAGTTCAATCTATAACCCAACAGCCAACGGCGTAGCAGAAAGAACAAATAAAACAATTAAAGATATCTTAAGAATTTATAAAAAAGACAATATTAAGAAAATATTAAAAATTATTAATTTAAGACTTAATATCTTTAAAAGAAGAAACACGAAATTCTCTCCATTCGAACTAACCAAAAGGTATAACTGGTTTGATATCAGTAAAAGAATAAAAAATAGTTTAAAAGATGCGATTAAAAATAATATTAACTTCTCAAATAAAAATTTAATTAAAAACAATTCCAAAAGACTAACCCACCACAAATACAAAGAAGGGCAACTAGTGCTAGTTAAGAATCCTAACCCAAAGCCATTAGATTGCATCTATAATGGACCTTATGAGATAACTGAAGTAGACCTGAGTGGTAACCGGTTAAGAGTTGACAAAGGAGATGCAATTGTATGGGAAAATGTTAAGAGAGTTAAACCTTTTAGAGGGGCAAACTGTGGTAGTCAACCACACACTTCCTATGCCTGTAGCGTTGCCTCCTCTACTGTAGTATACTGTTCTTTAACCAAACCATTACCTGACAAGAAACCTTTGCCAAACAAGTCGTCTCTTCTAGCTTACAGGGTATTTCGGAAAATTCCGAAAGATGATTGGTCAGTTTGCTTAAAACTATTTAAGCGCATTAAATAAATTATTATGGCCTTATTTTCTAATAATAAAACTTTTAATAAAAACTTTAAAATGAAACACAACTCACAAGGTATGTCCTCGCTGGTTCAGGCATACCTGAAATCAGGTATGCTACCTCGAGGATACGACAAAAGCAAATTAATTAAATTAATAATTAAATTCAAAATACACTTTTTAGTTTCAAATTAGTCATTTTTCTTTTTAAATTGGACAAAAAAATTAAAAAAAAATAAATTTATATGGTTTATCAAAATATTTCTAATGAAAAACGAGAACTTGTTATTAAGTGGAATGTTGAAGGCAAAAATATTATGGATATAAAAACCTTGATACCCGATATACCTAGAACCTCAATATTTAATATCATCAAAAAATATAAAGAAAGAGGAATAATAGCGAAAGAAGCCAGAGAAGGACCGAGAGTCACAAAATTGTCTCCTTATATTTTAAATGAAACTAAAATGATCCTTAGAGAGGATTGCACCAAGAGCCTAAAAGAGGTTAAAGAAGTGCTACTAGTCAAAACAGGAATTAATCTTGGGCTTACTTCTATTCACAGAGCCTGTGAGGGAATAAGTTTTAACTTCAAAAACTTAGTATTGTCTCCGGTGGCTAGAAACAGTCTGGAAACCATTGATAAGAGATACGAGTATGCTTTGAATTTCTTTTAATTTTAGAGTATGTATACAGACGAAGAGTTTTTTTTCCTAGACGAGGTGGGGTTATCCCTTAGTTTAAGGCGAACCAAAGGAAGCTGATTCCTTGGACCAGTCCTATTAAGTCAGTTAGATTGTTGAGGTCAAAAAATTTATCTGCTTGTGCTTGCATGTCTGTTTCTGGGTATTACTACCATAATATTAACGGTTCCATTATAACAAAGAAAATTTTCTTACATTCTTAGAAAATCTATTCTTTAATATGAGAATCAAAAATATAACGCGAGCAGTCATTATTATGGATAATGTAATATTCCATCACTCCTTAGAAGTTGAAAATTTAATTATTAAAATTAACTTTAGGATTTTATTTCTCCGCAATATTCACAGTTTCTTAATCCAATTAAAAATTCTTTTTCAAAATATAAGAGCATTTTAAGAGCTTCGGAATTTGAAACGGAAGAGCGATTAATTTTTAATATAAACAACGCTGTTAATTTTTTCGAGATTTCAGAAATTTTTGTTTATTGGAGAAAAATGGTGCTTAATTTAAGGAGGTCGTTATTGAAAAAAATAAGTGATGAATAAAAATTAATCAAATTAAATAAAATGAATTTTTTATTCTAGTATATGCTGTTTATTATTTTATTAATTTTATTTTTTTTAATTTTTTTGTCCAATTTGAAAAGAAAAATGACTAATTTGAAACGAAAAAGTGTATTTTGAATTTAATTATTAATTTAATTAATTTACTTTGTCTAATTTGAAAAGAAAAACAATAATATAATTTAATTATTAATTTATTTGACTAATTTGAAAAGAAAAATGACTAAAATTATTGAAAACCCCTATAATATCAATAAACTTTTTGGTTAGTTAGTACGTTATACGTAACTATAAACAGCCAATTTCTTATATATATACTGTATGTATAAATAGCCAATTGAGTATACATACTGTATGTATAAATAGCCACATCCTATATTTTTTAATTAAATTAATTTTGTTTTTTTTTAAAAAGAATTATTTTACACATATTTTCAAGGTTAGTAAATATTTATCCATTGTTTTTTAATTTATACCTTAAATTAATAATTATACCTTAAATTTTTAAAATATTTAAATTATAAACCCTATATTACATGAATACACCTTCGAAAATTACACGTAAAAAGATCCTCTGAATACCATCGAAGGACTAGTAGATGAGCCAACAGAGTTGAAAACTGGACTCTGGGTGATAAGAAATTTAAGGAAATGTAAGATCGTGAGGTAAGAGTATTGAAACTTCAAAATTACAAATATGGCTGCGGTGCTCTCATGAGAACAGATTTCCTCTTTTCGCTTAACAAATATATCTGGTATAAATATAATGAACATTCAAACGAATGCAAATCAAGGCCGCTTCCTGTTTTCTCTCTCAATAATGCTAATATTGTTGATACAACGAATTATGAACATTCCGTTTTTAAATTAATTATAAAAAAAGAAAAAGAATCCTATTTTGTTTTTTTTATACTGCTCCAGAAGTAGAATGTTTAGCCAGGATAAAACGCGGTTTTTAAAGAAATTCTCGAGCTTTTCTGCATTCACAGAATTTTATTCAAAATACGTTTTCTTTATGATAGAAAACGACATAAAGGATTGGAGTTGCATTATTTGTTCTTGTAATCGCTTTGTTAAATCTAAAAAATGTATACATATATATTTATATTGCAAGGGTTACAAATGGTTAAATTTCTTAAATGTAAATATATTGTGCTCTAAAAGAGAAAGAGGTAGAAAGAAAAAAGCAAAAGCCAATCTTAGCTTAAAGATCGACTAATAAATAATTATCATTTATTTTAAATTTTTAAATTTTAAATTTTAAAATTGTATATTTAATTTATAATTTAATGCAAGTTTGTGTATAATTGCTGGATTTAGTGTATAAATATAATTGAAAAATATAGATTTATTTTTATTAATTAATTTAAGGTATGTTTACTTAATTTAGGGTGTAAAAATTAAAATTATGGATAAATATAATTATTAGGTATTTTTTAATTAGATTAATTTTGTTTTTTTAACTATCCAATTTTGAATTAATCTTATTTTTTAATATAAAAGAAAAAATAAAATTTATTGTTAATTTTTTTTTATCTATAAAATTTTTAGATAATTATTGCCTTAAAAGAACAATTATTCTTTTTTTAGAATAATTAATTTCTTAATATACACGTAATTAGAAATATTAGGAAATATTTTATTAATTTTACTAAAATGGATTAAAAGTAAAAAAATTTAAACATCAATTTTTTTAGGAAAAATTAAATATGTAAAATTTATTAAATTGAACGTTTTTTTACATTTAATTATTAATATTCTCTTTATCTTGGCTGTCTGAATGTTTTATTTTTTTTCTTATGTCTTCGAGGAGTTGGGTAGATAAATCTGCTAAGACGTAAATATTATACGGTGTGTCTCTTTTATCTTCGCTCGAATCTGAAACCTTTTGTAGTTTTTCTTTCTCATTGCGAATTAAAGCTAAATTATGTGCATTCTTTTCTTGTGTTATTGGATCAGGCAAAAAATAATAAATTCGCATGTATTTGGTAAAAGTTAATTGATTATTAATGCAGACATTTCCAGCCGTAGAAATAATATCTTCTGCGAACCATTCACTACAATCATTCTTTAAATTACAAATGTTAATGTAATAGATGTTTAGTCCTCTGTTCCTTCTTGCAAGCACTTTGCCACAAAACTTAGCTCCACTTCCTTTAAATATAACATGTTCGCCCTTTCTAAAAATATAATTAAATTCAAATTCATTATCCTCGAATTCTCTTCTGTACAATTCAAATTGGTACAAATATTTTTTATAAAAATTTCTCAAAGCAAAAGAAACATTTGTTTTGGGCATTTGATCATAAAAAAGTTTCTTCCATAACTGTAAATTAATTACATTATTCATTCCTCCGTGCCTACAAACTATTCTATAAAACTCTGATATTTTTAATGAAGCAGTCCCTGGTACGTTTTTATAAACTATATCTAAATATTCAGAATAATATTTGTCATTCTTGTAAAATTTTAGATATGCTTTAATGAACTCGTCATCATTAATTTCTTTGTCATTATCGTAAACAGAAAAGGCATCCATGACCATTACTTTATTGGGATCCATGCGCATCGCCTTAACGGTGGCCATAATGTCTCTGAAATTTCTGAATTTGCTTTGTTTCATTAGATGTTTGAACAATCTTGACCCAGGTTGGAATTCAAGTATTTCTTCCTTTTTTGCATAAAATATTTCTCTTCTGGTTGTCATCATTTTAAACCGAGAAAAACTAATCTGAGCAATGGCTTTACATGGTATGATCTCTAATGTCTCCGCGGACCTATAAAAATAATATTGGTTAGACAAAATATGTTTGGGATATGGTGTATATGTTTGTCTCATAAATTAAGGGGTATTTTTCTTTTAATAAATCATTCATTTTTATGTTTTTCTTATATAGATTTAAAAAAGTTATATTCAAAAATAGAATATTTTATTTATGAAAAATAAATCTAAATTATTCTGCAAAATAGAATAAAAGAATGACTAATTACATTCTAAGAAGTAAGATCGCTTGGAATAATTCTATTTGTTAAATTAATGTCTTATTTATTGATCATAAGTGATTTTTTTTAGTTAATTTTTTTACAATTATTAAAAGAATTTTATTACTTTTGAATAAATGTCAAAAATAAATATATTTTTAAAAATTTTTGAGAACTGATTAATTTAATACAAAGTGGTAATGCTTAAAAGATTTCATTTTTGTCAGTTTCCTATCAAAAAAATGTTTGTTAGCTTATAAGTGTATGAGATAATTATGGTTCTTGTGATAAATAAAAATTTTTAACTAAATTTTGACTTAATTTACTTCTTTTGTATTTTTAATTTTTGTGAATTTATATTTAATTTTTAAATTCAATTTATCACACAATGATCTGATTAAGCATTTTGGGATAATAGCATCTTGGTTTCTTGAAAAAGAATAGAATTTTTTTATCTTTAAGCTTCTCTTGCATTTCTAAAATTTTTGATGTGGCAAATTTTGGTAAATTGTGCTAATTTACCATTTAAAAATTTTTTGAATTCCAAAGTAAATTTCATTTGATTCATTGAAACTTTTAAATAATCGGGAAAAACTAGAAAAATTTAAAAGGAATAGTAGACTGATACACTTATTTAGCTATCAGAAGAAATAAAAGATCGTGCGTCTTCTCCTACATACCCATTTTTAACATAAAATAGGCACATCTGAAAGATATACATCATCCAAAAAAAATTCAAAATGTACAAAACCACCAAGAGTATTGCCATGTAAAACACTGTTCCTGACAAGCTGAATTTATAAACAGCTTTACAAATCGGTATCAACACGGAATAAGGAAAAAGAACAAACCTAAAAGTAAAAAATGCAATTACAAAAACAAGAAAGAAAAAAGTTTTAGATTTTTCGTAGTTAAAATAAGAAAGAACTTTTCCTATCTCTAAAAAAGGGTCACATATCTCATGAAGAAACATTACAATTACACCATACCTAGTAAAATTCTTTTTAAATGAATATATTATGAGCACTAATGATAGAATGTGATGGAATATCATCTGTAAATAGTCTTTTGATCTTGGATCTGTGTATAAAAAGTACACGGAAACAAAATAATGTGTGAATTCAAAATAATACTGCAGCCTAATATTAAAGGATAAACTGTCGTAAGCAAGACAATAATCATCAAAAGAAAATATCCATTCTTCTTTTCTTAAATAAAGAAAGGCAAATGTTGTAAGAAAAATCCCGCTTAAAATTCTTCTAATACAAGGAAGCACTTTTAATTTATAAATTCTAGGATCCACTCTTCTAAATATAGGATTATTATTGGATAATTCTTTTTCGAGTATTTTTTCTAAGAATTTATATAAATATTTTCTATATAACACATAAATAATTGATAAGAAGGTAATCGCAAAGGCATTTTCATAAGTAAATAAAGCTAAATCTTTTTCAAAATTCATTAATCTTTTTTTCACGACCTCACTAAGCATTTCTGACAAAATTATTTAGTCATTAAATTTGAATAAAAAAGGAGTTATCACTTCTCCTTTATAAAATATTAAAAATTCTTTAAATGTTATTTTTAAGTTATAAATAACAATTTTTTACTCTCAGAATATTCTAAGAATAAACTCATTTGTTAATTACTCCTTTTTATTATTTTAATTTAACCTTAGAAAAAAATGAAAAAAGCGGTCTTTTGACAAACAATGTTAGGTTTCAATATAATTATTTAAAGATACGTTTATATTTTAAAATGATTTCAAGTATGAGCAGAGTAAAAATTTAGAAATTTTGAATATAAAATTAATCTTTTTATTTTAGAAAATTTAAGTTAAAATTTCAAATATTCGAGCTTAATTACCAATCAAACTTTAACTAAATTATAGTTTTTTCTTTTTTAAAAATGCAAAATAAAAGCAAATTTAATCTCTCTATTAAAAATTTTTTACACAACAAAAATTATTTTTATTTTAAGAAGAAATATACAAAGTAATATAAAGTATTTTTAATTATAACATTTGATTATATTTTTGTTAAGTAAATTATTTAAAAAATAAAATAATTTTGTGTTTTAAAAAAAGAATATTGTTTTTTTAATTGGGAGGTAAAATTTTTATGCTTACTTTTTATTAATTTAATTAGCCTTAGAATCTTAAGTTTAATCCTATTTCATTTGTTGTTGTATTATTTGAGAAGTTGCAAGGATTAGGAGATAAACCATTTTGTCTTGGTAATATTTGAGGGATTATTGTTTTATTCGCCAAAGTAGGGAAGCAATTATAAAGGATGAAAAGTATTTGCTGTTCAGTGCAGCCAATAAGCTTAGTAATTCTGTTAACGACAGCTTCTCCTTGTTTCTTTAATGATTCTTCAAATGAGGTAGTAGCTTTAGATAATGGGATGTTTATAGAATTTGTTATGCAATCAGCAGCGTCATTGAAAAACCTGCTCAATTTAATAATTAATTGTTCTTTTTCTCCCAAAATAGTTGCCGAAATTTTATCCATGATAGAAATACTGATTTGACTAATCAATTGATTACTATTTGATACAACACCATCGAGTAAACTATTTAGAACTGCATAAGGACCGATCAAATTATTTCTAATCAAAGTTTGTAAATCTGCAGGTAAAACAATTGATTGTAAAAATACAATATAATTATTCATTTCAATTCTTGTTCCAGCAATAAAATCAAGGTTTGATGTTTCAAAAGTAAGAAGACCGTTATTTACTATCTCCTTTATCAAAGGAATAAGACCATTAAATGAATCAATTACTGAACCAATAGTAGAATTCTCCAATGCGTCTAGACAACTTAAACTTCCAGATAAAATTTCTTCATTGATAGCACTCAACAATTTTTTAGATTCTGCCTTTAAAGTTAAAAATAATCCTTTCACTTCAGAGATTAAATCCTGCAAAGAAGCATTCTCAATAAACAAGATTGACTTAACAACTGCCCTCAAATCACAATTTCCTATCTCGCTACTTGATGAAGAACTCGAAGAGCTTACTTCTACAGCTATTTCATTTGATGAAGAGCTAGAAATACAAAGAACTTCTGAATCTGAAGATGATGAACTGCATAAGTTATCTCTGAAACATCTGGGAATACCTGTACCGCGACAAAGGATCGAGTGAAAATTTAGAAGTAAGACTATCATTCTATCGATCATAAATGAAATATTCTAGTGTTTATATAGTTTTACTAAAAATAGAACATTTTTTTGATCCCGTTTTTTTCCTTTTTGAGTATGAAAATTTTCAAATTTGTTAAAAATAGAATTTTCTCCGTACAAAATTTTATTTTGTTTTCAGATTTTGTTAAGGAGTTTATTTAAATAAAAGGATGTTTTTATAAAATTTCTCCCGTTATTTAGAAAAATTTCTATAAAAAGATTATTCTTCAATTTACCAAAATAATAAAAATTTTTTAAAAATAATTTTCAGATTTTAATTATAGACAAAAAACTAGTATTTATTTATAAATCGTGATATTTTTATAATATAAGCATAAAATTGTTTATTAATCAATGCCAAACCATTTTTTAGCTTCATTTTTTAGTTCTTTTTAAATTCTTCTTTTTTAAATAAACATTTTAATTAGAATTAATTTTAAATAGAGATTTAAAAAGAGAAAGCTTTCAAGTTAACTAAAAAACACTTGATTATATTTTAATGTTTTGATCATCTAAATCTCTATTTTAAATTTTCGTTTTATGATTATTTGTTCTGAAAATAAAATATACAATAAATTTTTATTTTTTTTTTTCAAATATAAAAGCATTGTTTATTTTAATATAAATTCTTTTCTCTTTTTTTTTATTACAAAAAAATGAAAAGTAAAGAAATTAATTAAATTTACAAATAAACAATTAAATTATCAAAGATTAATTATATTGTATATTTCATTAAGAAAAAGACTAATTATAGAAATTATTGAATTAAATAGTATTTACATAAATTTAAAATAACGAAAGATTGTTTTGATGAATATATATCTTTCATGTTTATATATAGATATAAAACTGTTAAAATATTTTTTTGGAGAGAGATTTTTAAGAACTATTCACATTAAATTTAATTTACTTAAATAGTTTTATATACATAATTTTATGTTTTTAAAAACGGCCCATTCTGTGTACTTTTATAAATTTTTATTTTATCTGTATATAAAATTTTTATTTTATCTGTATATAAAATTTTTATTTTATCTGTATATAAAATTTTTATATACAGATTAAGTTTTATATATGGTAAGTACCTTATTAAATTTTATATAGTAAAAGATAAAATATTAAAGAATGTTTATCCATGAAAATAAACAATGAAAAAATGAACATACAAAGACATTGAAGCTCTTATTGAAAACAGACACAACGGGGAAACAGTTGAAAGATTTAATATATTATCGTAAAGAAAAATAATAATTATTTATCTACTTTTCTAGTAAAAATTTTATATTCAATAAAAAATTAAAAGAGCCCATCTTCTTTACTCTTATGAGTGCATCAAAGAGAAACAACCAGAAGAGAGAGCCATCACGAGAATTAATAAATAAAAGTTTTATTGGTAATCTTTATGAATATCTTCTAATCAATGGGAAACCCCCTGAGGTTTCGACAATATCATTAAATAAACCCAGCCAAATCAAGGAATGCAGCACGAAGCTATGTGCGTTTTCTAGGAAATTATTCACCAGAAGATGTGTAAAATAAATACAACCAGCTTCTTGGCAAGTACAGAGATGTCAAAATTGCCTATCCTAAATCGCTTGGACACTGTTGGCAGAAATATTGGGAGTTATTCAATAAAACATTTTCCAAGAAAAAACAAAAACGGTGCCACATAGTATAGAATTTAGAGAAAATATACTAGCCGGTTCCGAGGGGATAAAATTAGCTGAAAAGAAGAGCAAAGATGAATCATTGTTGACTAAAAAGTAAAGAAAATTAAACAATCCGAAGAAATCAAAATTAAAACATTGAAAGTTGAAATAAAAAATATCAAAAAGAATAGCAATACATAGAACAAATGGGGGAATTGGGGTTTAAGATTAATAGTGTTTGTAAGAATTTGTGATTTTTTTTCGAAAAAAATTTTTAAAAATAAATATTCGTGTTACTTCTTAATAAATATTGTCGTATCCTCAGCTTAGCATACCTGAAATCAGGTATGTTTGAACCAGCGAGGACATACCCTGTGACTTGTGTATCATTTTAATTTTTTTATCAAAAGTTTTATTAAAAAATAAGGGCATAATAATTTATTAATTACACTTAAATAGTTTTAAGCAAACTGATCAATCAGCTTTCGGAATTTTCCGAAATAACCTACAGCTAGAAGAAGCGACTTGTTCGGCAAGGGTGTCTTGTCAGGTGAGTAGTTAGTGGAGGAGCAGCATGTGACAGCAGGGGAAATTACAGTGCAGGCATAAGAAATGTGTGGTTGACTACCACAAATATCAATAATGAAATTTTGTATCCATATTGTTCCTAAAATGATTTTAAAACTTTTTAAACTTTCACTGCTGTAAATTTTATTAACAACTCTTTTAAATTTTGATTTAAATAAACCAAAAGCATTTCTAACTACGATTCTTTGAATTTATATCGATGAAGAGTATTGTAATAAGGGATCTAAACCTTTAAACTCGGGAATCTTAATTTTTCTTAACCCACTAAATACAAAGTCTACTACAACAAAATATTCATTGATATGTATGTTTCGATGTGTAATTGTAGCGTAGAATTCCTATAGAGGGTGAATCATGATTTTTTCTAAACTATACCACATACCTCTGAATTTTATTTTATAATCCACATAACAGAAACTACTAGATTAAAAACGACCTTTTCAGTTGTAATAATCAAAAGAATAAGCCGCATTGGGCTTAGAATTGGCATAGATGTTTCATCTATTGCCAATATGGTTTTATTCACATTTCCAAGATTTTGAACTCGTCCGGCAAAAATTAAAATATGTCTTAGAAAGGCAATTTCATTTCTTACTTGGCAATTTTTAAAATAAAAGGTAATATTTCTATGACTATTCTAAATATATTGGCATGTGAATTGCCAAATATTTTTCTAGGCTGTCTGTAAAATGAATTAAATGAAACATGTTATCGTGCCTATAGGAACTGTGGCTTTTGTTTTAAAAATAAAGATTGTTATTATTACTTTTATTCACCTTGGGGTCCGCAAAGATTTATTATTTAAGCTTTCTAATCATTCTAAGAATCATTATTAAATATTCTTAGTGCATCTGGACACCCTTTAGAATCTTGTCTGAATACAAAAATATAATGAACTCATATTAAGTTTTAGCTTTGTTTATTCAGAACAATTTGGTTTTCTTAGCAAAGAGTAAAAATACGCTCTACCCATTCTAAATGTTTCGTAAAACAGGGTTTCCTTCATTTCATCTATCTTATTTACCAGGATTTTGAATAGATATGTGTGTGTTTTTGTTTTAAGTCACACTTTTCACTATCTAAATCTAAAATTCCTCTTTAAAACTCATATTTTTAAAAAAGATATTAAAAATTATTATTTATCCATTAAATTTATATAAATATAACTGTCATGCCTACCCTCTGGGTAGTGACCGGTCTGAATAAAATTACTGAATAAATTTTTATTTATTTCTTTTTTCATATCGATCGTACCCTTAAATTTCGAATTATTTAAATAGTTTTTTTTTTCTAGAAAAAATTAAATTAAGTTAAATTGAAATTTAAGGTAGATACGATAATAACCTTAAATATAAATTAAATTAAAATGTAGATAAACGTAAAACGATCTATTCTATATCACATAAGTTTTGTAAAAATATTTTTAATTTATTATTATAGCTGAAGGTAAAAAACATTACCCCACGTATAAGTTTACATTAGAAAAACATTAATAATTTTACCCCATTCATACAATTAATAATCAAGTAAAATCGAGTGTGTTTTTAAAAAAGTAATTTTGTTGATTCAATTACTTCAAATATATATGATAATTATCATAATATTACATTATGATATTAATTTAATAAAATTAAACCTAAAATATATTTAAAAATAATTAATAATTTATTATTTTTAATTTATACTCTTTTACCGCCATTTTTCCCTCCTAAACTATTTAAATAAAAAAAGTAAAAAAAAGAATGGTAAATTTAGAAAACACAAACACTTTAATACACTTTGCTTGGCTCTCTTTTTACACCCCAAAAAAAATCACAAAAAAGTTGTTTAAAACAGTAAACCTTGTAAATTTACTCAAAACAATAAAACAAAGCTCTTTTAGATTACCAATTATTTCTAAGCTAATGAGTGGAGTAATGAATGTGTATTACAACAAAACTAAGATTATTTATGAAGAATGTGTTAATATTATTTCTTTACCACAACCTAAAAGACAAAAAGTAATACAAACTTACCCAATTAATAAAATAGAATTGGAGAAAATTAACATTAAAAATACTTTACTTGACTCTTCTAATATTAACAGTACTCTACTTAATAACCCATTGATTAACACTAATTTAGATTCTTCTTTTGTAATGGAACCTTCTTCTTTGAATTATTCTTTAGAATTAGGTGATAATATTATTGACCCAAATATTATTTCTAATTCATTGGAACAATTAAGAGAAGAAACCTTGGTAAAAGAAAGGAAAGAAATAATTGATACAAATTTAGATATTAAATTTAATAGGAAAAGAGTAAAATTAGAGAGAAGTGAGAGAGAAATTCCTTTGATTTTTAAGTTATTTGATGATCATTTAATCAACCAATTAAAAGAAATCAATGAGTCAAGCTTAGAATTAGAGAGAGGAAATTCAATGGTAGACCCTGTCTTTTATGATTTTGATGATTTACCCAATGAAAATTCTTCGGAAAAATCACTTTTCTCTATAAGTAATTTACCAAATGAGTTTATTTTTAGTGATATAATTGATTGTTTTGATAAAAAAGAAAGAGTAAAATGTTTTAGTAAATTAATTGAATTAGCAAATAAAGGAAGTATTTTGATAGAACAAAAGGAAATATACGAAGAAATTTACTGTAAAATAAATTAATTAAATATTTAATTTAATATTAAATATTTTTATATTTATCTAATATTTAATATTTATTTTTTAATTTAATACGTTTGTGTGGGGCTATCATGTTAAGTTAATTTATATCTTAATGACATAAATTATCAATTTAGTTAAAGAAAATTAAAGGTTGTTTTAGAATTTCTAGAAAATAAATTATTTACTAAAAATATAAATAAAATTCATACAAAGAATAAATAAACTTGTAGTCTTTCTCAGGTATTACTTTATTGTGTTTATAATTTAAACAAATGTATTTTATTAAAGATTTTTTTAAAATACTGTAGGGATTTTGAGCAAGTATACTATTACTTAATAGTATATCGATAAAACAGGTACCTCTTACTCTGTCTGTTGAAGGATTGCTACCTTTCTTGTTCTTAAGATCTTTAAAATATAAAAAATATTCTTGATTACTTCTTTTATTCATTTTCTCTGTAGGAATCCTTATTTTTTTAAAAAAAGTAAATTTATTTTTAAGTTTGTTTTTTAAGGAGAACAAACTTTTATAAATTTTGGCAAGCTTTCCCCTGAACTACTTTACTACAAATGCCTTTATTTTTTTCCACAAAGTATTAATTTATTCTATTTATACTTTTAGTAAATTATTTCCTTCTTAACTATCCTTTATTACATTAAACCTAAAAAGATTTTAAAATCTTTTTATCTGTTACAGACTAGAAATCTTCTACATAGGCAGAACAAAATGTATAAATAGAAAATAAATAAAGAATGTTTTCAGGTAACATTCATTTTTTAAAAAAAATTATTTATTTTATATTCTTTAAGAATACAAATAAGAATCTTTATTATTTTCTTAATAATATTTTTTCTTTCTATGAATTAGTAAAGTATAAAATAAATGAATTATTTTCTTTGTGAAATTCTAATCTTTAGTTAAATAATTGATCCATCCTCGATGGATTGTCTTATTTTTAAAGAAGTATTCTATAAAATTTACTTCTGATAATTTATTTAATTGTATGTTATTCTCATTCATTTCTCTTCTCCTCATATTTCTTAGGATTTAAAAAAATTAAATTCTTTTTAATTAAATTAAAATAAAACTATCATTTTTTTAACAAAAATAATCTTATTCTAAGTAAAATATTTTTGTAACACTAAAATTATTTTATATATTTTCAGGTTTATTTATTGTTTGTTTAGATTTATTCCAACCAATTATTAATTAACATAAATAAAACAAATATTTATGTAAATTAATAATTAATGAACTAAAAAATAAATAATATTATTTTAATATTTATTTATGATAAATAATGCTTTTCCTTTATTTTTATATCAAAGAGTGTTTGTTATTTTCTAAGAAAGAATCAGTTATTTCTTAGATTAAATTATTTATAATCTTTGTAATTACTTAATTTAATATCTTTTCTTCTTTTTTATGCAGTATAAATTATTTTTTTTAAATAAAATAAAATAATTTTTTCACTGTAACGGTAAGTCATAAAAAAATAATTCTTTTTAATGAATTTATACTATTTCTTAATGATTCTCGTTTATTGATGATTTGGTTTATTTGGTTAATAATTTTAATAAATAAGGGAGTTTTAAATATTTAATTTTATGCAAATGAACTAAAAATATTATTTTTATTATTTTACTATTTTAATTAATTTTATTATTTTATCTCTTTTTGATATTATTTTATTATTTTATTATTTTTTAAAAAAATTAAAAAATTTTACCCATGCACCCTGAAGAAATAATCATTGATGGTACAAATCATATTGCAGGAAGATTGGGCTCAATTATAGCTAAGAAATTATTAGAAGGAAAGAAGGTTACAGTGTTGTGTGCCGAAGCTATCAAACTTACAGGACCAATCCACAGAAGAAAGCTTTCTTACAAGTTATTCCTTGACAAGAGATGTATTGTAAATCCAAATAAAGGACCTTTCCACTACAATCAGCCATCCAAGTATTTTATGAGGATCACTAAAAGAATGTTACCTCATAAAATTAAGAGAGGAAACAATGCTTTTAAAAATTTGACAGTTTTTGATGGTTTTCCTGAAGAATATGTGGGTAAAGAAATAAGTATTTGTCCTGAAGCTTTACTTGAATACAAGGCTAATCCTATTAGAAAGAGTTCTACTTTGGGAGAGTTACTTTCTTGTTTTGGATGGAAATATGCTGATATTACAGAAAAATTAAAGAATAAGGTCCTTGGATTATTACAAAATAATATTAAGAAAGTAGAAGAGAGAAAGAAAAAGGTAGAAGAATTCATGCAATCAAAAGAATTCCAAAAATTATTTACCAAAGAATTAGAAAATTATGAATAAATAAATAATTTTTTACTCATAATTATAAATAAAATATTATTAAAATATTATATTATTTAAATATTATATTATATTTTTACTTTATTTTTCTTTCCTTATAAAATAGGTTTTGATAAAATAAATAAAAATTTTTTTGACAGATAGATAAAGAAATAATATTAAATATGTAAAATAAATAAATTTTTAAAAAATATATCAGAATAAAAAATCAAAAAAAATTAATTTTTTATTAATTTATTGTGATATATTTTTAAAAAAAAATATTATTTACAAAATTGATTTTAAAATATTTTTGTTTAGTTCTTAAATAAAAAAAGATTTTTTAGAAAATTTTTGGATATTAATAATCTTTTTTTAATTTAATTTTATATTAAAAAGAGAACAATTCTAAAATATAAAAAATTATTTTTAATTGATAAAATATTTTATAAAAGGATAAATTGTTTCTAATAAATTGATCAAATTAATAAAAAATAAATTAAATAAATAAATTTACCATTTTAAAATTGAATATAAAAGAAGGAAAGAAATACTCTTTCTTAAATTGTAAAATTGATTTTAATTTATAAATTGGGAAATAAAATTTTATAAAATAGGAAATAAATTTTTAAAAAAGAAAAAATCTATCAAAAAAAAATATTTAAGAAAATTTTAAAGAAACCCCATGGAAAATTACGAGAAACTTTTTTCCGCTTTCGAGTTTGTTGGGTTTATCAACAAAGGAGCAATGTCAAATGTGTACAAATTACAGCATAAAAAGAGTAAAAGATATTACGTGCTGAAAGAAGTGTTCTTAGAGTTTAAGGAAGATATTCTATCAATTATCTCTGAGAGAAGTTTAGGTAGCATGGATTTACACCATCCCAACCTTATGGGATACATGAGTATTGTTGTTTCTACCAAGATTGAAGCATTAAAAAAGTTTCGCTTGAAAGAAAGTAAGTCAAATGTTAACAAAGAAATTTTAAAAAACTACGGTATCAATGCTAAGTATTGGAACAGGCCCAATTCAACATTAACCAATGATTCAGTTGATAAACAAATTCAATTCTGCGCTAAATTTAATGAAAATATGTACGATCCCAATGAGGAAATTTCAATACAAATTGACGAAGAAACTGAAAATAATGTTCAATTACAAAAAAAGAAAAGAAAATCTTCCTTCAAAATAGCAAAAACATGTGAAAATTACATCTTAAGACATGACTTTTGTGCAAAATTCTACCACTACCTAATTACCCGTTGGTGTAATTTTACTTTGAATGACTTTATTTGCGCAAGAAATGAGTATTTGTTCAATAATTGTGAAATTAAAGATGAACTTTTAAATGAAATGGTAAAAGAATCTTTTATTGGTAAAGAAGTTAACTCTAAGTTTATTGAAAAAATAATGTATGGTATTTTTCATGGTGTTGCTGCTTTACATTCATGTAAAATAATTCATGGTGACGTTGTCTCAAAGAATATTTTTTTTATTGAAAATTTTATACCAAAATTAGGTGATTATAGTGATTCATTCTTTGGAGATTTTCCTTGCGAAAGGAAGGATATAAGGATGTTAGGAGAGCTTTATTTAGAAATGCTTGTTCCTTTCCTTACAGTAAATGAGAAATCTCATTTTTTTGAAGATGTTTTTAAGAATAATTTTCCTGCTATTTTTGATGAGAAATTTCCCAAGGAAAAGAAAATAATCCAAGAATGTTTTTTGGCTAATAAGAGAATTCATGATATTCTTTTATTGTTTAATAATTAAATGTGTAATTTAAAAAAATTTTTAAATTTATTAATTTTTATAAAATATTTTATAAATTAATAAATTGTTATTTTAATCGTATGAATAAATTTATATAAATTATTAGAGATATTCTAATAAGTCTGACTTTCCACGTTAAAATTGAATTTTATTTTAAATAACTAATTTATTTTTAAATAAATAATTTATTTAAAATAAAACTTATTTATATTTTATAAAACTAACAATTTCCGAAAAACTGAGTTATTTTCCGAATAACTAACTTATTTAAAAAAAAACTAAGTTATATTCTAAAAAAATTATTTATATAATATAAAACACAAATAAAAACGAACGAAAATAGCTCAGAAATATAAATAAAATATATATTAAGTAATGCATAAGGTAATGAAGATAATTTGTTTTGAGGACAAGAAATCCAAATTTTATAAATACTATTTTAGAGTATTGTATCACAAATGAAATTATCTTTAAATTACTTGTATAATATTTTAAAAAATTGAATTGATAATATTAAAAACACATTTTTGAAGCGTAGATTTTTGTTATTTTGTCTGAGGTTCTTATTTTGGTAGTTTTTAGAGTTATACTGCTTTGTTAATTTGAAATTTTAAACTAAACTGACATATATGTATGATAAAGGAATCAAAATTATTTAAGTTAAAATCAGCGAAAATTATATATAATACTAGGTGTAACTCGTTATAAACAAATTGAGAAATTTTAGTATGGTTACGTACAATAATTAATATAAAATTTTTTTTATTTTGTTTTTACTATTAAATTTATAAAATTATCAGTATAGAATTAAAGATTTTAGTATTGATTGAATCTTGCTTTCTTAATAATAGTAAAATTGGATAAACTTTTAATTAAAAATCTTTAACTTTATTTTTTATTAAAATACTAACTTTGTAATAAAACTAATGTAAAAATTAGCATGGTTTATTAATATTTTATATTCTTTTAATGCTGTCGTATTTTCGAAAATATATTTTTATTGATCGATAACAAAACTAAAAATTGTAATAAGACTGGATTTAAGAATTAATCAGTTTTCTAAAATATAGTTTATTTTCAAAATATTATTTTAAATTAAGTCATACAAAGTGTTAAAATGGTATAATTGAGTTTTTCCTAAATAAAGATTTAATTTTGCTGAATTGACGTTGTAATACTGCAACTTAAATAGAGTTTAATATATTTCGGCAAATACATTTTGCTCAATGTTGATATATTAGTGGCTATTTTAAAAAAATTTTAGAAAATACAAATAAAAGATATTTATTTTTTAGAAGAACTTATGTCATCATTACTGTGAAAACTATATGAAGAAGAATTTTGACTTTTTTTACTGCTGCCTTCTTTTTTATTATTCATAATGTATTTATTGTTTTCAATGTTTTTTTCTTTTAATTTATTATGGAAATTTGAGTCTTTTACAGTCAATGGATCATAAGATAAGTGAAAGTTTGTAAGTGCAAAGCAAATATTAACAATATATTCAAACATATCTCTACAACCCCTAAAAGGAGTTCTTAATATTTTATAATACATCTTAGCCCTTCCAAAAAATCTTTCTATAATAATTCTTTCACTAAATCTAAGCTTTTCTGAATAGTTTAAACTTTTGTTTTTAGGTGGTGTAATAACTCTTAATGATGTATTAGGACCTATATAGCCTTTGTCCCCTAAGATTGCCCACATATCAAAATTATCCATATTATCTGTATAATCTTGGCACATTTCTTTAGTTAAAAAAATTTCATAAATTTTAGATCGTTCTTTAAAAATTGTATAATCATGTACGCTGCCTGGGTATATTTTTGAAACAAAGGCGCATATCCCATTCGGTAGAACCCCTACTTCTACCTTTAAACAGTATATTGAATGCTTTCCTGAATAAAATTCTTTGATATCCTTAAACAATCCAGTCGGTTTCTGGATCTCGAATACAGTGGCATCTACTACCAAAGCCACCTCTGGATTGTATTGAAATTTTATGTTATTTTTAACTTGCATTTCTTTTTTCATAGGCACAATAAATAATTCGCTTAGTTTTTGAGATATAATTAAAATTGTTTTGTTTAAAACTGTATTGAGCGAAGAACTTGTAAGCCCAAATATCATTGCTAATCTCTTTGTTGTTTCATTGTGTTTTATATAAATTAACACCAATAATAAGCGATCTTTAGGCCCTAGCTTACATTTCCTTCCTTTACCCTTCATTTTGTAGGTAATTTCCGCTTCTAAAAGCTCAAAAATATATTCAAACTCATATTCCGAAAACCCTGTAGATACAATTAAACCATTCTCTTTAGAAGTTATAGTCTCATATACCTTGTTTTCAACTGCCTCTCCTTCGCTTGGATATACAAATTCACCTGATGAACAACATTCATCGTAAATATTCTTAGTATCATCTTCGTTGTTTTCAAGTTCGTTGAAAAATTTATCCACAAAAATATTAATTTAAAATTTTTTATATAAAAAAATTAGAAATATAACTTAGTTTTTTTTAAATAAGTTAGTTATTCGGAATATAACTCAGTTTTTCGGAAATTGTTAGTTTTATAAAATATAAATAAGTTTTATTTTAAATAAATTATTTATTTAAAAATAAATTAGTTATTTAAAATAAAATTCAATTTTAACGTGGAAAGTCAGACTTATTAGAATATCTCTATTATTCTTCATATTAATTTTCACAGAATGTAGTAAAAATTAGAATTACGCCATCGCGGAAGAATCTCTTGAGAATGTTACCATACTTTAATGTTTTATTAAAGTTTCTTTTATATATATAATAAGTAAAAATTTATAAATTATTTTATTTTTCTTTAATATTTAAAATAAATAAAGAATCTTATTAACAGAAAAGGATTATTAAATTAAATATTTCTTGTTTAAAATTTATTTAATTTAATAAAATTATTATTGTATTTGTTTCATTTACTTTAATTTAAGAATTTATTTAAGTGTTTTAAAGAATTTTACTTGTTTTTCAAATGAATATTCTTTGTTGTATTTTATTTTTTTAAAGTAATTTATAATTAATTTTTAAGGTATTTTATTTGGTTAATTAATATTTTTTTAAAAGAATAGTATCCTTTATTTAATATAAATAAATAAGAAATAAAAGAATCTTTTTACTTTACTACCTTGTTATGACTTTTATACATAGTTACTCAAAATATTATTTTTATTATTTTTATTATTTTTATTATTTTTATTATTTTTATTATTTTTATTATTTTTATTATTTTTATTATTTTTATTATTTTTATTATTTTTATTATTTTTATTATTTTTATTATTTTTATTATTTTTATTATTTTTATTATTTTTATTATTTTTATTATATTTATTATTTTATTATTTTTATTATTTTTATTATTTTTATTATTTTTATATTTAGTTTTAATTTAAAATATTTTAACCCTTAAATGAAAAAAATAAGCTCAGATGATATTTTGTTAATGAAGAAACATTTGCTTGAAAAACAAGGAATAGTGGTAGAAGACACTGACAGAGGCAATCATCCAGTTTTAGATATCAAAAATTTAGATGTTATGTGTTATTGTAAAAGCTTGGTAGGAAAAGGATTAGCCTCAAAAACTCACACTTGGAAACATTCTTACTATTTTTTAACATCTGCAGGTGTAGCTAAGCTTAGAGAAGAACTTTCCCAAGATGCTATTCTTTCTATTGATGCTAATGTTAACTCAGAATTAGTTGATGAGACTAATATAATTAATTAAATAAATTTTAATTTTAAATAAATTATCTCACTTATTTATTTAAGTATTTTTCTTAAGTTTAATTCTTCACCTGTCTTCCAATTAGGATTAAAGCATCTTAAAAATATTCTAATTTCTCTTTCTACGTTTATTAAAATGGTATTAATTTCACAGAGTAAGAAATTTAATTTTTTATGAAATATTTCATTTAAGATTTGTGAGTCAATTCCTTCTTCATTTTTTACTAAATTAAGTACATTTGTTTCAGATGCTTCAATCGCAGCTAAAATCTTTGCAATCAAAGATTCTCTTTGCAATGAAAATAGTTTATCCACTCCGTAAAGAAGCTTTCTTGTGTACTCAGCATTTAACAAAGGAATGGCTGTTTGGGCTGTTTTCACATATCCTAAGACTGTTGGCAATAATCCATTTACTGTATCCAAGACTATTGGTGTAAAAGCCACTGATCCTAAAGATATTAAATTATTAATATACGTAGAAATATCTGAATATGTTTTTGCTAGGACTGCGTCTTCTTCTTTTTGTAAAGCAAAAGAAGTTTTTTTGATCAATGATTCTACGGCTTCTTCTGTGTCTTTTACTGAACATGCCACAATTTTTGAGACTACTTTTTCTAAATTAGAATATTCTGTTGAAATATTATCATTCAGTCTGAGATCATTTAGTGCCATTTCTTTATTTATTCCACAAATAAGTTCATTCATTTGAAGTTGAAGTAATTTCTCAATTCCAAAATATGAACATCTTAAGATTTTAGCAAATTCCCTTAACAAATAAACAAAAGGACTCTTTTTTTTACTGTGGGATGTCTTTTTAACGATGCCATTTTCATTTGAAAAATTAAGAGGTTTAACATTTTTAAATTCTTTGATTGTCTCATTTCGTCCATAAACTATGTCTTTTGATGAGCTTGGTTCAATCTCACAAGAAGTGTGGAGCTTCTTTGGTAAAACAGTGTTTAAAAACACAAGTATGGAATCGAGCAATAAAACCACACGCATGAATAAAGATTTTTTCTTAATTTATATTTTAACTGTTTTTAGACCTTTTCTTGAGTATGAAAATATTCTTTTTTGGGTAACAAATTTTCTAAAAAATAGTTTTTTAGACTTAAGGGGTATAAAATTAAAAAATTTTAAACTAAGTTTGTATATTTTAAATTTCTTATAAAATTATTAAATTTAAGAGTAGAAGATTATGGTGATAAAAAGAAATAAAGGCTTAACAATTTTATTTAATTCTTTATTTATCAGTTTTTTATATTATTAATTTTTTACATTAAAATTATATTTATCAATAATATCATTTAAAAATTGATAGAGAATTCAAGCAAACTAGATTATGAAGAATTTTTACTATCTATTTAAATTTGGTAGTTCTTTTAATCTTTCATCAAAAACATAATTAACAAGTTTTGCCTTGATTTTTTTTGTTGCCTAAGAATAGAAAATCCATACCCAAACTCTTGCGTTTTTGCTTAAAAATACTTCTCTGTATACTTTTATTTGTCTAAAATATTATTTTTTCAGATAATGTTACAATTCTATTACTTTATAATGCCATCCTAGTTGCGTTTTAGAGTAACATAGTATTTTTTTTATTATTCGACGATGGAAAACAAATACGAAATCTATAACCATGTCATTATAAAACTATACATTTTACTCCTTCAAAGAGAGAAATGTAGTACATTTTTCTGTATACCTGACATGGCTTCAGATAGTGTGAGTCTTTCATACGCTAAACCCCTCGTGTATATTAACTTAATAACTCTGCTTTACTTCAAGTCCTTAATACAGGAAGCATTATTATTGGTATAATAAATTAATTTTTATTTAAGAAAGATTTTTTTGAGGTGATTGTTATTCTCCAGGTTAAAATTCTAATATAATGATAAAATTCAATATTTTTTATTATAACTTTATTTTAAAATGTTTTCGATCAGAATTTTTTATATTTAAAATGATATTCTTTGATTAATTATGATGGTTATAAAAAAATATAATATGAACGGAAATTTTTCGGTAAAAAAGATTTTTTTGAATTGAGGTATACATGTAATATTTTTATTAATTTGTAGTCTAATGTTATATATGAATTTTCTTACTCCATTGAATGTTATATTTAAAAGGTGTGTTCTGGCGAAATATTTTATTAAATTTTAGGACTCTAGTAAAAAATAATTTCTTTTAATTTAATTAATTATTAGATTAATACAGGGTTGGTAAAGGTTATAGTCCCGTGTGGTCAAAGATATAGTCCGGTTTGGTCAAATTTATAGTCCGGTTTGGTCAAATTTATAGTCTTGTCTGGTAAAGTTTATAGTCTTATGAAAAAATAAAATCTAAAATTTTCAATTAACACAATTAAATAATTCAAAATAAACAATAAATCGTCAAATAAATTCCTCTTTATTCAAAGCTTTTTGTAACCATCTATCCATGTTTCTGTAAAACCCATGACACTCATGATTGTAATTATTTAGGTCTGAATTTAATTTTTCCTCTATTGTCAAGTCTGGGAAATCTTCTTTTAGAGAGTTAAATCTGGATTTTAACATCGAAAAAAATTATTCTATGGGGTTTAATTGTGAAGAATAGGGAACTATATACTTGTAAGCTATGTCTTTTGCATTTAAAGCTCTAATAACTTCGGTAGATTTATGAAATGGTGAGTTGTCTAGTATTAAAATTCTTCTTTAATTATTAGAGAAATAAGGCGCCAGTTTGTTTTCAATAAAAGAAATAAAAGAGTCTTTGTTAAAACCTCCATCTTTAAATTCGAAGGCCAATACTCCGTGAATAGTAATGGCACACATTAAACTTTTATTTTTTTGCTTATTCGCAGGAATGGTGATAAATGCCTTTGCATTTGGTGAAGAATATCCGTAATTTCTACTTGTATGTAGATTGAAGCCAGTCTCGTCTAAAACGCGAGATTTTCTCTCGAAAATCTGGATATTTCTGCCGCATATTGCGCCCTTGCTTCTATCTTTTCCTCTGAGTTTCTTTCCGCTGGTATCAAAGTGAGTCTTTTTCTGGTTAGACCCATTTTTCCTAGTTTCTTACCAACTGTTTCACAAGACACTGTGACCCCTAGTTTTTCAAAAACGATGTTTTTAAGATCTACTTGTGTTAAACTATTGTTGCAAATAATACTATTAAAAATTATTTGATCCACGGGAGTAAAAACACGTGTTTTTTCTTTCCAGGTATTTTTGCTCTTCGTCCCGGTGATTATGAATTCCTCCCCAGATTCAAGTTTCTTAAATGCTCTGCTCGCTGTTTTGATTGTCAAACTCAAATTATTCGTAATAAATGAAATTGTATGGTTGGCAGCTTTCATTGTACGAATTATTTCGTATATCTCATTTGTTATGTTTTTTCTTTCTTTTCTGGTCATTGAAATAGGTTTTAAAATTAATTTATAAATAAGGTTTATTAATTATTTTTTATTAGACTATAGACTTTACCAGACAAGACTATAACCTTTACCACACAGGACTATAAATTTGACCAAACCGGACTATAACTTTGACCACATAGGACTATAACCTTTACCAACCCTGTAAATTCAATAAACATTTAATCTGAAATAAATCATAGTAAAGTTGAAATTATAGAGACATTAGTAAAAACATTAAACAATTAAACAAGAATGATTAGAAAAATAAGATTAATAAGTTGGATATATATGATCGCAAAACATAAACACGCGATGAAAGTCGTCTCCTGATCTTTAAGGAGCTTGGAGCAGAGATAATTATCAATAAACTACATAGTAATAAAATCATTGCTATAGATGCTGTTTTTTTTTGAATATAATATCTTAGATTTTTATATAAAAATAAAGTTAATGTAGTTTATTTCCCTCATATTCAAGATATGAAAATATTTTTAGAAAAGCCAATCGCATATCTTCTTCTCCATTTTGCACCAAAAATTTTTTTCTTTTAACTAAATTCATGAGAAACATATTCATTCTTTTTTTATTGATTACTACCCTGTCTCTATATTCTTTTTTGAAATAAGAGCATAAATTTTAAATGGAGAAAAGGTAAATCAGTCTGTGTTTACATATCTTCCTGTATGGTTCACTACCTGTAAATTTGAACCAAACAATTTATCTACTTTCAGGTAGGATGTAGATTCTTCAGAAATGAGTAAAGTATTTTTCGTTAAAAATTTTCCAAAATAAAATTCCAAGCTTTAAGATTTTCTGTCATGAACTAATTCAACAAATATGTTTTTTCTTGTGTATTTTCAATACCTCCTAAGATCCATTTAATATTCTCATTGTCGTCATAATATGAAAAAGGGGATTCAATTATCGACCCATAGATATAAGTGTTTATCAAGTTGTATCTCACAAGTTTCTCCTCCCATTTTTGTGGCATTTCTCTTAAATTATTTGTGATCATTTTTTTAATTTTTATATATGTTGACCTAGAGACTTCAGAAATCTTTGATTCTTGGTAAATAAAAAATCTAAAAAATAACAATATATTACTCTTAAAATTTGTTATATACTGACCTATAATACTTCAAATCTTGAACCGGCTTTTACTGACCATTTGTTTTTACATTAAAAATTTCAGCATTTAATAGATTTAAAGCAAAACTATTCGGCATTGATTATAACTCCATAAAAGATTAACAGCTTGGACAGGAGAAGGTAGACATAGATACCCTTTTCTCAGTTAGAAACTCAAACAAGAGTCTATGGATACAAAAATATCGAGTGAGGTAAAAAAAGAAAGAATGCAATTTTTATAAAAAATATTATAAAACTTAACCTTTTACTTTAAAAAATATTGAATTAAACATTCCTGTTGCAATTTTCAAATTTTACCATCTTTTAATGCCATCTAATAAATCAAAATTTTGATAAAATTTTATAAGAAGGTAATTTTCTATAACTAGTAATTGCAGCAATTTCAGAAAAATATAATAAACAATTTTTTCATATTTTTTTTAAATTTAGTGAGTAAATATCAAGTATTTAGCTGGCCAACTTTTAATGTCATTAACTATGTATATAACTGATCCATCCTCGATGGATTGTCTTATTCTTAAATAAGTATGCAATAAAATTTACTTCTGATAATTTAATTAACTGTATGTTATTCTCATTCATTTTTCTTCTCCTCATATTTCTTAAGGAATTAAAAATAAATTCTTTTAAAATTATTTTAAAATTAAATTATCAATTTTTTACAATAAACAATTTTAAATATTTATGCCCTATAGAGTTTTAAAATTTATATTTGCTTCCTTTATTACAAACAAATTGTTGATATTTGTATTAATGAGTAATTTTAACTTAGAAAAAATATTCTTCAAAATAATCAATTTATAAATTGGGTGTTTTCTTAAGCTACAAAATGATATAAGATAAAATATTTATTTCTACACCTTAAGGGGCATGGGGTAAGAATTAATTTGTTAAATATTGTCACTATTAACCTTATACATTTTAAAAGCAGGAGTTTTTTACTATATGATATATCTATATTTTTTTTGTAAATCAATCTATTAGAAGTTGACAAACAAATCAACTACAAATTTAAAACAAATGATTAAAACAAAAGAACCTTTTTATAAATCTATTTTACACATAAAACCCATAATATTACTATATTATGTTCAACACTTTACATCTAATATTTATAATTTAAATTTGGCTTTTAAGAACTTCTTTTCTTAAAAAATTTCATGTCTCTTTATCATTCATATATTTACCTTTTATTATTTTAATTTAGATTAATTTATATTTAGTTAGTATTATTAAAATTGATTTTTTGCGCAAATTTCCCGGGATCCAGAAAATTTATATATATTTTAAATATAAATTCAAAAAATAATTTCACATATTTTTTATAAATTCCTGAAAAAAGTCAATTCATTTTTATTTTCTATTTGTAAAGAATGACTTTGCTTATAAAATATTTTTTTAAACATTTCTAGAAAACAAGACAGGGGTGTTTTTGTTTCTTATAATTTTTTTATGTTAAAGAAAAATTGACATATTTTACAGGAACAAACTTCCATTTTAGGAAAACATTTCTTTGAAAAAAATGTTCTATATTTAAAAAAAATATTTAAAAAATTTTAAGCTCACTTCCATGAACATCATCACTCTTCCATTTTTATTTGAATTCATACTTAACGAAAACAAAAATAAAGTAGTTAAAGGTACAAGATTCTGTAATTTGAGTTGCGATGACTCATCTTCTAGCTCATCATCTTCATCTGGCTGTTTTAATTTGAAATGTAGCGATTTTAATTGTGATTTGCCAGTAAAAAGAAGAAGGAAGGCAGAAATAGTATTTAAAAAAAGGAAAAGAAACATTAAAAGTTCGTCTTCAACAGATTCTTCAAGTGTAGATTGCAATGAGCTGTATACAATAATTTCGTTTATTAACCGGGACACTATATCAAGAGTAAATTCTGAGATTTCCTCCGAATTTTCCAACTTGCTAAGAGTAATCAATGATATTTTAGAAAAAGGAGGCGTAGATTTAAAGACATCTATTTTAGGATGTTTGAATTCTCTTGAAAAGTCAATGTTAGTTTTATTTCAAAATTCAGTAGCTCATGCAAATGAAAATATTGTGACAGCATCTAAAACCGCTTCAGAGCTGCTCAATAAAACACAGGGTGCATTTTTATCAAAAGTAGAAGCAAATATTTATATCTATATCCAAGACTTGCTTGCTATTATACTTCCAGCAGATTTATTTACAGCCATACATGATGCTAATGCAGGATTATTGGCAACCATGACACAATATTTAACACAAATAAATAATGGCTTAGTTCCCATTACAAATACAGTCTTCGAAAACACATCTTCAGCCTTAGTCGCTGCCAATGAAGAAGAAAGAAAAGAGCTGATAAATAAACTTGAATCAGCCTTCGATTCCTGTCTACTTTGTATATCAAATGCTATTTCTTCTTCTTTAAAAGGAATGAATGATTCAGTAAGATCATCAATAGCTTTACGAGTTGTAGAAACAAGAAGAGCAATTACAAAAATTCTAGTAAGAGGAAATAAAGAAGTAATATCAAGTCTTAGTATTTTATTAAGAAATATTTGTGGAAACTCTTGTATAATCAATCCTAACAGCATGCTTCTTATTTAAATAAATAATAAGCCAAAAAAGACAATTTTGTAAAATGTTTATTTAAATTTTTAATTTGATTATCTTTTTGATTAAATCATGTAAAAAATAAATTTAATTTTTTAAAATATAAGTTAATTTGTATTACAGTTAAGATTTTATAAAAAAAAGTGTCTTTGTATTACAGAAGATAAGTTATTTTTGTCTTTTATTAAAATTTTTCTTATTTTTTTTATAAGTTAATATAACATTTATTTTCTCTTTTTTAAAGTATATTTAATTTAAAAAATATTCAATTTTTTATGAAATTAACTTATATAAAAAATTTTACCTAAATTTTTTAAATTAAACATACTTTAAAAAAGAGTGTCGTGACTATCTGTCGTTTGTGCACGATTGGTTATTTTCTTTTATTAAAGTTTTTATAAAAATTATTTTGTCTCATCTTAAAGGTTTATTTAAAAATTATTTAAATGCATCTTTTTTTACTATAAGAGTAAATATATTTTATAAAATTAAGTATGAAAAAGTATTCTTTACAGGTAAAGGCTAAGAAATCATAATAATCTTAACAAACATTTATAATCTTTTTATTTTTAGGAAAAAAAAGAATAAAGATTATTTAAAATTTCTATAAAAATAATATTTGTATTATCTCCTTCATACCACTAAGAATATTTTATAAAATAACATTTTTTATATACTTTTCTTAAATGATTATATATTTAACTTAATCCTTTATAATTCTGTTAAGTATTTGTTATAGC
>CM035597.1:9667573-9728992 GCA_020423425.1 Chrysopa pallens | reverse complement strand
GGTTCAACTCCCGCGATAGGCTTCTTTTTAATATTTTTAATTATTTAAATTAAAAATAAAGGAGCCCCAATGAAAAACTTAGTGAATAAAAACAAACAAAAAAAATATTCTTTTAATTCAATTTACTTAAACCACCTTGTATTCGGATTATATCCTCAGGGATATAACAATTTGCATGCAAAATCAGATGTCCGACATACTATGAACGTTGCACCAGATGCCCTCTCATCACCTCTTGGGATCAGCTCTTCACATGCACTACAGGTGGACAAGAAGGCAAGACACACAGAAACATGCTCAGAGTCTGTAGAGATTGAATACACAGCAGGAAACTCAGAAATCAAACTGAGAAGAAAGATTCATCCTTTACAAGAAGAGGATATAAGCACTGTTGCAATACCATGGACAAACAATTTCTTAGCAACTAGCAAACTTGCCAAATGGACAGTACAAGACTCTTTAGAGATACTCCAATCACTGATACCTGCACATCTTATACAGTCTGTCTTAATAGAGGAAGACTTAGAAGGAACTTTGGACAACATTAAAACCTTACAATTGGGTTCATATTCACTACCTGTCCTTATTAACGAACTCAAAGGTACCAAACAAACCAACCACCAATTCATTATCTCCTATTACAACGCTATACTTGAAGTGATCAACAAGCTAAGCCTGTTACACAATTACACAAAGAAGGAATCGGAACACAAGCTGCTAGAGTCTTTTATATCAGGCCTTCATCCTGAAGCTCAATTAGAAGTTCAGAAAAATAAGCTCAAAAATGTAAAAGAAATTATATCATTTATTCAAGTTCAAGAAGAAATACTACTCGCAAACTCCAAGACTTACCACAAGGAAACAAGACATGAAATCAATAGCTCGCCAAATACGAACAGCTTCAAGACCAGCAAGTCAACCTTCCAGCCTTTGAAATATTGCAGTTTTCATAAAACCACCTCACATTCTACTGACTAATGTAACAAGCTGAAGGAAATTAAAAGTACAAAAAACCGTGCTCACCATTCAACTAACAATAAAAACAATCTAAACTCTGTGGTAACTTACAAGCCAGTACAATCAACCTATGTAGAACTAATAGTAAACAAAAAGATAGTAAAAGGATTAGTAGACACTGGAGCAAGCGATAATTATATCGACCAGAGTTTAGTAAAAGATCTTAACTTGAAAGTTGCAGAAACCAAGCCTCAAAAAGTGGTATTTGGAAATTCAACTCAAATTACACTTAACAAAACCACTGATATTGATTTCAGATTTAAATCAGCAGAAGATTCTCATTCTCTATACAGTTGTAGTCTAATAGTAACACCTAATCTGGTAAGCAAGTTGATATTTGGAACAGACTTTCTTAAACGAAATGGAGCCATCATTAATATGGAATCAGGGAAAATCTCACTGAACAATTTTACGAATGAGATATACTTTATTCAAAACGGTGTGAACCCCGAAGAGATTGATAATAGTTTAGTTGAGAAATCAGTAGCAAATGTTTTAAATAAACATAAAAACACTTATTCTTCATTTTATTTAAGATTAGATGAACACATAAAAGAAAACCCAAAGAACCAAATATGTTTATGTGACCCTGTTAAATTTATCTATAACCATAATATCAACATTACTTCAAAACCCTATCCAATTCAGCCCTTACTTTACCCAAAGTTTAAGGCGAAGATTAATGAACTACTTAAAAATGGAACAATAGTCAGGACAACTTCACAAGTTTCGTCACCAATGTTTGTTACAAGAAAAGGAAAAGATGATGTTAGATTAATAGTAGATTATAGGAAAGTAAACAAATTCATAACAGATGATAACTATTACTTCCCAGGAATTTATGACAACTTAAATCTATTAAATGGGATGCTATATTTCAGTAAAATTGACCTATCATTAAGTTTTTTATCAAGTCCCTGTCTCAAAAGATTGCCAAGATGTTACTAGTTTCATTTGTCCTTTAGGACAATTTAAGTTCACGACATTACCTTTTGGGCTAAAGAGCAGTCCAAAATTATTTCAAAGAACAATATCAAACGCACTTAATGGAATAGAAAACATTATTATCTTCGTTGATGATATCCTACTCTTCAATAAAACCCAACAAGAACATGAAGAAAATATCTTTGCAGTGATAAAAAGGCTACATGAACTAAACTTTGAAATTAACTTCAGTAAAAGTATATTCTTTAAAGAAAATATAAAATACCTTGGTTTAGATATTGATGGTACAGGATTCAAAGCAAATTTGGATAATTTAAAAAAGGAAATATTTAAAATCACACCTAAAACGAAAAGAGAGTGCCAAAGACTCTTAGGGTATTTAGGTTTCTTCCGACCATTTGTGCCAAAAATAAGTGAACATTTATTACCTCTTACCGAAAAAAATCAAAGGCAAAGAAATCCAAGATCAAGATATAGTCGAAGCAAAAAATAAAGTTATAAAATTGATTCAGAAAACCATCAAAATTGTATATCCAAAGGCGAAGACTATTTTTAATCTGCAAACGGATAGCTCAAACAAATGTTGCGCAGGTATTTTAACACAGCCACATGGTATAATAGGAATCTTCTCACACAAGTTCAACGACACCGAAAACAAGTATACAATTGTAGAAAAGGAGTTTCTCGGAATACTGCTATCGTTGAAAAGATTCAGACACATCATTTCGGATAATCTAGTACACGTATACACGGACAACAAGAACCTTTTATATGATACTAGCATTCAAAATTCAAGATTACAGCGTTGGAGGGTTTTACTTAATGAATACAACATAATCATTAAACATATTACTGGTAAGGATAATGTCATTCCTGATCTTCTATCAAGATCCCTTTTTTATGTAAACAACAATGATTCAACTACTTATATTAGAGAATTAATTTTGAACTTACCAAACCCTTCAGACAAAGAAATGTTTAATTTTAAATTAATTAAAAATAAAATGATTAATAAGTTTACTGATGTTCAAGACAGAATATTCTTAAATGACTCTATAAAAGAAGAGATATGTAAATCTATACACAACTACTTAGGTCACCCTGGATCAACTACATTGTATCTCACATTGAGAAATTACATATTTATTCCAAATATTAAAAGAACAATACTGAAGGTCACAAAAGAATGTAATAAATGCCAGCAAGTAAAAGTAACAAAACACAAGTTTGGCATGATAACAGAAAGTTTAAGCTCTACAGTGGAAAATGAAAAGATATTTGTAGATCATCTAGGGCCTTTTAATGAAGGACAACTTGTAAACCACGGACGTAATACCAAAATATGGTTTTTACTTGTTACAGAAGCATTCTCTAAATTTACAAAATTATATAAAGTAAAATCTTTAAGACCAAGCGAAACAATAGCACATTTAAATAACTACTTCGAGCATTTGGTAAAACCGAAGTACATAATTTCTGATAACGGAAGAACATTTACTGGAAAAGAATTTAAAAAATTTGTAAGTAGTAAAAACATACGACACATATT
This sequence comes from Chrysopa pallens, assembly GCA_020423425.1. Taxonomy (NCBI): domain Eukaryota; kingdom Metazoa; phylum Arthropoda; class Insecta; order Neuroptera; family Chrysopidae; genus Chrysopa; species Chrysopa pallens. The sequence goes on along the minus strand of CM035597.1, from coordinate 9,725,481 downwards.
AACAAGTTCTTATAATCCACAATCTAATGGAATAGTGGAAAGAAGAAACAGGATAGTGTCCGAAATACTAAAGATCTATAATTTTAACACAATTAAAAAATACATTGATAAAGCAGAACAAAAACTTAATAACACAGCTAGTACAACTACTACTTATACACTAAACCAATTAATGCTAAAAAATAACCAATTTGATATCTTAAGTAAAGATAACTACGATAAAATTATCCAGGCAGCAAAACAACGAATAAAGTCGATCAATAAGAAAACCAATGAAAAGCTCAACAATGAGAGAACCCCATATGAATATAGAGTAGGTGAATACGTACTACTAAAGAATGTTAAACAAGGAAAGTTAGAAGCTCCATATGTTGGTCCTGTAAAAGTTTTAGCGAATTCAGCCTCAAAAAATAGTTTATTAGTAGAAGTTAAAAAGAGAAAAAAGTGGATTAATGTAAAACTTGTCAAACCTTCCTTTGCTGTTGTTTGTCAGAATGTTATAGCCTATAACAAAGCATCCGGGTTCAACTCCCGCGATAGGCTTCTTTTTAATATTTTTAATTATTTAAATTAAAAATAAAGGAGCCCCAATGAAAAACTTAGTGAATAAAAACAAACAAAAAAAATATTCTTTTAAATCAATTTACTTAAACCACCTTGTATTCGGATTATATCCTCAGGGATATAACAGTATTTATACTTTTATTTGGTGATTATTTTTTCTTTCTAAAAATTTAAAAAATATTTAATTTGATCTTTAAAGTTGTGTCAGGGAACAGTAATTAAGGTAAAGATGTCTGTCAAAGATGACATTAATTTTATTAAAGGTTCTATGGGTCGAGAACATTTAAAGGATAAATAATGATTTTAAATAAAAGGACATGGTTTCTGAAAATAATTATAGTTTAAATATTTTATTAAAAGACAATCATGGTAACAAAAGTATTTACCAGCAAACTATTCTGTCCTTAAAAGAACTTTAAGAAAAGAACTTATTCTTAAAAGATAGATAAAGAACAGCCCTTTTCTATTTATTTTTCAGAAAAGCGTAAAAATATGTATTTTAAAAAGATATAATAAAGTATTTCTTTTTTTGTAGCGATGGTAGTTTCTAATTGATCAGAAGAAAAATTAGAAGTCTCGAACTTTTAATTTAAATTTTATTTTGAATAAACCTCATATAATCTCACCAAAATATTTTAATAATAAAAATAAACATACAATAAAATCAAAAGGGACCCATGGCAGTGACATATTATAGGTATGAGCTTGTTTAATTTTTTATGCTAAAGTATTTTTTTAAATATTATTTATTTATAAGAATCGTATTATTTAAATAAAATCATATTTCTTCATAAAAAAAGTTAAAATTTTTAAAATTAAAAAATATTTTATAATTTATGCAGATGGAATCTAAAAAAGAAGAATTAAAAAAAATAATAGAAGAAATACTTGATAAAACAAATGAATACAATGATAAAATAGAAGAAATAATTGATAATATGAGTAAATACAAAGAAGAATTAATAATTAATTGTAATGAATTAAAAGAAAAGAAAGCAGAAAAATTAAAAAACATTTATCAAATAATAAATGAAAAATAAAACATTTTTTATAAAATTTAATTAATTAAAAATTTAATTTGTATTAATCTTTGTTAGATTTACATAATTTAATTATTTTATTAATTTTTATAAAGATTTCATTACATAACAAGTATTAATTTTCTTTATTTCTTAAGTAAACAATAAAAAATATTATTTAAAATATTATTTAATTTAAACACAAAATTAAAGTTTAAAATCAAACAAAGTAATTTATTAAATAATTAAATCAATAAAAAATTTAATTTTATCATTTAAAAAAAGTAAAAAATTAAATAAAATAAATTAAATAATTAATTAAATTTTATAAATCAATAAAATAAACTAAATAATTAAATAAATATTTAAATAAATTAATAATTAATTAAATTAATTAAATCAATAAAATAAATTAAATAATTAAATAATTAATTATATAATTAAAATAAAAAATTAAAAAATTAAAAAATTAAAAAATTAAAAAATTAAAAAATTAAAAAATTAAAAAATATAATAAAAAATTAAATATTATTTTTTATTTTAATTATTTAAATCATAAATAATCTCACACTCTTCCTTAATTATACCACCAATCAGTTGTTTAGAAGAAGGCCCATTAATTTTAATATTCTTTTTTAAACTATTTTTAAGGACTGAATATGTGCTTTCAAAAGACATCCTTTGAATTAAACAATCTTCATCTTTAAAGCTATTTCTATTGAATGCTTTGATCTTTCCACTCCTACACATGTAATCTCCTATCAGATTTAAGTGATTTATATCAATGCTAATACCATAACAGTCAAACACATTCTTTAGTTCTTTTATTAAAACAGTCCTTCCTGCTTCTAAGCCTAGGACTGTGTTCACTGATTGAATATCATTTGAATATGTGGTTAAGAATATTTTATCAATCAAATCAATAAAAGAGTTGTTTACTTTTATTTGTTTAATTTTCTTCTGGTGAGGGTTAGGATTCATTACTTTTATGATTTCTTCTACTTCTTTAAGTACCTCTTCATTTGAATTATTTACTAAAAAATCTTCTGAGTCATTTTCTTTGTCATATTTTATATTTTCTAACACAAATTTAGTCATGTAAGTTAATCCGCACCCCTCTACAGTGGTGATACCTTCCTTAGTGTCTTTTATTACGTTAATTACCTCTGATTCTTTTATTTTTATTGATTCTAATGTGTCTATGATAAAAGGATACAAAATTAACTCAGAATTATTTAAAACAACACATTCTAAGAAAATACAATCATTGGAAGAAGAAAGTTTTAGTTTGTTGACTATTTTTCCTTTTAATTTTTTATTTTTTTCTACTTTTCTTCTTTTTTCTCTAAAATTATTTTCCTCATTTAATTCTTCGTCATTGAAACTTAGAGAAGATTCTTCACTTAAACTCTCACTTTTTTCACTATTTTCATTAAAAACGTCTTCTTCTTCGTTTACTTCTTCATTCTGTTCTTCTTTAACAATGTTAGCTTCTATGCTTACTCTCTCTTGGATTACTTTTTTAATTTTCTTATTTAAAAGTAAAAGAAACTTTTCATTTAAAACTGCACAAACCTCTTCAACAATTTTTTCTTTCAATTCTAATTTTACTTTTACAATTTTTCTTTCTTCGAAAGATTCTTGTATTTCTACTTTCTTTAAAATTTCTTTTAGTTTCGTAAAAAAAGACGTAAAACTGGTATTTTTTACAACCACGTACTTTTTATTTGTTCTGTTTACCATAAGAATTTCTCTCAATCGTGGTATTCCGAGTGTTACATTTTTACTTCCTACACCTGCCAAGTGAAAAGTATTCAAAGTCATTTGGGTACTTGGTTCACCAATGCTCTGCGCAGCTATTAATCCAACTGGAGTACCACTTTCCTTTTTGCTTTGGTAAGAAATGAGTGAATAAGAATTGTTAAGCACAGTCCCATTGTAATTTACCACCAATCCTTCCAAGTGTTTTACTAAACATCTCTGTAAATAACCACTTCTAGCAGTTTTAACAGCAGTGTCAATCAAACCTTCCCTTCCTGCCATACAATGAAAGAAAAAAGAGTGAATTTTTATTCCTGTAAGAAATCTATCAAAAATAAAGCCTCCTTTTTCCACTTCACTCTCAAAAATAGAAGATTCTTTTTTGTTATTGGAAAGTATTTGCAAAGTTAAATTATTTTTCATAAGTGGTACTCTTTTACCTTCCAATTCTTGTTGACCTAATAAACAACATATTTGAGAAATATTTACCAAGGATCCTTTAGCACCTGATAAGACTATTAGAGAAAGGTTATTGTAAGGGAAAGGAATAAGAGTATTTTCCATTGAGGTGTTAAGAATTGAGGTTGTAAATTTATTCATTGTATTTTTAAAGAGAGAAGACATTTCTTCGTACTTTTCTTCATTACAGTATAAATTATTATTTAAATAATTTACACCTTCTTTTTCATTTTTTTCTTCAAATAAATCTCCATTTTGACTTAAAGAATCCTCTTTTTCTAAATTAAATGATAAATAATTCTGATTTGTTAAATTATACAATGCTTCTGTCTGTAAAATACTATTTTTAATTTCTTTTTGTCTTTCTTTTTCTCCCAAGTCATTCAAATATAAATCATTGATCCTTAAAGTAAACCCGTACTTAATCAAATACCTGTTAATTAATTTGCTAAAGGATGATAAAATAAGATTGTGGTCTTTTCCTACCAAATCAGGCAGTGAAAAACTGCTTGGTCCCAAAGTATTTTTATCTAAAACACCTGTCAGTAAATGAGAATTCTTAAAATTTACTTCTTCTAATTCTACTTTACTTTTTAAGGTAAAAGTAATTTTGGTATTTAAATTTATAAGTAAATTAGAAACAACTTGTTTTCCTGTAAATAAAATTACAGGCCTTAAAATTGCACTTTTGATTTTTTTATTCTTTTTTTCTGATGCACTGATCAAATAAAAATATTCACTTTGCGTAAAAAAAGAATCTTTCATGGTTAAAAGGGTGGCACCAACAATATGATCTTGTACTAACCCTCTTATTGGTTTATTATTTGTATCACTTTTGTAATTATTGTCTGTGCTTAGAATATTTTTAGCTTCGCTCATCGCCAAGTAATCTTGCACTAAGTGAAGATTCATTTCGTCACCATCGAAATCTGCGTTGTAAGAATTACAATTGGCGTAGTGCATTCTGATTGTCTTCTCTCCTTGGAGTACTTTCACTTTATGTGCCATTAAACTTGGTTTATGCAAGGATGGCTGTCTGTTTACCAACAAGTAATCTTTGTCACTTACGTGCCTGTGTACCACTTTGTTTCCTAATTTAAGTTGGTACGCCAAAGATTTTCTTCTATTTTGATCTAAGAAACTTAAATCTATTTTTGTATCATCGCAAGATAAATGGGTGGCACCGGGATACTTGTTTCCATTGATTACAGCTAAAAAGAGTCTGTTAAAATTATATTCATTGACCCTCTCAGGGAAAGAAAGTTTTTTAGCAAATATTAGTGGTAAACCAATTTCACCGGTCTCTAAATTAGGATCGGGTGAAATAACACTTCTAGCACTAAAATTTACTCTTTTTCCCAAAACATTTTGTCTAAAAATACCTTCTTTCTTTTCTATCAAAGATTTTATACACAAATCAATTTGAGAAATTAAACTTACATTCTTTTCTTTTAAGATTTTGCTGTATAAACCATTTTTAGTGTCCTCATAAACTTTATTTCCCATAAAATTTAATGGTCTAAATTTGTTTGGGGTCACTAAAACTATTTTACTAAAACATTTGTCAAATTTCTTTCCTAAAATTTCTTTTATTTTCTCAACTGGCAGTTTTTCTTCTTTTATGAATAATTCATTGTTAATTTTATGAATTGACCTTGTTTGAGTTAAACAGTGCATACATTTTTTTACTCCGATAAGTTTTCTTAGCCTTTTTACCGCAGAAAGATTAAATATCTCAGTTTCTTTTATTAATTCATAGATTGTTAATGATTCAACATTTTTATCTGATTGATATTCTTCATTTAAATTTTCTTCTTCGCTCGATTCTTCCTCTTCACTCAACTCTTCTTCATTCAAACCTTCTTTTTCATTTAAATCTGATTCTGTTTCTTCTTCCTTAAATTTTTTTTTTAACTTTTTTTCATCTTTTTTCTTAATTTTTTTCTGAGATCTAATTTTATAATTTTTACAATTCAAACACTTAACCATTAAAACATTCATCACTAAATCAACTGTCAATGGTTTAATATACTCGTCAGTCTTAATATACCCAAAATGACCAGGACAAGAAAAGTATCCTTGTTTACAAGAATGACAAAAACTTCCCTGGGTGAGTGGACCCATCCTTTCATCGTGTAAACCATTTTTGATGGGATGACCTAAACTATCAAGTGATACATTTTCAGTGATTTCTACAGTACAAATGTTTAATAATTCTTCATCAGTGTACAAATCAAAGCTGATTCCTTTCGGCTTAAACAACATGTGGGTAGAAAATTATTTTATTTTTTAAAATTATAATTTAATTCATTAAATTATATTTTTAATAAATTATATTTTTAATAAATTATATTTTTATCAATGTAGTATTTAAAAATATTATTTTATACCTTTAATTTTTATAAAATTAAATAAAGAAAATTCCAAAAAAAAATTTTAAATATAAATCAATGATTAAAAATTATTTATAAAAAATCCTTTTTCTTGAATTTAAAAGAATCTCCTTTTTAATTAAATTACTTCTTTTATTAAACAAACACTTTGAAACACTTATTTACTTAAAATGATTTTTACAGCAAAATTGATAAATAAAATTAAAAGATCACAAACATTTTCTAATTTAGAAAAGGAGAAACACATAAAAGTATAAAAATAAAAAAAAACAAAACAAAACATGAATACAAGAGTAATACCAAGAGGAATAGTAAAAAGAAGGATATTGTATTGGAAGAGAATTATTAATGAGCATAAGATTAGATCATCAAAATTTGACAGACTGGACAGTCATGCTAAGACTATTTATGGATACACACGTATTTATGATTTTCCAGGATTACCTATTTCCGCCTGGATGTTTTTTAAAGTACAAGTTATTTGCTGCGAAATGCCAATACTAAAGCACGGGTTGAGGATTGTTTATGAAGGACCACCAAAAGAAGGAGAAGTTTGTGATCTGTTAACTGATAGGAAGGAGGGAGCGTTGTGTGACGAAGAAATTGACCAATCATTTATAAACCATTATAATTACAGAAGAGAGAGAATGAATGAGCCATTTTTTACACATCCCAGCAATATTCCTTGTTTTACTAATACAACCATAAGGAATAGGTATTATGATTTCTCAGTGAATGAAAGTAATAATGGTTTTAATAATAGTAATTCTTCAGGTAATAGAGAAAATAGCAATAATTAAAATATGAATAAATCAGAGTTAAAAAATATTTCAATCATAAAAAATTTTCTTTTGATTAAATATTTTTATTTTTTAGATTGTAAATACAAAGATTTATAAAAAATCAGTAAAATTACATCTAACAATTTTAAAGAAAATGCATTCTTTAAAGTATTTTAGATGTATTTTTATTGCTCAAAAGAGGAAAATTTTTAACCTACTTGAAATATGTTTTTAAGTAAATTGACTCAAAAATGCTTTTAAGTCAATTAATTTGAGAATATTTCAAAAGATATTGTTGTGATTGAGAAAAATAAAATTAAAATACGCAAAAATGAGGACAAACTAAAAGAAAACGAACAGCTTAAATAAATGTTTTAGTGAAGTAATATAATTTATTACATTTAAACGAGAAACTCTAGGCGAGTTTTGAAAATAAATAAAAAAATAATGGTAAGAAGTCTCCCATGTTTTTAACATATTAAATATTTTATATATTAAACTTTAAAAATGGTAATTTTAAGAGTTTTATGTATTAAATTCTTGGGACACCTTAAAACAAATTTATAAAAATTTTTTGTCCAAAGGAGAATTTAGATATTATTGAATTTATATTATTAAATAACGACTATAAACAACAAAACAAGTACTTTTAGACCAAAGATTGGCTATATAATTTAGTAAAATTATACTAAATCCAATTTAGATAAACGTTTCGTTATTAAAAATACTTTTAATAATTTTTACGCCCACTTTACAAAAAAGTTTTAATTTGAAAAAAACAACCCCCAAAATGATCTTCTGGTCCATATTTTCTATATAAGTCAAATGAGTAGTTTTAGAATAATTAGAGAAATTTTTGGAATGCAAAAATCAACTATTTGATGAGTTATTATGAAAGTAAATGAAAATTTTATAAAACAAGTAGTTTGGAAATTAAATTACCGATAAGGGGCGAATTTAATGAACTGGCAGAAGGATTTAGGTAAAGGCAGGCTATGGATAAAATCACCTGGCTATCGATAGTACACACATAGAAATTGCTAGATCAATTAATGAGTCATTCTATATTATAACAGAAAAGGATATTTCTCCATAAATTATCTCTGCGTGGTTAATTTGATACTGATATTTAGATATATTACATTTGGAAACGGCTCTATTCAAGATAGTCGCATACTCAGAAATTCCTGCTTAAGACGATATTCCTAACAGTTTCAAATCAAGGATTTTATTTGATTGGTGATTCTGCTTTAGAGGATTCATAGGTATATGCGCGACCTGATATTTAAATGAAGAAAATAATTATAATTTTAAAAAACAAAAAGTTGTAGTTGAGGATTCTTTTGAATACCTAAGGGAATAATTAAAAGATTTAGAAACCTAATATTTAACGTACAGAACAATAAATACACAAAGATGTTTGTGATTGGTGCTACATTCATAATTATTTTATTGGATATGAATAAAAAATAAAAAAAGCAGCATTAATATTTAATTAACGTCAATTTTTTTCTTAATTTTTCCCAGCGCATCAATGATAGTTTGTAGTTTTTTTAAAAAGATCCATTTTATCATTTAGCACTTGTTTTTTAGCATACCTTTGACCATTTTCTTGAAATTCTTCACTTCTTATTCTCAATAATACTTTTTCATACAATTTTATTTTTAATTCTCTTTTAGAAATAGATTTTTTTTCTTATTCACACCACTACAGAAATTATTATTATCCTTTTCATCTAAATTGGCAAAAACAGGATTATTTGTTGCAGCAGAATCGATAGAATAAATCAAATCTTACAATATTTCTACACCTCCACACTCAATAACATTAGTCACCGTTACATTTAAGTTACCTACAAACGTATCATTAAATATATTCAAATGAATCCACTCGATATTACCTGCACCTTACCTTTTTTTCTAAAAATAATATGTTCTATATGAAAATGAAAAGTTGTTGTATTTGTTTTTGGTATCTTTGCCAGTCACTTTTCTCCTGGTTTGTGAGCTATGTAATCCAGAGTATTTTTAATTTCTTGGGGTTGTTCTTGCAAGCCGTTAACTACTCATGTATTTCAACAGAGTGTCTTAGGTTTATAAGTTCGTCTGTGTTTTGTTTATTCCATCTTTCTTTGTCTTTTACCATGAATATTATGCAATTTATTTTTAAAATATTAAAATCGCGCGACAGTTTTTATAAATTTTTTTAACACATTAAAAATTCTTATTTAGTAAAATTAAAATTTCAATTAAAAAACATTCTCAAGGATCCTTTTATAAAAGAAAGCTTAATAACTTAATGATACATTATTCTATGTTTTAGATGTTTGTAACTCGAAGAAAATACATGTCTACTTGTAAGTATCTACAATATAAATTTCTAATTTATTAAAGAAATGGTTCACGTTTATTGTTTTTTTTATTTCTGGTAATTCTGTCTTTTTCTCTTTGTACCATTTATTAAACTTTAAGTTTATTATGGATTATAGAAGATTCTTTTATTTAACAATACCTTTTTAGAAAATGATAACAACAAAATACTAAACTATAATATACTTAAATAAAACAGTACATTATGATATAAAAACTTTAACTTCTATATGTTACTGACCTTTTAAAATAATTATGAATTAAATTCTAAATTTCTTTTAAAAAGATCATCTATCATAAATCTATTAGGTTAAAAAATAATATTTTTAAAGAATAAAATATTTTTCTACTTTTTGAAATAAATGTTATTTAAAAATAGTTAAAATATTTAAATTCTTTAAAAAATATTATTTTTAAAAATTTATATCAAAAAAACAAATTTAAAAATTTTTAATAATTGATCTGAAAAAAATATACGAAAAAAAAACAATTAAAAAAATTTGAAACATAAAAAATCAAACCTGTTACATCAAAATATAATCTCAACAAGTAAGAAAACAAATATGAATATTGCTCTCTTTTATAATTTTATACTCTTCACGAATAACTTAAGCCCTGAGGAAATTAGCAGTAGATGCAGGCAATACGGGGTAAATGCGTCAGACTGCTCAAATTCTACTTACTTACCTAAACCAGAATATGACAATTTTTTACGAAGCTTTAATATGCCAATACAAAAAGATCCTGAATGTGATAAACAAAAATGTTACTTTGTTATGAATGAGAACTTGCCACAGATTCTGGTTAACTCTAAAGGAATACCAAATCCTAATTGCAATGATGAGAAAAATGTCAAAATTAACTATAAACCATTAAAAAGTGCTGCGAAAATAAAGAATACACAAAATGATCAAAAGTTTAATTTTATAGATCAAAAAGTTAACTCGGTTGAGCAAACAAACACAGATACAACAAATATTTCAAATGACCAGAAAAATACTTCTGTGTCTGAGAATATTGTGACAGTAATCAGACCAATTTATTCAACCATCACTGTGAATGAACCTATCACTTTGTATAGGGAGGTTACCACAACAATCACTAGCGAAATGCCAATCATAAATTACAAAGTGACCACCATAACAGAAAAGGTACCTGTTACCAAATTAAAAACCTGTATTTCGACAGAAACTACCACATCATCAACCACAACCACTGAAAGTATTTTTACCACTTTGTTACAAACATTAACAGAAACTAAAACAACTTCTTTCACTGAGACTCATACAACCTCTTTTACAACCACTAAAGTTTTAACTGAGTCTTTTTTAAGCACCTACACAAATACAATCACAAATTCATACACAACAACAACCACAACAGAAAAGGTTTTATCTTCCATTTTACAAACCACTGTGACTGAAAAAGAAACTAATACTTTTACCACAACATCATCTACCAGTCCTACAACAATAACAAGTACACCCGTCTCATCACAAACAGAACCATCAACCATAAGTCAAACAAAAGAATCATCTTCTACGATAAAAAATGATCTACCATTTAATCAAGAGAAAATAGAAGAGGCAATCAAAAGTATAATCTCTCCTTCTTTACTAAAATCACTTATCAAAGAAATAAAATATCAACCTTCTGAACAAATAGAAACAATTGTTAAAACAACCACACAGCCAATAAAAGTCACAGAAACATTTTCTAAAATTAAAACTTTAACAAAAACTAAAACTAAAACTCAAAATATATCAAATCAACAAAATCAAACCATAATTAATACAATATATAAGTATACACAGCCTAAAAAAGATAAATGTATAGATATTCCAGTAAATAAAAAAGAGAATTGTGTTAATACACCATCAAAAGAAGAAGAAACTTCTACTGTCTATGTATTTAAGGATGATAAAGATTGTGTAACGAATAGTTAAAAAAATATTTATATTTTAATAGCTTAATTTTATAAATTAAATCATTTATTTATTTGAAAAATAAACTAAACTACAAGTAAAAAAGATCTTTATATTTTTAATGAATAAAATAAAATAAAATAAATAAAATAAATAATAAATAAATAAATAAAATAAATAATTAAATAAAATAAATAAAAAATAAAATAAATAAAAAATAAAATAAAAATAAACTAAATAAAATAAATAATAAATGTAAGACTACAAATTTTATTTCCTTACAAACAATAACTTACTTTTATCAGAGCTACACAGTGCTGGGCAATAAGGACACTTAAAAGATGCCTTATTCCCTGTTTTAGTAATCTGAGTAATGGCATTTTGAGAAATAACATGGCCACATTCTAATAAACATGGCAAATTAAAAGCATCACATGCATTCTTTAGCACTGGACAGACAAAAACAGAGTGGTATAATTCTGTCAAAGGTAATCTTATCAATGTCTCTTTTTCTAATAAACTCTTCAATTCTACGTCTGAAAAAGTGTTGGTGGCATCTCTCAAGATTGGCAAGGATTTTTTACCTGAGAAAAACAGCTCTTTTAAAAAGCTTTTGATTGGCATGTCATAAACCAAAGAGCTATCTCTGTTTAATATGTTGATTACTCTATCATTTAAATCTAATCCGTTGCTTTCTAACATGGTCAGTAAAAAGTTTCTTAGATCTTCTCTGTACATTTCATGCAAAATAAATTTGTTCATTTCTTTTCTTAAAAATAAAATTGCTTCTTTTTTATCTGTTTTAAACAAATTGTAAAATTTAAGTTTGTTACTTTCGTATTCTAAGTCCAATTTTTCTTTGAAGAAAGGGTTAGATTTTAAAAATTTATCTAATTTTGTAAATTTGTTATTTTTTATTTCTTCTTTTATTTCTTTTATGCTTCTAAAATTTTTGATAAAATTTTTTAAAAATGTTCTTTCTTTGTGAGACAGGTTTGGTTGTAGTTCAGAAAAATAAACTGTTGCCATTTTTTCGTCTTCTTCTAGGAAATAGTGTAGTAAAGACTGGGTTAAAAGTGTCTTTTGTTTAGGATTATGAAGTAAGATATTTATTTGTGGATTCTTAACAGATACTATGTTACTTCTCCATAGTATCTCTAATTCTTTCATTTTCTCATTGCTTTGGTTGTTATTTAGCTCGTCTATTAGTTCATACGTCTTTTTAAAAAAATCTTTCATTGTTTTTTGTAGGTTTTATTTGTTTATTTTGTTTTATTAAAAAATATTTTTAAGTTTGTGAAACTAAAATAAATTTAACAAATTTTATTCCTGTCAAATAAATTTATAACTGTAAATAGTCACTTACAAGGAGAAGGTCACTTTCTATTCCATTTAAAATTTCAAAGTCAGGGACTGGTCCTTCATAATTAAAAAATTTGAGTTTATGCTCCATAAATTCTATTGCTACGGCTAAAAGCCTAGAATTTACATTTAAATTAATTGATTTTGATTCATTTTCACTATATTTTTTACTTGTAAGAAGTACTTTACACAGTTTTGATATTTGTGCCACTTGTTCATCCACTAAAAATTCTTTTTTGTCAGAAGAAATCAATTGTACCTTTTTATGCATAAAAAATTAAATTTTAATTTTAAAAATAAATTTATTTCTCTTTTTCTCCTATTATTTTTAATAAATCATTTTCTTCGTAAAATGATTTTATTATTATTTTACCTGTAAAACCAGTGTCATTTTCTACCTTGGTTTTAAATAAATTACATGCCAAGCCATTATGACAATCTACGATGTCATTTACATTAAGGACTAATATTAAAAAAGAAACCTTAGATGGTAAATAAACACACATGCTTCTATTATCAACTATTCCTTTTTTGGCTGTGTCTAATATTTTATATGTTAAAGGGATACCACCCAATAAAATAGTATGTTTTAATAAGAATTTCTCTAAAAAAGCATTTATAGAATCTTCTGGATGTGTCAAATATTCTGGTTTTACTTCTATGTTAATTTGAACAATGACTTTTTTAAAATTAAATTTCATGCCCAATCAGCATAAATTAAATTTAAAATATAAAATAAAATTCTTAAAACTGACCAATCAAATAAATGTCTTTTTTTTATAAATAAGAATATTTCTTTTTTAACTCATTTGTTTCAAATATTCAATTCTGATTGGTCAATTTATTTTTAAAATAAAAAATACCCTTTATAAACAAAAAATGGACTCATCTATTTTAACTGGAAATGACTTTCCCGCACCAAAACCAAACGTACTACCCACTCTACAGAATGTAGTGGCCACTGTTAACCTCAACTGTAAGTTAGACCTAAAGGCAATCGCTTTGAGAGCAAGAAATGCTGAATACAACCCTAAACGATTCGCAGCAGTCATCATGAGGATTAGAGACCCAAAGACTACAGCATTAATCTTTGCATCTGGTAAGATGGTAGTCACTGGAGCTAAGAGTGAGCAAATGTCCAAGCTTGCAGCCCAGAAATTCGCCAGGATCATCCACAAACTTGGTTTTAACACCAAATTTGCAGATTTTAAGATACAAAACATAGTAAGTAGCTGTGATACACAGTTCAGCATTAGGTTAGAAGGACTTGCCTTTGCTCATTCCTCTTTCTGTTCTTATGAACCAGAACTTTTCCCAGGACTGATTTATAGGATGGTAAAACCTAAAATTGTTTTGTTAATATTTGTTTCTGGTAAAATTGTTTTGACAGGGGCTAAGTTAAGAAATGAAATTTATGAAGCATTTGATAATATTTATCCTGTGCTGACTCAATATAGAAAATCATAATTATTAAATTTATATTTGTTTATTTTATTTTAAAAAAATATATCTTAATTTCATATTTTTAAATTATGATTTTATTAAAAATTAGTAATTTTAATGTGTTTATTGTAAACCATACAAAGAATTTTAAAATTAAAAATAAGTTTATTGATTTAGAAAAACACTCCATGAAAGAATAAATTAACATTGGAATTTTTACCAAAGAAAAAAAATTCAATACTTCCTGTATCAAAGCTTGCAAGGTATGGTATATATATACAGAAAATAGAGTGCAAGGTAGGATTTAAACGAATATGAAGCTCTCATTACCTAGAAGCTAAATCTAAATATGTAGAAACACATTTTACATATGTTTATTTTAGAATGGCAGTATGTATAACATATCAAAGGCATATTTATAGGTCTTCTTAAGGATTTTTTAACCCTATGTAATAAAAGAAACGCAAAAAAAATGAATAGCAGTAAAGAATAAATATTTTTTACCTTTGTAAAAAATATCTTTTAAGTCTTAAACTAATAAGATTTTAAATAAATACCTTTTATTTTTAAATATTAAAAATTAAATTTTCGATCTTACATTTTATTTTAGAGCGTTATTTTTTTAAATTTTAAAAAATCATAAAATTGAATTATATTTTTCTTAGAATTAATTCTTAATTTAAATTGTGAAATTTTTAGATCACACATTAAATCTGGATAAGTACTTATTTTTATTAAAATTCGGGTTAGAGTCAGAGGTTGTTTTTTAAACGCATCATTTACTGTGTTTACTAGAACCCATTTATTTATAGTAATGTTTCTTTTGCAATTAATTAAGTATTTCTTTGAATTATCAAAAAAATTATTGTGAGAGTTAGTTTAATTGTTGATCAAACCATTCCGATATGGCGATAATAATTGTTTTGAACTAAACGAATATTTGTTTGGCTTTATGAGTGTTTAAAAGGAACACATAGAATATCCTATGAATACAAAAGAGATGTGTAAAAAGAAAAATTGATTTAAATAAGAAAAGATACCATCAAAAATTTTAATAACTAAATTCGGGATGATTAGTTCATAAAAAAGCAACATTAGAGTAAAACTGAACAAGTTCCTTTTAAAATTTATTATATTATTAAGATAATTAAAAGAAACCTTTTAGTATTTTAAAATAAAATTTATCTTTTATTTAGAAAAATCCTGATTACAAAATTTTAAGTCTTAAATTATATAATATTTGAGAAAAAATACAATTTCGCGTATTATTCGTTATATATTATTGAGACCTAGAAAAGCTTTCCCATTAATTGAAAGATATTTGCAAGGGTTTTTTATGTTTTTTTAAGTACTTTTCTTGTAGGGTTCTCCCATGATGTTAGCGATGAGTCTCTTTTGATTCTTTTTAAAATAAAAAAAATGTTCATTAGAAAAGATAAATAAATTTTTATTATATTCATTTATCACAATAATATTTTTATATTAAAGTGGTGATTTCTAGTTATTAGTTATAAATTAATTTGTGGAAGACGTATTTATTTAAAATAGTATTTATATAATTCTAAATAAACTATTAGAATCTAGATTTTAATAGATGTTTTTGAAGAAAAATTTCTTTATCATTTAAGACAAACCTGCGATCAATATCTTCAGTTTAATTGACACCTAGCAAAGTTAATAAAAAAAGATATAAATAAAAATTTATTTAAAAAATATATTATAACGTTTTATAATTAAATCAATTGTTTTTTCTTAAAATAATATAGATTAATATTACCATAGGATATTTTTAGTATTTTATTCTTAAAATTATTCTATCATAATTTGCTAACTGTTATAAACTAAAGATTGTAAATTTTATAATCTTTGTGTTGTATCTCTTTCGCTCACTTTTGAAAATTCATAATTTAAATAAATACTGTTATATCCTACAGGATATAGCCCAAACACTAGGTGGTTCAAATAAATGGATTTAAAAACTTTGTTAGTCATTTTATTTAAAGTGTATCCTTTCTTGTTATTTTCCATGGGTTCCTCCTTTTTATTTTATTTATAAACCTTTTTATAAATAAAATAAAAAAGTTTATTTCGGGAGTTGAACCCAGGATGTTTGCTAGACTATAGCAAATACATTTTACAAAATGTTTCTTAAATGAATGTTTATTTAACTCCATCCTTTTAAGTTCCACTGGATATTTATACTTTCATTTGGTGGGTAATTTTGGCTGTTATATTTTATTAATTGAAGGAATATGTTCCATCACTTTGCATTTATATATTGTAATGATGATAAAAAATTAAAATTTATCTTTCTATATATTTTAAGCACATAAAACATTTCCATCATTGCGTGATTCTGTAGAAGTACTTCGCTTTCTAAAAAACTTTATAAAATTTTTTAAATACATATTAATTAAAAATCTTTCGTAGCTATAATTTTGTTTTTGTACATAAAAATCTAGAATCTTTTTGTCGTAGTAAGCAAAGTCAATAATATTAATTGATTGATGTTATCACCCTAGAACATAAGTTTCCAGATGATAACATCAATCAATTAAAAGTATTTGTTATATCCCAGGGATATAACCAAACACTAAGTGATCCAAATAGATGGATTTAATTACTTTTTTATTGTTTTTATTTAAAGCGTTCCTTGTTTTGAAATTTTCCACGGGTTCCTTTTTTTATTTATAAACATCTTTATAAGAAATCAAAAAAAATTATTTCAGGAGTTGAACATAGGTTGTTTGCTAGACTATAGCAGTATTAAAATTAAATTAATCAAAACCAAATGCAAGAATTGAATAAAAATATCTTTAATTACGACACTTCATTTATTAAAAATATTCAAAAATGTAATTTTCAGACTTGTTGCACAAAAAATTAGCTATTGTCCCAATATCTTTAGCTATGCTTACATTTTTAAATATTCAAATTTGAAAACGGAAATAAAGCATAGTAAATGGAAAGATTTCTGATTATGTTAGTTTTAAGTATTTTAATTACATATATTAAAAACCAACCAATATCATTAGTATCAGAGAATTATAAATAAGAGTTTTCTAGAAAATTATTGCAGATATAAAAAAATATTCTATTTTAAAAGCAAAAAATTAATTTAGGAAATCCTAATTTTTATTAAAAAAATTATTTTTTAGGAGGCTCAGCATTAGAAATAATTGTTTTGTTTTCCACACTAATAATTTTTTTTATCTCCAAAATGATAGCTTTAACTTCCTCAAAAATATTTTCAATAACTTCAGAGTCTTGTATATTTAAGATATCTTCCAAGTTAGATTTAAATGTTTCATCATTCAAAATCCCTTGTAAATCCTTTAGCCCTAATTTAATATGAATGGAGTCCTTTTTATCTTCATCAACAATTATGTAATCATTAAACTTCATGGATGAGAAATGTTTTTCATAAATAAAATTAAAAAATAAATGGTTTCTATTGCCTCTAATATTAATATTCCTCGCTGAAATATAATTTAAAAAATTTTTAAATAAAAGAATTTTAAATGTAGTGCTATTTTCAAATGTGATTTCACTTTTGTTTAAAACAACTAGTAATAATGTTTGTACCTCTGTTATAAAGGCTTCTAACAATGGAGAGTCTAGATAGTAGTCACTTTGTTGTCTGCTATTGATTTCTTTTTTTATATTTTCTTTTAAAAAATAGAATTTATAAACTATAAAACCGAGCAAAAAATGAATATGTGAGAGGCGCATAATAAGAGTTTTCGAATAAAAAACCCAATCTATTGCACTTTTTAATTCTGGTATTAAAAGCAATAATATTTTA
Organism: Chrysopa pallens; assembly: GCA_020423425.1. NCBI lineage: Eukaryota > Metazoa > Arthropoda > Insecta > Neuroptera > Chrysopidae > Chrysopa > Chrysopa pallens. Next base: position 9,707,598 of record CM035597.1, on the reverse strand, counting down.
AAATCACCAGATTCAGTAAATCGCAAGATTAATTTTGAAAAAAATATTAGATTTCTATTAGCAGATGCTTTCATTTGGATTCCAGCATCATTGTGTGAGTCTAAGGATAAAGGTTTGTTGCCTTCTTTGTTTATAAATCTAGAAATTTCACGGTTCATATAATTTCCAATTTTAGTTTTGGTTTTAATGTTCATGATACTAAGATATTTTTTAACATAGTTGTTATAATCTGAAATAAAATCTTTATCTTCTGATAATTGATTTCCTTCAGGAGGAGGCAAAATTTTTTTTCCAAGAGATTTAATATTTTGAATTATAAGACCATTGTGTAAAATGTCGAAAAAAGTTTGAATGTCATGAGGTTTATTACTTGTTTTGGTATCTTTGGTGCAAATAGCAAAATAAAACCCGCTTATTTTTTGAAAAATGAAACCATAGTTCGATTCGATGTGTTGTAAAATAGGCTCTATGTTTATATCAAAATTATACCTTTTGCTACCTTTTCTAAGTAATTCTTTATTTTCAGAACAAGTCGAGACAGAAAAACAATCATGCAAGCATAAATTTTGTTTTGAAGCAATTTGCTCTAAAAATGAAAGGAAAGTTTGTGGTCCAGAATCTTCTGATTTTGGCAACGTTCCTTCTTCTAACTTCTCTTTACAATCTAAATGTGATTTTTGTTTTTTCTGAAAAGCATTGTAGCTGTCTTTTATTTTTATATTTTCTGAAAGAACTTTTACATATTCTTTCGACGATTGAGCATCAAGAGTTTCTTCGGGTTGAGTATTTTGAGACTTACGCAATTTTATTTTTTGAAGAGTTTCATTGGGTTCTAAATGTTTTGTCTGAGAATGTTTTCTTTTTAATGGAACATGCAAGCATTTGCAATTTTTTTCTTCCCTCTGGCTAATTGTTTCGATTGAAGGGGCATAAACGTCTCCACTTTTCTTTTGCTCGGCCGTTCTTACAAACAAATAAATTTCTTCTCGATTAAAAGTATTTTTATCAAATGAAGGATCGTGGAAAACAATGAATTTATCTCCGGTCCTTTTAGAAAAATCACATACAAATCTTCCAGCTGAAATAGCATGTAATGACTTATCCGAAATATTATCAAGCTTGCAGTAAGAACAATATTTATGTCTTTCATCCAAATACTCATCAGAACTGGACGTGGATTTCATACTTTGGAAATCTTTATATTCATCAATGACCAACCGATTGGAACTATCGGACAATCTTACAATGAAGCTATAAACTAAAATTCTTAAAAACATTTTAGAAGGGAGTAAAAAAATTTTTAATTTAATATGATTTAACATTTAAGGTATATTAAAAAAAAAAGTTTTTTTTAAAAAATATGATCAATTGATAAATATTTGAATCTAATCACATAATTAATAATAAATCAAATGGGTAAATTGATTTCAATTCCCAGTGCAAAAATTTTTCATTCAAAGACTTTGCAAGTTTATAATTTTTAATTTTTTACAACAAAAGCTTTTTTTTGTGTTTTAATGTAAAGATTTAAACTTGAATTTAATGAAATAAAGTAATAGTATACCATAAATATTTCTAATTTTTTGTAAACAACTCTTAATTGATATTATAATAACATATAAACGCATTTATATTATTATAATATAAATTAGATTTTATAACTGTGGTAATCTGCACAAAAAAGTGATGCTCGTTCTTTATATTCTGCTTTACAGTCTTTTTACTTTGATACCATATTGTCATGTGATACTATAATTTTTAATATTCATTAAATGTAAAGCGAATCCTTCAAACCATTAGGACAAACAAAAAAATCATAAATAATGATCACCTATATATTAAAAGTAAATATAAACAACCTTGGAAACATTGTAAATTTTAAAACAATACTAATGAAGATAACAAAAAATTTAACAACAAAGACACCTCTCTCATATTCTTTAATATGCAATTGTTTTACGGAATTATGATAAATAGGGCTATGACTATAAAAGTTAAAATTTATTTATTTCGCGGCTTCTTACCATTGAATAATGTGTAAATTTAACCTGAAGATTATTTTAAAAACAAACATTCTAAATATATTAGTTAATAATAAATCTATTAAATATATTTATCAGATTAAACGAAGAAAAATAAATACGATGTCATAGTTGAATATGTAAATGAAAGGGAAATCTTACATAACAAATATTAACTCAAATTCTAATCTGATTGCAACTCTCTTTTAATAACAAATAATATTTAACAAGAAATTATAAAAGTTTCAAATTGTATTTACTTTTTGCAAAAGTAATTGTCATAGGTTAAATGCAACGTTTATAATCATTTTAGCAATTGTTCTAAAAAAATTACTAAAATTTCAATCTATTAAACTTGATAAAAGTAATGCCAAAAAAAGCGAAAAAAAAGATAAACATTTAAATAAAAGTTTATTTGAAAACTTTTGGTCAAAATGGCAAATTTAATTATCATAGTCGTAATATTTTATCTTTCAACTCTCTTTTTCAAAATATTTTGTTTTTAACTAACACTATTTTTACAAATTAAAAATAATATAAAATTTAAAAAATATCTCAAAAGTTTCAATCACAAAAAAAAAACAATTTTTTGCTAAAAAATTTGATCTGAAAATAATTAAATTAACAAAATAAATCATATTAATAAAAAAAAGACTAATAAATTACGAGTAAAAATAAAAGACCTTTAAATTTAAACATAACAATAAATACAATTCAATCATAAATGAGAAAATCTTGGTAATTTAGCAAGGCCGGGAGGTAAAATATTTTGCCAATTATGAAATAAAATCATTGTTTTATATAAACATTGAGGCGTCAGATGTGATGTGCAAAGTAAAAGTTTCAATGGATAAGATTTAATACAAAACAGATTTTTATTAAAGTTTTTGAGGGTATCAAAAGAAGTAATTAGACTAAGATAAAGTTTAAAATAATTATACTTAATTAATTTTTCTTTAAATAAAAAAATAAATTCTTAATCACATTCTTTTAATTTTGTAAAATTATTAGAATTTCTTACTAAAACTTGACTTATTAATGAATTAATCATAAATTGTCTTAGTATTTGAAATATGTTTGAAGATTTTATTATTCCTGATTTATGTTATTAAAATTATATGCTCACTTAAGTTACGTAATTTATAAAAAAATTAGCTCTGTTACAAGCCTCATATTCAATTATTAAAAATAAGATTGTCTATTCATTGGGATTGACCTGAATAATAAGTGTTTAAATTAAATTGAGTTAATCTTTTGTTTATTTAAAATTCTTTCTCTCTTGGACATACGGGTGTTTTTATTCAAAAATATATAAATAGAAAAAAATTATAAAATTAAAAAGGTTCGTAACCGTGTTTATTAAAAATTATGTTATGAAGATATACCATTCTTTTAATCTTAGAAATTTTGAGATATCGAAATATATGATTTAAAATAAATTATACTCATAAATATATTTCTATTTAAACCAACTCTAAATATAAATCTACAAAGGTTTTCGATGCAAAATCTTCCGATATCCTATATCTAATTGTTTTTACTTCTTGATAAGGTTTGTTAGACGAATTCATTCTTACGGTTTACAAGTGGCAATTCAAACTCATAAAAATGTCAAATTGTTTTTTAATCTTCGATTGCACTTTACTGTGTTTATACTAAAAAAATCTTTTATATTTTTAACTAAATTAAATAATATTAAGTTTTTGTACAGAAAATTTTAAAACCATACTTGCATTAACACGATATTAACTTAGTATAAAAGTAATGTCTCCCGCTTTTCTCTGCTGTTAGAAAATTATAAAATTCTTCGACAAAATAATTATTAGAACCAATTATGCCATATTGAATTTGATAACAGCCTATAACATGATTTCAATACATCAAGATACAACATGATCTTTGAATTTATAAGCTTTTATATAAGATTTTGTATATAAAACATATAGCATCAGGTCGAGAACACATATAATTTAATAAAAAATACTTAAGATTTTAAAATAAGAATAAAATCTTTGTAAATATTTTCATGAAATAATGACATATTTTATAAAATATAAAATAAATATTTAATTAAAAAATATAATAGCCCCAAGAATGATTAACAAACAAGACCGAGTATGAAACAAACAGTCAAAGGACATAACCATGATAAATAAAGTAAAATAGATGTATAATTTTTACATGGAACCTAAAAAGTTCCCTCTTATTTTGACAAATATAGTTATGGAAAACCTCTGAACACCTGAATTTTGAAGTATATCTTATCCAAAAAATATAACATCATACAAAAAATATGTATAGGATGTTTTTGAAACAAAGTAGGCAAATTAAAAGTTTAAAGAAGAATCTAAGGAAGTGAAATTCTTTAATTTAATAATTTTAGTGTAAATAAAAAACCAAACACTTGCCAAAGCTTTAATGTAAAGGCTTGCTGGAAGAAATACTTTAATATAAAGCACTACTATTTCTTTCAGAAAACAATTATTACCTATCACTTTTGTTTTTTCTCAGGCTGCAACTCGTTTTACGTCGATTCCTAATAAAAATATAAAAAAGTTTAAAAAAAATCAGAGGGTATGTGTTGAGGTAAAATTTCTAGAATTTTCTAAAAAAAATCAAATATTTAATAAAAATAATAGTTACCCATAACAGACCAATGATCCCAGAAAGAAAACAAATAAATAAAAATCATTACTGCAAAAACATTTATTGTAACATCATCAATAAGCGTCGAGTCTCTGCAGCGGACTCCGACAGTATGTTTAATAAATATAAATTGTATTTAAAAAAAAACATTTTTTACAACAAAATAATGAGCTTAGTCATTTTGAATCTTAGATCTGCAAATATGATAATTTAAAAAATTATTGAATATATTAATTTTATAAAAAAACCCTTTTTAAAGAGTGGGTAGAAAATATTTTTGTGTTTTTAAAAGATATAAAATATAAATAAGCTAGAAAATTTTTTGTTTATATAAACATTTAATTAAAGTATACTTGATGTTTTTTCGTGTATTTTTATTGACTTTTATTAATCTTTTTGGAACAATGTTTATTTATTTTTAACAAAACTCAGGTGTGATGTTATTTCAAATATGAAAAATAGTCTCTTTTAGCTCGTCTTCAGTTGTATTTTTTACTAAATTTTGATTTTATATGCGCCCATAAATGCTCAATGTGATTAAGATTAGGCGACTGCGATTACCAAGGAAGAACATTAATACTCTTTGTATCAAAGTAGCCTTTTATTAATTTAGAGGTGTGTTTAAGTCATTGTCGTGTTGAAAAGAGAATTCCTCGGACATTTTTAGTTTTAGCATTGAATTCTTTAGGGATTGTAAAGTATATCTAGATATACAAATCTGTTCATTATTCCTTCAATTTAATGCAATTCGCCAAGTCTTTAGAAGTAAACAGCTCCAATGCATAATTGGCACACTTCCGAATTTGACGATGGATCGGAAACTCGTTTGGGGATATCTCTTGTTTTCACTCTCCATACTTTCTTCTTGACATTATTATCAAAATAGTTAAATTCACTTTCATGGAAAACATAATTTTATTCTAAAATTCAACGCCTATAATTATGTATCTTTTACCAAACTCTAAGCGGGTTATAACATTTTTCTTGTTTGATAATGGTTTCTTACAAGTGATTCTATTAGTAAAATCCCCTTTCCTTTAAAAAGTTTCCAATTGTTTATGTTATACAGGTGACGTTAAATTCCTGAATGAGGATTTTAAGTATCCCTTTAAAGTGATCGAAGAATTTTGTTTCAATAAGGACAGAATTTTTTTCTTTTCAAGTTTTCTTGAACCATTTATAGATCCAGTCTTTTTAGCTGGGCTACACTTATTCGCAACTGAGATTTATTTACTATTTCTTATACTGTAGAGACTGAAATGTTCAACATTTTTGAATTTTTTCTTTATGAGTGCTTTTCATTAAATAAATAAAATATAAAATCTGCCATTTGCTCACCCATAAAATAAAATTTAATGAATATTTATATTTGTGGAGGGAAATTGCCCGGAAACCTATATAAGATATAATATAAATTTACATTTAAAAACATATTAACTCATGTAAAGCTTTAGATTTACATTTTTCATACCGCCTAAAAAGGTTTTTTTTTATAAAATTTTTATATTCAATAATTTCTTTTCATATTTGCAGATCTAAAATTTAAAATTTAATAACGATAATTATTTTGTTGTAAAAATGTTTCCTTATAAAAAATAGGATTCGCGTTTAGTAAACGTCCCCTTTGACTTTTTTTTTAGTTTTTTTATATTTTTAGTAGGAATCTACGTAAAACGAGCTGCGGCCAAGAAAAAACAAAGAGGATAGGTAATAATTGTCTCCTGTAAGAAATAGTAGTGCTTGGTTAGAGTATTTTTTCCTCAAACTTTGACATTAAAGCTTTGGCAAATGTTCAGGGATTTATTTACACTTAAATTATTAAATTAAAGAATTTCGCTTACTTAGATTCTTCTTTAAACTTTTAATTTGCTAACTTTGTTTTAAATTCACCTTATACATACTTTTTGTATGATGTTTAATTTTTGAATGATGGTATACTGCAAAATTCAGGTGTTCGAATGTTTTCCATAGCTGTATGTAACTTTTGAAAAAAAATATAGATATAGAAAAAATATGATAAAAAATTGATTTAACCACGAAAATTTTTAAATTTTTTACATCTCAAATTTTTTCTTAATTTTGTGTGCAATTATATAAATTATAAAATTTAAATTTAACAAAAGAAGGGTTACTATTCAATATAATAAAAGTTAAGAGGCAGAATTAATACTTAAACTTCAAATATAATTATACTGTACATATTTTCCCTTTTATAAGCCTTTATAGTTTTATTCATATATAATCGTATATAGTCTTTTGATTTTATTGAATCAATAAAATATGTCTTTATTAAAAATTTCATCTTTAATATATGTTAAGTTACAATACTAAAAATTCAATGATATTTTTGTATTAATTATCAATATAAATACTCATTCTGTCTAGTAAAACAACAGAAGAATTTTTTAACCTATTATCTTTATAAGCATATTCGACAAAATTTCGTTTTTCGTTTAAAATTTTTTCTAATGATTGAGCTATTTTGAATTCGTAATCTTTTGCCGTTTTATCAGATTCTTTGAGATTTTCCCAATTCAGATATAATTCCATCAAAGCAGTCAACCAAGTAATAACTTTATTCATTTCCAATAGCATTTTATCATAACTCTGGTTACAGTTTTCTATAATGTTCTCGAATTCGGCAAAGCTATTATTCAAACCTTCTATATAGTTTTTATTAAATTCAGTTAAATTTTTTATTTCTTTAATTTTTGATATAATCTTATTTTTCGGATTTCTGTTCTTGGCAATTCTTTTGTTTTTAACGGCTTCATCTCTAAGATACACGTTGTTGGGAAATGATCTTTTTTCTTTGATCTTAAGATTTGGGTTTGTATTGCTAGAAAGTAAAATTCCCGAGAAGATCCAAATAACATAACCAAAACCAATCATGCTCATAAACGAGTAAAATATTTTATCTAATATATAAATTTAATTGCTGATGTTCTATATCATTTCAGGAAATTAAAAAGGAGATAAAAATTTTTAATGGATTTAATAAACTTTGAAATTAACATATTTTATTGTTTATTAATTTGTATCTATAGTTTACTGTTACTGGAATCGGTATTTTTTCTTATAATATTATGTTAATAAACTATTTCTATGAAATGATTTATTTATTTTGGACATATTTATTCTTTTATTGTTTTTTAAATCTAGAATATTTTATAAAATTAATGTCAATCATTGACTGTTGACATTCCCTATTACATTGACTTAAAAAATTATAATATTTAGTTATATGATGACAATTATAACTCGAAGCCGTCATTTTAATTAAAAAGATTTTCAAATCATTAAATGCTATAAAATATAAAAACTTCAAAATATAGAAGCCGTATATATAACAACTTATTTTTTAAAGATGATATTTTAAAACTTATCATTTTAATTAATTATACCGATTTACTTGACTTTGTTTTTTGACTTTTGTAAACAAGTTATTATAAAACTTATATTTTTGAGATTAACGTAAATATAAAAATTAGGACGTATATATCTAAAATTATTACGAACTATTTATTTCTTTTTTAAATACAAATGATGTTTAAAAACTTGAAAAAACATTGTAATATTTATAAAACAAAAAACCCTTAATGAAATAGCCTTTAACTATATTTAAGATACACCACTATAACCAATTGGTATGTTGCCTTTCTTCAAAGAAAAAAAAAGGAATAAACCATGTTCAAATTTCACATGTATCTTAAATATTTTGCAGTAAAATGTTAGCTATGTAATTAGATAATATAATATATTTAATTAATAAATCATATGAAAAAAATATTTTTACAAAAACATAAGCAGAAATAATTTGTTTACTTTCTAATATCAATCTTAATTCTACTAAAAAACAAAAACCGGGCTCTAAGCTGATAAAAAATAAACAAAAACTGATTATTCATTTATCAAATTCAATGAAATGTGTCCTTTTTCAAAAAAAAAGAATTAAAAAGTCATTTAAATAAAACACTAGCTTATTTAAAGCAGTTGAAGTTGTTGTGTATGAGGATCTCATACAAGATAAACTAGTGTTATTTTTTTGTTGCCCAATGATGAAAACCCCATATGAAAATATATCACTTTACCTTTTATATATAATATAAAAATATCCATTCGATAAGAAACATATGGTGTAATGTATTTCTACATAACTTGGTATAGTGTAATATACTGCGAGTCTCCCTCTGCTAAAACCAGCCCCTTGGATTCTATCGACTATCTAAATCCAACTTGCCCTGCAGGTTTGTTAAAGGACTTCCTTTTGATTGGGTAAGATTATATGCATAATTTTCTAAAATTCTTAAATTTATTGTAAAGCAAAAAAAATTAAATAAGAATTTTACCTCTTCTGAAACATTATGGCAATTTTTATATTTTTTTTTATTGCCGAAGGATGGGAAATCCTACGGAGAAATACCTTAGGGTTGCCCCTTCGGCAGATACTGTGAGCCTTTCACACACTAAAACCCACCCCCTTCGCACTATTGACTGCTTAAGTCTACCCTACCGTTTAGGCTTTGGTTACAGGAATGGCAATTTTTATAATAATGCAGAATATATTACATAAAATATTCTTGTATTTAAACAAAGTAACAATGTATAAAAAAACTTACTTCAAAAATCTTGTATAATAAGAATGTTGCATTCAGACTAAATTTATAATTCAAATTCTCATTAATTAATTTTTCACCCTCCTATAATCTACCATATTTATAGGTAAGATAGCTAGATGCTTAGATATTGTCGTATTTAAATTTAAAAATATCCTTAAAATCTTCTAATAAACAAATCCTATAATAAACATTTTAAACTAAATTGTTCTTAATTTACAAAATAATACATTATGATGCTAATATTACAAATAAATTATTTTTTTAATTAAATTAAAAAATTTATTATTTTTTTTAATGAATGATTTACTAAACAAATTTAAATCTCTTTCATTCTACAAAACAATAAAACTTTTAGAATTAGAAGATTTAATCCCCAAATTACCAGAATTTGAATTATTTCCCAAAGTAAAAATATGTTCCTTAGGAAGAGAATATGTTTTCTTCAAGAAAAACTTTGTAAAAGAGAAAGAAAACGAAGCAGAACACTTTATTCATTATTCTTTAAGAGATAAAGAAAGTCTGTTAGCTAAAATTTCTTTGAGTGAATGTGAATTTTTGATACAACAGGAATTTAAGGAAGGTTTGGATATTTTTTTGGTGATTGAGAAAATTCTTTATGATTTGTTTGGTAAAGTAAAGAAATTAGTTTCTAAAGAGTGTATTAATTTGACAAAATTAATAGGAAAAGAAAAGACAGCTATTTTGCTTTGTGAACTGGGATCATTAAAAAGATTAACAGAAATACCAGCTAAGAATCTTAAAGGAATAGGATATGTTAATAATTTTATTTTTCAACAGCCTTCTTACCTCACGGGAGTAAAAAAGAATTTAAGGAAGCTTTGTAACGAAGTATCTTTTGCTGCTAAAAAAGATTTTTACAGTTTTGAATATGAAAAGAAAAAAATAAAAAAAGAAAAATTAGTAAAAAAAGAAAAATTAATAAAAAAAGAAAATTCAATAAAAAAAGAAAATTCAATAAAAAAAGAAAATTCAATAAAAAAAGAGAAATTAATAAAAAAAAGAGGTGGTAAAAAAGTAAAAAAAATGAAAAATAAAATTTTGATTAATAAATTAGTAAAAGAAGAGTTGAAAAATAAGAAAGAGGAATTATTTTCTTCTACCAGTTCAGATTCAGAAATTTGATTTATTTCACGTCACAATTAAACTATTATTTGTACATGTTAGTTTAAATTTAATTTTTTCTTTATTTTTATATTTTTTTAATAATTTAAATTTTTTACTTTTTCTTCAGTTTCAGGGTAATTCACGAATATATTTAAAAATATTCATTATTATTGTGTCAGGGAACAGTAATTAAGGTAAAGATGTCTGTCAAAGATGACATTAATTTTATTAAAGCTTCTATGGGTTGAGAACATTTAAAGAATAAATAATGATTTTAAATAAAAAGACATGGTTTCTGAAAATAATTATAGTTTAAATATTTTATTAAAAGACAATCATGGTAACAATTATATTTATTAGAATATTCATTAATATATTTTAAATTTTTACCTTAATATGTTAGGTAACATAACAATAATAAAGAAAATATTAACAATGAAGGACAAAACATACAGAAAACCAGTAAAAGGCGGGAGGTTTTGCTCTGAATATAATAAAAAAAATAAGAAATGCATTTGATAGAAAAATTTTCATAAGAGAAATATTCGAAGATATTGATACAACCCAACAGATTGTTTGTGTAGGGAAAATAATAATTTAAATATAATTAAATTAATCCCAATAAAAAACCACCATCAATCCCTCCAAAAAAAAGACTCAAATAGTAGTCAGCGAAGCAAGTAATATGATTATGAGATCCTCGTTAAATAAATTATCAATATTGGAGAGATTTTTAAAACAAACAATTTATCTAGCAGTTTGTAAAATTGTAGCCAGAATCGCCGTTGGATCAAAAGAAAGAATACTACAAGGAAAAAACAAAAAACCTGGAACTATAGCACTAAAACCAGAGAAAGGATTCACAATTGCTTCTAAGGGATTCATCATACACACAAAGGGAGTTGACGGAAGAAAAAAAGAGAAAAGGCCGGAGTACAATATCCAGAATATTAAAATATATGGTGTTTTTAGATAAAGAGTTAGTTAGGATCCCAGTGGAGAGAAATGCTGCAATCATATTCAAAGCAGACAAATAATTGTCCACTCACTCGGACATATAAACGGAATTAGCCTGGTTTTTAGATGAAACGGGGATCAATTCACATCTGATAAGGAACTATGATTATTCCCTTTTAAATTCAAAAACAGTAAAAATGTTAAGTCAAGTCATGGTACTAACATTAGCTGCACGGCAGCTATAAATAAGAGGGGTATTACTTGCTTTGGATTTAGAATGAGCCCTTTAATGAAGAAATTTTCATTGAATATTAAAAACAAACCATTGTTTCATTTTATTGCCTGTTAAACTGGCATTTTAATAATAAATAATTGTATATTCCACCATCGAAAAGACGCCGTAGCAGCTTTATATGATAATAGCATTGTTTTTAAGTTTACTTTGCCTTGCTCACCACAATTAACCCCTATTGAATAATATTTCGGTTTTTTCAAATCTAAAATACTGGATTTATAATTTCAAATCCCGTCAGAGGTGATCTTAAAAAAATAATTAAAATTATTTTGAATTACGAAGCTGTGGATTTTGGAGGTTGGTATAAAAACGTGAGAAAATTTTTAGAGAAAGCCCTTGCTAAAGAATAGTTTATTTAATTAAAAAAAGTATAATGTTTTTGAGTTTGCTATGATTTTAATATATCTTTATTTTTTTTTTGAATGTGCATTTTTTAAATATAATAGTGATTATTTTCAGATATTATTATGAATAACCCTGTATTTTCATTTATTTTTAATTACTTTTTAATTTTTTTAATTACTTTTTAATTTTTTTAATTATTTTTTGATTATTTTTTGATTATTTGTTAAATTTATTCATTAAAATTTATTTTATCAAAAATTTTTTAATATTTAAATTTTATTCTAAAAAAATAATATGTCACAATCTTACGAAGAAGAAAACATTCAGTTAGAACTAAACAAAGATTACTTAGTCACAAAACCAAAACTAGATTTTTATAAACACATTCTATCCACCTATAAAAATATATCAATCATAACACTCTTTAAAGAAAAAGTCACTAAGCTAAAAAACATGGTAGATTCATTCAACCAACAAGAAATAATTGTCACCACACCAAACAATTTTGTTAATTTAAACATTAAAGATCATTTTGTGATAATAGAAGACCCAAATTTGATCATCCCTTTCGAATATTCACAATGTATCCAGAAAATTAAAAAAGATAATTCATTAATAGCTTTGTCTGACAAGGTTATTAAGTTTGAATATTTAAACCAACCAATCATAATTTCTTCTACAAGGAAATGTTTTATAAAATGTAATTTGGAAGAAAAATTTGTTATTTTGTTTTGTGTGATTAAATTTAACATAATTAAAGATGATTTATCAGTTGTGGTTACTTCTCAGCTTATGAAAGAAAAAATAAAAATATTTCTGAAAGTGTTTGGTTATGAAGGATTTAACAGAGTTTTTATGCCTGAGGAGTGTGAAGGAGGGAGGATACTTGTTTTTTCAGATGATTTGTTACAAATTGAGGGAGTAGATCTGATTTATCTCTCCAACAATGATATCCAAGGAGTAAAGGAAAGTAAATTTGATTTTAAAAAAGGGGAAAATTACTTATACAAAATTAGAAATGTTTTACAAGCAATTACACCAAATATTTGTAAAAAAAGGAAAGAATTTCAGTTTCACAGATTTGATTCTTTAAAAAATATTTTAAAATAAATGATTTACTTTTTTAATCTAAAACATAAAAAAAATATTTTTTTTTTGGTTTATTTGTTTAAGTGTCAATGAATGAAATTTACCAAGGTATTTTGGCTGTTTCTAGTTATATAATCATATTTGGGTTAATAGGTAAACTAATAAGGGATCATTTAAATGTGACTGAACCAATTTTAGCCACCATCTATGGGATTGTGCTTGGACCTGATGTCACTGGAATATTCACAACTGACCCTGTTATCTCTAAAAGATTCTTATTTGCTTTTTCTAGGATTGTCTTGTCATTTCAAATTATGACTATATCTTTACAGTTACCTAACGTGTACGTTTATAAAAAAATGCGATCTCTTTTTGTGTTATTGTTTCCTGCTTCTCTTTTGTCAGCACTGATTGTATTTTTATTGGTTTATTTCTTTACTAAGTATGATTTAGTTACCTCATGGGCTATTGCTTCTGCTTGTACTCCTACTGATCCTGTACTTTCTAGCTCTATTATGAAGGGAGAATTCGCTAACACTCATATCCCAGAAAGAATAAGACTATTATTGGCGGCAGAAAGTGGGTTGAATGACGGGGTAGGGATAGTTTTTATTTATTTGATTTTGTCACGTAGGAACACTTTTTTTAACACCGTAAATACTTACTTTGTAAACGCAATCGTACTAAAAACACTGACTGCTGGGATAACTGGTTACCTCACAGGGCTGATTTTTGGTATCGCACTAAAATTCTGTCATTCAAGAAGATTTGTTGCCAGGAATTCCGTCACGGTTTTTGGTATTGCTCTTTCATTATTTTGTATGTGCTTAGCCATTTTTCTAAACCAAAGCGAGCTAATTTTCATTTTCTTTACCGGAATAGCTTTTAGCAAATCAGAATGGTTTGTTTTAGAGACGAGAGGAAGCCAATTCCAACTTTTAGTAGAATCAGTTTTTAACATTTCATTTTTGATCTTCTTTGGATCAAGAATAAACTGGAATTTACTTAATTTTCCTACATTTTTGGTCTCTCTTTCTATTTTATTACTAAGAAGACCTCTTGCGATCCTTTGTTTGTACAAGTATATTCCGGTGATTCATACAAAAAAAGATGCTTTTATTCTTGCGTGGTTTGGGCCTATAGGGGTAGGTTCTTTGTATTATGCAGTTATTACTGATATGTTTCTTAAGACTGATACTGTTGAGTTTATTTCTTTTTTGATGGTTTTTTCAGTTTTTTTGCATGGATTGTCTGTGCCTATTTTTATTTTTTTCAGGTATTTGGTTGATAATTTTTATAAATTTAGAAATAGAGAAGAGGTTATTTAAAATTTAATATTTTTCTTATATTTTATCATATATTTTAATTTATATTTTATTTTATTTTATTTAATTTATTTTATTTTCTTTATTTTTTATTTTATTTTATTTTATTTTATTTTATTTTATTTTATTTATTTATTTTATTTTATTTTATTTTATTTTATTTTATTTTATTTTATTTTATTTTATTTTATTTTATTTTATTTTATTTTATTTTATTTTATTTTATTTTATTTTATTTTATTTTATTTTATTTTATTTTATTTTATTTTATTTTATTTTATTTTATTTTATTTTATTTTATTTTATTTTATTTTATTTTATTTTATTTTATTTTATTTTATTTTATTTTATTTTATTTTATTTTATTTTATTTTATTTTATTTTATTTTATTTTATTTTATTTTATTTTATTTTATTTTATTTTATTTTATTTTATTTTATTTTATTTTATTTTATTTTATTTTATTTTATTTTATTTTATTTTATTTTATTTTATTTTATTTTATTTTATTTTATTTTATTTTATTTTTATTTTATTTTATTTTATTTTATTTTATTTTATTTTATTTTATTTTATTTTATTTTATTTTATTTTATTTTATTTTATTTTATTTTATTTTATTTTATTTTATTTTATTTTATTTTATTTTATTTTATTTTATTTTATTTTATTTTATTTTATTTTATTTTATTTTATTTTATTTTATTTTATTTTATTTTATTTTATTTTATTTTATTTTATTTTATTTTATTTTATTTTATTTTATTTTATTTTATTTTATTTTATTTTATTTTATTTTATTTTATTTTATTTTATTTTATTTTATTTTATTTTATTTTATTTTATTTTATTTTATTTTATTTTATTTTTTATTTATTTTATTTTATTTTAATTTAATTTAATTTTATTTTATATCTTATTTAAAAAAAATTAATCTTTTTTTAATATTTTATTTATAAAAAAGATAATTTTTAATTGTGATAAATAATTTGTAAAAAAAGAATAATATTTTTTATTAAAAAAATTATATTCTTTTTTTTACTAATTATTTATCTTTTTTAAACTTTAAAATTGAATTTCTTCAAATAAACAAATTCAATGTTCTTTTTAATTTATTTAGCAATCCTTTTATTCTTAATAACCACTTCAGTTCAATCACCTGTCCAACAAATAAGAGATAATTTATTAGAAGAATTGTATAAAAAATACTCCTCTTTTACTGTTTTAATAATTTATTTACTAATAACGAAAAAAACTTTACATCTACCTTTGTTATTAATCTTATTTATTCCTTTACCTCAAAGAAAAATCTTCTCTGGCCATGTTTATAAAACTATTTTGATTACTTATTTTTTGGTAAAAGCTTATTTATTGACTAATAATGCTTGGTTTAGAATATTAGGTATTTTTTTTATTTTTTTAATTAATTTTTATGTTTTTAAGACTATTTTTTATTTTCATAATAAAAAAGAATTATTGTTTGGATGGATTTTAGGTACATTTGTTATTTATTTAATAAATTATTTTATTTATTTATTATTTCTTTTTTTACTCTTTTTTTATATTTCTTTTTTTATCCTTTTTTTATTTCCTTTTTTTATTATTTCTTTTTTTCAAATTTTTCAAAATTTTTAAATTTTCTATCTTTTTTTTTATTTCTTTTTCCAAATTTTTTGAGAATTTATTTTTTTTTAATAATTTCTTTTTTTTTTATTTTTTAAATAAAATAATAATTAATAACTGTTTTATTGATCAATAAGCTACCTTTTTATTGTTAATTAATCAACTAAGAGTTTTACCTAATGTTAAAATTTGATTATGTTTTAAAAAAAAAGAGATTTTTTTATAAACTAATATCCTAAAAAAAGTATTTTTTACCCAAAAAAACTATTTTACTTAACTTGTCAATCAAAAAATTGTAAATTAATTTAACATATTCCTTAAATTCTAAGACAACTGTCAATTTACCAAAAATTTAATTTTATTTTTTTTTTATTTTAAAATATTAAAAAAATATTCTAAGAATAAAAAAGAAAATTTAATAAATTATTTTATAAGGGTAATGAGCAATCATAGTTATTCAGATTCATTAGAAAAGGATGTAAAAAAACTGATTAATGAACTCATATTAGATTATTTGAGTAAGAATGAATATAAAGAAAGTAGTGAGACTTTCCAGAAAGAAAGTGGAGCAGAGCTGGTGGGGAAGAGTGAAATTTCTTCTCTTAAAGAACTTGTGAGCATGTTTCTTGCCACTTTGGATACTCGATGCGGGAAAATCAGACAAGGACCTGAATTTAGCAGGATAGAGGCTGCTATGTTGAGGATAAATGCTGAGAAACAAAGGTGTATGCAGGTGGTTTCTGCTAACAAATTTAATTATGTGACTGACCCACCCAGACAGCCTTATGCCTCACCAGTCCAGCGCAGAAATGTGGTAGAACCACTTAAAGAAAGGTTTGTTATGCAAGAGGATGATAATTTAGACTTAAAGGTTCTTAAAACAATGAAAATTCATCAAATTAAAACTAACACAGGTATTCTTTCTCCAACCAATAACTTTTTACTGACAGGTGGCAATGACTTTTCTTTAAATATTTTTAATTTGGTGACCCATGAAAGTTTTAACAAGCAAATTCACAAACCAATTAAAATGTTAAAAATTAGAGAAATTGGCAATGAAATTTTGATAGCCACTGGCTTTTTAGACTCAGAATTACAACTGTTCAAGTATTCTAACCATTGCTTGACACACGTGAATGGTATCCAAACACCAGGTGCAGCTATCGTAGGTTTTGAATTTGCAGAGAATTGTCTCTTTACTGTTGACGTGGATGGCAAATTTGTAAACTGGTCATTCAGCGGTAAATTTATTTCTATGCACCAATTACCAGGCAATATTTTAGACATAGTTTATTTTGCTAACCATTTAATAATTTCTGAGGTAAATAAAGTGACTATTCTTAATTTGAGCAGCAAAGAAGGAAACAAATTATTTTTAGGACATCCAATCAACTTTCTTAAAAAGGTAAATGATTTTTTGGTAATTGGGTATCAAAACGTAATACAAGTTTATAATTCATCATTTGAGGTTATAGAGACAGTCGAAGCACCCAAGATTGTGAAGGCTGCTACGTTAACAAAGAATGGTCAGGTAGTTTATGCATGTGATAATTTTATTGCGATATTTGGCAAAACACAGCCATTTAAGCTCTTTGGTGCACCTGTGCTTACTTTAGATGCATATTTTGATAGGGAAGGACAACACTTGGCTGTCACTTCTTTAGAAGGAGAAATTAAGATTGTTAAAATTAGTAACTGATTTGTTTTTAAATAAAATTGATTTAATAAGTAAATTAAAATGGTTTTTTAATTTATTTTTTTTATAAATGTCAATTTGTAATTTATTTTTTTAAGAAGTCAATTATAAATTAATATTTGATTTATTAAATTTAAAATAGAAAAAAAGGTAAATGTTTGACAGTAAATTTTTTTATTTCATCATATGCAGAAAAAATAAAAGAATTTATTCTAGCTGGATCTTATGCGAAAGCTCTTGCGATAAGGTGTTTAATAAATAAAGTATATTTTTTGTTAAATTTTCTTTGTTGCTTAAGGATGGAATAACCATACGAAGATGTATCACTATACATTCTATATATAATCTATAAAATATCAATTCAATAAGAAACATGGTATAATATGTTTCTACATATTTAGGTACACCTCAAGACACTGCGAGCCTTTTGTTCTCTAAACACCCTTGAAACATTCTATTGTCTATCTAACTCAGCCTTTACTTACAAGAAGCTTGTTTTCTTTTTCTATTGATGACAAAAGAATTGTTCATTTTATTACACATTCATCAAGGTATTTTAATATTGCTAGTATATTCCCTTTTGTATCTTTTCTATTTCTTTCGCTAATCTTTGTCATGGCGTTGCAGAACTCTCCTCTCAAAAATTTATTTCTAAGACATATACACAGCTGATTGAGCCTGTTTGTTTACATTTTAAAAAATCTAAAATAAAATGAAATTTTTAAACAAGCAATGATATCAAACATGAAATGAGAGAGGCTGCCCTTAAAGCTTCTATAAAAATAACAATTGAATCTCTCTAACCATAAATATAATTGACCTGGTTTTTAAGAGATTTTATAATTTTATTAAATAGAGTATGGTTTTTTTTATTCGTAAATAGTTGAAATATGAAAAATGGGTGTAGTTTTTTTGCCTACTAAAAAACCTTACCAGCCAGATTTAATATTTTCTTTAATTTGTTTTTATATTAAATATCTTATTTATGATTAATAAATATAATAATTAAATGTTAATTTGATTGATAAATACAATTTTTAATCAAAAATTAAATAATTTATTTCAAAAATAATTATAAATCATTTTTTTCTCATTCCTAATTTCTGTTAATTTAAATAAATTAATATTTTAATTAAATATTTTTTATTAGTTGGTTTATATCAAATATTATCAATAGTTTTTATTAAATACGTTTTATAAAATAATAAAATATTAATAATATTTGATATAAACCAAATAATTAAAATATTTTATAAATTATTAAATTAGATATCAATTAAAAATTAACCAATCATATTAAAAAATAAATAATGATAAATAAGCTTCCCCTTTTTACTTATAAAAAAAATAAAAAAAAAACAATCCATGCAAGAACAAGAACATAAAATTCATACCTCAGAAACACTTTGTTACAACTGTAATAAAATGGGAGAAACACAGACAATAGTGTTACCTTATTCAAGTATGCCTACAGAAGTAATCCACGCATTCTTCTGTCCTCATTGCAATACTAGAGACGTAGGTTTCTATGACAAAGAAAGTGTTATGCATAAAAATTTGGTAATAAATTGCAGATTCAATTCAAAAGAAGATCTTCAAAGATATGCTTACTTGCAAGAAGGAGCAAGAGTGTTTTTTTATGAAGGTACCAAGGTATTTTATAAATACGAGGTTACCACTTCATCTATCATTGTTATTGAAATGTTGCTCACTTCACTTATCAGAAAATTGGCTGAGATGAGTAATTTAGAACCTACCGAGGAGCTTGTTTTTTCTGAGGAAGAGTTAAATGACCCTAAAAGTAAAGAAGAGTTGATGCAGGTTATTGAAAAGATTAAGAAGTTAAGAGATTCTGGTCATTTTAGGTTTGTTATTCACGATGCTAAAGGGAAGAGTAGAGTTGGTAGAAGAAATCAGTTGAATCCTGATGATCTTTATTCTTCTAAGATTGGTGATTTGAATGATGAGTTTGTGACTCACAAATATCCAAGAAAGAAACATGATTAAAGGTATTTTAACAATTATTAATTTGAATTTTGTGTTAAAAAATTTGATCAATTAATTTATGAAGAGGTAAAATTTCGTATCGTATTTTAAATTTAAATAACTTATATTTGCACTGAAAATATTTATATGACGTAAAAAATTTAATTAGACAAGAAAGAAGACTATAAATTTTGTGTTGTTGTATCTATTATGTCTTATACCAGCCTTAAGGTATGAGACATAAGGGGATCGTCTGAAATAATCATTAATTTTATTTTTGTTTGTATTATTATTTTGTTTACTAAAAATTAAGGCCATTTTTATTTATCTAATTCTGTTTAAATCCTTTTTTTTGAAATTCGAGATCTGATTAATCAATTCGATTTGGAATTTTTTATCCCTTCCCTTTTTGAAGGAGGATCACGGATAACCAATCTCTTCTGTCACAACACGGTTAGCGGAAACAATGGAAACACCAGGACGCTTGGATAGGATACTACAGTTGTTTTTCAATTTTTATATTTTAGAACCATGAATATATTTTAAAAAGAAATAATTGATTCATACGATAATGCCTGAATTTTTTTAAAGTTAAAATAATTCTTAAAAATATCCTTTTTTCTTTCTAAGAATCATTAAAAAAAAGAAATTTAGTCTTTTTAATCCTGCTTTATGATAAATTTAGTGTTTAATCTTTTACAATGTTAACGCTAACATCAATTTTTGTTGCTTTATTGTGATTAACAAGTAATTCTGTTTATTGGCGTTATTAAGAATGTTTTTTTTATAAGATTTCAGACCATATTTCATATAATAGAATATGTATTTACAATTGAATACAAGAAATACTTTAGTTTTTCTTCCTTTCTATTGGTTATGCTTTTTCTAACCACCTTTTTTGTATGTGTTTTCTCAATACTGCTAATACCAATACTAACATTAAATGTGTTTAAACAGTACTTTCGCTTTTTATATCTCTTAACCGACGATAAACTTATTAACATGCTAAAACACTTGTGTGCACGCTCGTCTAAAAACTCATCCTTTAAATTATTATTATGAAGATATTCGAAAAAAAGTTTAATTTCATTTTTGAGCATAAACTCTGAATATTGACTACAGAGAAGTATCAAAATAAGAAAAGATACATATAAACTTATCAAAAACATGTATTTGAATATCCTGTAAGATCTTTTATTTCTTTTTTATAGCAAAAGAAGGCTTTATGAAACTGGTGATTCGGCTTATTTCTTCATTTAAAATTTTTTGTTACCTAGAGATGGAAATCTATACAAATATCTATCGCTATACCTTCGTGGCCCTCGATAGATTATTTTTCCTATGAAGAAGAAATCGTTGATCTAAACCTTGTGTCCAGGGTCATCTACTTTAACACTTTCACTCATTATTCTAGGTATGTATACTGTGTGGAGTCTCGACCACACCTAATTTACCCTTTTAAGTAAAATGACTATAGACAAAAAAAGTCTAAAAACTGTCAAAAATATATATATGTAAAATAAATAAAAAATATGGGGTATAAACTTTATTCTACTAAAACAAGAAATATTAGTATATTTCTAAAGTATCTCTTCAGTGGAGAGATACTCCCGCGAAAGCCTCACATATACTTCTCTCAAAAATCTTGCCTATCTACAAAAGTATGCTCGGGGAACCTTTTCTTCTTTAAATCGTTTTAAAAAACATTGATCATGGCCTCAAAAATAGAATATCTTAATATTTTATTGATCTAAAGTTTTATCGTTTTCAAAAGCGTATCAACAAAAGAGCCGAATTCTTTTATAAAAAGTCTTATGTATTTCCGTTTAAACTAAAATAAAACTTCACACATTAGGCCTGAATCATATCTTATTGCTGGAAATATATCGATGAGAAAGTGTAGATAGCCCCAAAGACTCCTCTAATTAAACTCTTCCTTTGTGGTTTTCTCATAAAGCGAAGCGTAATTGTCTAAAATTAAAATATTGAAAATTAAAGTCATAAGTTATATATGTTTTAATTATTTCTTGGTTGAAACCCTTTTTTTATTAAAAAACTGATCTCTAAAAAAGACTGCAAATATACCCCGGCAGTGTACTAGACACTTTTTAATGAAGATAAGATAAATTTATAAAAATTTTTTATAAATAATTTTAGTTTAAAGTTTCTGATCTATGATAAAGAAATACTACTTTTTTTTGTAAAATAGTTTCATTGTTATTTATAAAAAAATAAAGAGTTTTGATTTTAATTACAAAACAAAAAAAATATAAATTTAAAGTCAAGGAAATTATCCTCTTTTAAATAAAAAGAATACATCTTTTATAACTTTAAGTAAATTAAACCAATATACTTAATTAAATTTTTATTAATCTTTGTTCCCATATAATTTTAAAATGGATTTTCAAAAAACAATATATGTAAATTTCTTTTCACATATAATCTAAAATCAACATTATAATAATGAATTAGTTCAATTTTATTATCTGATAAAACCTTTAAAAACAATCTCTCAAGAATCCTATATCCTTCCTCAATACTATCAAAATTTTCATATTGTGAACTAAAGTTATTGATCGCATTGCTTAAATCTTGTTCATTAAACACAAATTTATTAAAAAGATTGGAAAACAAACATTTTTCAGGATTTGCATGAGCTCTTCTGTAAAATAAATTAAATCCTCTTGTTGTGTAATTTATGAATATTAAAAACAATCCTGCATCTTTTAAGTTTTTAAAATTTTGAGTTATAAATTTAACAATTTCTTTGCAAGTTTCAATGGGAAGATTTGGATTTGTGGTTTGAATAATTCTTATCATTTGATTAATGAAAGCTTCTTTTGAAATAGTAGACAAATTTTTTTTAGTTTCTGAATGAAAAGAAGACCTTTGTTGTTTACTAAGATTATTAGGACAAGTTTTACGATAGTCTTTTATTTTACCTCTCGTTTTCTTATATTCATTTTTTGGTTTAAATTTTGTATCTCGAGACCTTTTAAGATCGCTGTGTTCCATACTTAACCTTTTTAAACGTTTACCTTTGATATATGGGTTATGTTTATAAACAGATCCGATTGAACTTTCTTTGAATACAGGTCTTGAATTTGAATCATTAACCTCAAAATAAAGACTGTCTTCTAAAGAATTAGAATGCTTTATTTCTATGTTATTAGAAGTGGATTCATTAGGTTTAGCTTCATTTCTTAGGTAATCATGTTCTATATTGCATTCACTTTCATAGATAGAATCTTTTTCTTTAATTGGATACAATTGATTCTTGTTCAAAAATATCTTTGTTCTTTTTTCTGGCAACTCTTTTTGATTTAAACTGTTTGAATCGATTGAAAAAGTAAATGAATCTGATAGCGAAGAGGTCTTTTCTCCCAATCTCGAGAAAGCATGTTTTAAAAGAACATTTTCTTTTCTGTTTGCTTTCTTTTGTAAAAGAACTTTATTGGTTAAAAAATGAACATCAAATATCTTTGTATTAATGTAAACTAATTTTTTAGGATAAACTCTATGATCTTCTAAAACATCAGTTTTAATAGAATATTCATTTTTAAGTTGCAAACCTGGCTGTATTTCTTCTGTTGTGCCGTAAATTGTTTTTAAAATTAATAAAATTAGCATTTATAAATTTATGGGCGAATTTTTAAAATATTAATAATAAACTTATTAATTTTTCTAAATTGGCAATTTGATTAGATTTTTATTTCTCATATTAAATTTTTTGTGTGAGCAAAAAAATAAATAAAAAAAATATAATAAATTTTTGGTGTCATCCCAAAAAATGACGGGCAAGTTTTTTAATTTATTTAAAAAAGGAAATTGAAATCTTTTATTAATTTAAGTAAAATTAAAATTATCTAAAAATATTTATGAAAATACAAAACATTAAGAAACTTATGATCTTGTAAAATACGGAATAATAATAAATGAAAAAACAATTATTTTAAGACATTCTTTGTATTTTTGTGAAGTTTGTAATGAAGAATTACCCCTAAAAAATGAAAGATATTACAAATTTAGGAACAGATGCAAAAAATGTTACTAAAGAGTATCATTTATATTTATTAATTGTGAGGTATCCACGCCGATGGATATCGCGTTTAAGATATAATCCCCAGATAATGATTTATTTATTCTTAAACTTTTCGTGTGTGTCCCAGCTGGCATCATTTTCCCCTTCTTAAAAATTTTATTTATAAATAAATTTTTTTCTAGAAATTTAATATTTCTGCTTTTGGTTAAATTAAAAATTAAGCGGGACACCACAAATTGCATAGTAAAAAACATAGATTTTAAATAATCTTGGTAAATTCATTGGATTTCTCTTTTACTTTTAAGTGATATTCAATCAACTTATTGACTTACTATATAAATCTTAAAAAACTTTATAAATTTACAAAATATCTCTTAAAAGTAAAATTAAAATATGAAGACTTTATAGAAATTTCTGTTAATTGCAATGAAAATGTAATTGAAGTTTATGAAATGCATGAAAAATGAAAATGTATTAAATACGAATGCCAAATTAAAAATTATCTTTTTGAGGAATATGTAGATTTACTAGAAGATTCTTCATGATTCTTATAAGCGATAAAAGCGAATTTACACTTGAAATAAAAATAAAAATACTCATAATTTATAGATTTACTATTTCTCTGATTACTGATCTTTATATCTTTCTTTTTAAAGAAATTCAAAAATTTTATCATCGTCACGAAAACCATGGTTAAAACTTTGTAACCCTGAAACCTTTTCACACACGGAAAATATTGAATCTTCGTGGGATAAATTGAAAGTAAAAAGTGTACCACTGAAATGAAAAAAACTGTTTTTTATATTGCAGAATTTAAATTAAGGAAATGATTTGTAAGAGAAAGATTGTCAAAATGAATTTTTAAGAATTTTATCAAAATCATTACTAATTAAAACTATTCAAACTATTTTGATTAAATTCATCTTAAGCAAGGGTGGGCAAGTGGGGGCCCGCATAAGGATTCGTCCGACCCGTGAAGCATTGTGTATATAATTTTTTAGACCACTAAAATAAGTTTCCGGTATACACAAACAGGAACATATAAACTTTGAAATGGCGCATAAATTATCGCGCATGCTATTTATTAAAACTAAGGGGTTGAAACCCTTTCGAAAAAACCAATCTCTTTTGGTGCTTTCTATTTAGAATTATAATTCTAATGTGTATGCAAAAATTTAGTGTAAGTCGATCACATAAGTTTATTAGTCATTGCGCTTATAATATTAGTTAATTAAATGAGTTAATATGATATTTTTATTACAGAGATCATATTACCTGCATAAATATGAAGGTCATTTATTTAATATAAATCTAAATTGAGGAACTATTATACTGTCATAATTTTGCTTAAAATTAACATAATCAAAATATATATAAATCTTATGAGTGTACAGGCATCTTAATGCTTTAAATACACGATCAAAGATAAACTGTTGAGTCTTCTCAATATATTTTCTTTTGGCGAATTTGATCTAATTGTCGCATAGGGCTAGAGAACACTGATTTCGCTTTATTACAGCTTTTTTTGAATTAAATTTAAAGTTAATCGGTCAAACGCATATTTATGATTTATATTTTTTCAATTATGGTTCGCTTTCTTCATAATTACTCTTTTCTACACAAGAAATCCATGAAGAGATAAAACCAGCCGGAAATAACAGAATAACCTATGATCTAGGATGACCAAACAAAGATTTTACTTTGTTGTTATTTTAATAGTTTTTATCTATTAAATTCCTTAAAATTATTAAATAAATAAATATCGTTGTACTATCATTACAGAGTGATATGCAGACATACGAGAATGAACTATTTCAATACAAATATAATAAATTGCAATTTAACTGTGTTTTAAGTAGGTGAGCAATTTAAGTATATACTCTACAAAGAGTGCTAGTTTTTGCATAATTTTATGCTATATCTGTAAGTATAGATGTGGTGTGCGAAATCGCACATACCACCACTTTTTTTCTTTTTTTTTATTACCGAGGGATGGGAAATCCTACGGAGAAATACCTTAGGGTTGCCCCTTGTACATACCACCACGTGTTTACGACAGAGCATTTAAGTGTTAAAATTCTGAGATTTAATTACAAAGCAATTCAAAGAATCATGCTTATACATATACTTTGTTTTTTCGATTTCTATATGCCATTAATACTTTCAAAAAAATTTTTTTTAATTTTAAATGAGGCTTTTTGCGACGGATTGTAATACACAGTTGCAATTTCGTTCGGATATATATGAAATATTTAACATATTTTTTATTTTTATTTTAAAACACTATTATAACTTAGTCGTTCCTCTATTTATACAACATACCTAATTTTTCAGTTAAAATACTTTTTTATGTTTAATGAAGTAAAATATCAGTTTCAAAAAAAATGACAATCTAAAAGAGATTCTCTCTCATTGATACTTATGTAAATACCAAATAAAACTAGAATTTACTTTTCATACTTTACGTGATCTTTTCCAACCCATTATATTAAGCATAGATTATATTGGAACCTTAAAAATTCTTTTTGAATCATAATTGCGTGGTATATTTATTCAATGCCCTTAACGTTAATTTTTTTTAAATTGAATAGGTTAATTATATTTTATTAAAACCGGGGTTAGCGTCTATTAATTAAAGCATTATTCAGATATTTTAATTAAAAAATTTTCTGGTCCACGGACGATTTTTGACTCTCAATCCGACCCGCAGATCAATTTATTTGCCCACCTCTGATTCTTATATTGAGACATTATACTATATCTAACAAAAAAAACAGTCGGAATCTCCAGCTTCTTTTGATGAAGTGTAAAAATTTGGCACATAAATTATTTATGCGTCTGAGTATTCGGCAAATTTTTGTATTTCTGGTAGTTTATATACACATTTGTTCATTAGAAATTCTCCAAAAAACAGATGAATCGATTTTTCTCTAATAATTTTTTTTCTGACCTTGGTCTATTTAGTTTGGGTGCTAAACTTCTCTCTTAAATCATGGACAGCATTTAAACTTCGTTTATTTTATCAAATTTCCCTAGATATCTTTTTTAAATTTTTATCTATTTGATTTTCTCATTAAAATTCTAAAAATTAATTTTTTTTTATTTGGTTTATCCGAATTATTTAAATATTTTACATAATTAATGTCTTTTTTTTCAAAATACTATGATCTGCTTTAATTACTCATTTCTTCAATTTTTTTTTCTGTTTTTTATAATAAAAAATCCAAAATTAAAATTTTGTGTGATAACATTTTAAAGATTGGATTTTAATTTTTTTATGAATCAATTTAAATAGACACTTTTTTACACAATAAATTAATTTACCTGTTTACAATTTTAACCAAAATAAAATCAAATTATTTATCTTTTATAACTAATTCAGAAAATTAAGTCACAAACTCAATAAATAAAAAAAAACAATACTATTAATTAAACAAACTATTTTATTCAAAATTTATCAAGGAAAAAAATAAAATAAATAAAAACTTCTTTTCTTTTCGGTTATAAAAGTTTAATAAAAAATTTAAAATAAAAACAATAATTCTCAATTTTAAAGATTAATATTTAAATTTAATTAATGAAAACAACTTTTATATTCAAAAAAATTAATTGTTTTATTTTATAAATAAAATCAATTAATTAAAATCAACTTAAAAATACCTTTTTTATTTAACTTATTGTTCCATTCTTAACAATCTTAGTATAAAACTTCTGACCTTCACAATAAAATGCAGAATCTTTGAAATACAAAACACCGTCCTTAACACTTAAACTATTCATAAAAGATTTCCCTTTCTCGCTCTGCAAATCTAAATTAGGCACAATGTAAGTTTGTACTACCTGAAACCCATCATTATAATGTAAAATGGAACCTGGATGAAAATCAGTGCCATCTAATATCTCAAAATCATTATCAGATTTGGCGCATAAAATCATTCCTTCTGATAAATTACCACCCACTTTCTTTGGTTTTATGTTGGTCAAAAATAAAAATGATTTGTTTAACAGATCTTCAGGCTTAAATTTATGTTTTAAACCACTTACAATCTGTTTTTCTCTGCCAAAAGAAACTTGTTCAACGTAAAGTTTATCAGAATTGTCAGCTGAGACTATTTCAGTGATTAAACCTACCCTAATTTCTCCTGCAAATTTAAGTGGCTCAAATTTAACAAACTGCCTTTTTTCGTAAAACTTTTCTTGGATCTGTGTAAATAAATCTAAATAACTGGGTTGTACATGCTTTCCTTCGATAAAATATTTGTAAGCTGATGCAAAAATCATTGCATCATAAAATTTTAAATTTTCCTTGTCAATATTTTCCAACATTTTGATATTAAAATTGCTTGGCGAAAGTTTTCGTTTTATGATTTTGGCAACGCAATTGTCAGTTAGGAAATTTGATGTGTCTTTTGATTTGAGTAAAAGTAATATTTCTTTTATGACAGTCAAGATATTACCATCTGATTCTAATTCTAAACCTTTCTCTATTTTTGTGTACTCCAATTCTAAGTTAAAAAATCTTGTACCGAATACCATGTCTTCGTATTCTGGAGAGTATTTTAAGTTCATTTTAGGGGTATTTTTTAAATTATTTAAATAAAAAGGAGAAGTTTTATTATTTTTTAATTTAATTTACTAAATTAATATTTATATATTTAATTAATAAATAATATTAAACAATTGATTTACTTTAGATAGTATTATAGAAGTAATTTATATTAATAAGATATAAAAAAATATGTGTTAATTTTCTATTATATTTAAAATCAAATTTTAAACTAAAAAGTATTTTATTATTTAATTTATTATTTAAACTTTTTTTTAAGGTTTTTATTTTTTTTTATTATTTTTTTTATTATTTTTTTTATTATTTTTTTTATTATTTTTATTATTTTATTATTATTTTTATTATTTTATTATTTTATTTTATTATTTTTATTATTTTTATTATTTTTATTATTTTATTATTATTTTTATTATTTTTATTATTTTTATTATTTTTATTTTTTTTATTATTTACAGCCATGTCAGATTATTTAGATTTATCATCACTAAGAACCAAATCAAAAAAAGGGTTAACAAAAGAAGAAAGACCTAACACTTGGAGAATACTATCAAACATCCAAAGCATATCAATCAAAAACTTTAACCAAGAAATCCAAAAGAAAAAACTAGATTACTGCTCAATGCTAAGAATAAACTTACCAACACATTTTACAGACACAAAAGATGGAATGAAACAGAAACTAAAAAACACCTTTCCAAAAGATTTACATCAAATACAAATTGATTTAAAGAGATTGAAGAAGGAATACAGAACCTTTAAGAACCAAGATATTACTTTTATGTTTGAAAATATTTTGCTATTATTTGTGGAAAATTATCCTTGGATGGGGTATGTGCAAGGGATGTCTGATATTCTTGTACCTATTTTGCACGTATTCTGTGAAGAAAATGTTGACACTGCAGAGTCTTCCTCATTTTTTGTGTTTATTAATCTTATAAGAAAGGTTTATTACAATTTTATAGATAATCAGCCTGGGATCTTAAGTTTTCTAGACAGGTATTCTGAACTTTTGCACCAAAAAGACAAAGATTTATTTATACATTTGAAGAATGAAAAGGTTTTAGCACATTTTTATGCTTTTAGGTGGGTTAACTGTCTCTTTACACGTGAATTTAGATTAGATCATGTTTATTTGGTTTATGATGCTATGTTATCTACCGATATTACCAGATTTCTTGATAAGTTTGCTGTATTCTTTATTATATTTTTTAGAAATCAGTTGATAAAAGAAGATTTTAATTCTATCCTTCTTTTTTTACAAGAGATTGATGGATCTAAGTTTACTCAAAGTGATGTAAATTTAATATTAAAGAATAGTTTTGATTAAATATATTTAAAAATTTTGGCATTTTTCAATATTAAATGTTTTTTAACCAAAAGAAAAAAACAATTTTTATTTAAATTTGTTGGTAAGGAAAATATTAATGTTTCTTTAAAAAGTAGATTAAATAATCACCCATGTTTATGAATTATAAAAAAAAAGATTAAATAAAAGTAAACAACCAAGTTATTTAACAATAAATAAAAAATTTTACTAAAAAATAAGTGTTGTGGTGAACTTTTTAGATGAAAATTTAGTTTTAACTTGTTGTTTGATTTAATTTGTTTAATTCATACAACCAAATTATTATTATTGTGTTTGATATCACAGAGAAATAATCTTATCTTTGAAGATCAATAGCTTTTTAATTAAAATTTCATCTTTTATTTTTTTACCTTAAATTAAAATATTTAATCAAATCATAACAAAATACTAAAATGATTATTAATCATACCAAATAAAATTAACATTTAATTTCAATTGTTATTAAATTTTCAGGTAAACAACTTAAACAATTTGCTTTAATTTATTTTATATGATTTAATATATCTTGATTGTATATTTGTTATACAGAGAAAAAATTATTTTTGTGAAAAAAAACAAGATAGAATCTTTTTTTTGTTGATTTGTCTTACAACTCTTTTTATATTAATATTTAAAACATTCTTACAATTGATAGATAGAATAGTATTTGTTATTAAATATTTAACAAACAAAATTACTAATTATGTTGTTTTGTACGTATTCTATCCAAAGAACGTATCTTTAAAAATTTCAAAAATAAAAATTTTGGTCAGATTTATTTATAAAATTATTGTACACTATTTTTTTATATTTTTCTTGCTGTTTATATTTTTGTAATGTTATCATACATTTATATAATCATATAAATCTCTTTTCTGATCTTAAAATCATAAACAGAAAGACATTACAGTAACGATAAAACCTCCTTTCGCTTATACTATTTAATACATAAATACCTTAAAAGAGGCATTAGAATATGGCGCCACAACAGTTACATAAGAAGAACCATACTGTAATGATATCTTCAGTACAACAAGCACATTTACAAATAGAACAATTTTAAAAAATATTCATTTCTTCCAGGAAAGAAGATTAGATATTTAATCATGAAAACAAAAAAACGAGTGGTTATGAATTATTTTAATATGTTTGTGTTATAGCCCTATAACAAAAGTTATGAAGCCGAATTCCCAGAAAAGTAATTTTCCAATTTTATTAATTTAAAAATAAAATTGAGAAACCACCTATGCCTGAGAAGAAAACAAAAGAATTAACTAAAGTACTCCACAAATCATTTTAACTTAATCACCTGATTTTAGAATTATATTTTACAAGATACAGCAGTTTGAAACAAAATAAAATAAAAATATTCTAGAAAAGCTAAAAATATATAAATTATTTTTATAATGCCCTCAATAACACATTTATATTAATATACAATATAGAAAATGATTGCTAAATCACTGATAATACTTTGATCTAAATTTAGTTTAAGGATTAAAAATAAGTTTAAAATTATTTAAAGAGAATAAAACTTAAAATAAAATCATAATATACAATTTATAAATCAGTTTAAAAAATGATATCAGTTAATTAATAATGTAAAACAAAATTTTTCTTTCTTTTTTTAAATTATATTCTTTAAATTTTAATATAAAAATGATTTATAAAATAAATTTAACAATAAAAAACTATATTTTTTTTTGTCAAACATTGGTTATTTAAATAAATTATAAAATATATTTTTAAAATATTGCAGTATTTCACATCTAAAACAATAATCTTTTATTTATTTTCTTACTTATCTAATTTCTTGATTTTTAAATTTTTTTTTGGGTATTTTCTAATTGGTTAGTTTTTTACCTAATTACTAAACTAATTTATTATAGTTAAAAAAAATATTTTATTTCATAATTTACTGAAAATCTGATACTCTTCCCTTAGTTTCTTTCAGAAACATAACAAAATAAACAAAAATTAATCCTAAACAAACAGTAAAAGGTAAATAAGCCCTTTCCCCATACTTATTCTTAAGCATAAAATACACCTTTGGCTGTATCCATCCCCAAATCCAATTAGTCAAACTTAAAAATGAAGTACCCGTCACAACATAATCTGGTGGAAATATCTCAGCACTAAGATACCAAATAACAGGACCTAATCCAATACAGAACCCTGCAATATAAACAAATGCAAAGAAAGATTCTTTAAAATTGTAACTTAAAAAAGAAAGCGCAACTGAGGTAATTGAGATTGAAAGAAGTAAAAGTTGTTTTCTACCAAATTTATCAATAAAGAATCCATTGATACAAGTGAATAACACTTGTATAACATTAAATAAAATATGGTAAGAGTGTTTTCCTTTGAATATTTCGTCAGTATAACAGATTATTACGTTTATGCTTGCTAAATGTTGTGATAAGTGTAAAAGCATACCTGTCAAAATAGAAAGGAATGCTTCTTTTGTGCGAAATAATTGAATCAAATTCTTTCCTTTGTTTTGTGTTAAAATAGGATCTTCTACGAAAGGTAATAAACCATAAATAAACACAGATACAACAAAAGAAGAAAAGAAAGGTACCTTCCATCTTTCATTGTTAAAAGTGTACCTACAAATTGATGCTAAAAGAAATCCACTTGCTAAAGCTATTTGTTGCAATGAACAGTAAAATCCTCTCTTTTCTAAAGGAGAAATGATACTCAAATAAGTTGGTACAATGGCACAAACAATGCCTGTCCCTACTCCTATCAGAACCCTTGCCATAAGAAATAAAAAATAATTTTTTAACCAAAACTGTAAAAATGTTCCTAAAGTAAAAAATACATTTCCTAAAATCAAAAATCTTCTTAGCTCTAATTTTAGTAACTGTGCTAACAAACAACCTATCCCAGCACCTAAGCAAGGAAAAAGAAACAGTCTGCCAAAAGCTTCATCGTTTATGTGGAATAAGCCACTTTTGTGGTAATCTTTTACCTTTAAAGGGTCTCTTACAAGCTCTCTTATTACGCTAGGGACAGTAAAATTGAATGAGAAGAGTAAAGTTAGAAGGATTGAGACTATTAATGAGTTAACAAACCTTGTTTTGCTGCTTTTGTTCATTTATGGGGTGATTTTTATTTTTTATTTAAATTCTTAGATTAAAAAAATATCAAAAAAAAAGAATTCTTTTAATTAAAAAAGATAAGTTCTTTTTGAATTAATAAAATTTTTTATCTGATATTGATAAATATTTCTTCAAATACAAGACTGTTT
This sequence comes from Chrysopa pallens, assembly GCA_020423425.1. Taxonomy (NCBI): domain Eukaryota; kingdom Metazoa; phylum Arthropoda; class Insecta; order Neuroptera; family Chrysopidae; genus Chrysopa; species Chrysopa pallens. The sequence continues at coordinate 9,674,663 of CM035597.1, read as the reverse complement.
TAATTGATAATTTACTTAAATTTTATTAATTTAAAAAATAAATAAATAAAAAACACATTTATTTTGATTATTTAAATAAATAATTTATTTCTAAAAATATTTCAGTAAATCATCAATTAAAATCTATTTTCTTAAAACAGTCTTGTATTTGAAGAGATATTTAATAAAAATATGATTTATTAAAGAATATTTTACTTATGGAAAAGAATTTTCCACTAAAAAGAATAATTATTCAATTAATACAATATTTTTATACACTTTACACCTTAAAATAAATCAGTTCTTAAATATTTTTTTTAATGCCTAGGGATGGGAAATCATACGGTGAAATACTTTAGATTACCCCTCGGCAGATACTGTGAGACATTCACAAACTAAAACCCTCCCCTTCCGCACTATTGACTTTTTAAGTCTACCCTATCGTTTAGGCTTTGGTTAATCAGTTCTTTAATAAAAAAGATAGTTTTTTTTTATTCTTATTTATCATAGTTAAAAAATTAAATTGTTATTTTTTATATCTTAAAAAGAAGGTAATTAAAGATTGTAAAATAAATTAAATTTGATCTACTTTATTAAAAATAGATTATTGGTGTAATTAATCTTAACAATAATTTATTTTTTAAAAGTAGATCAATTTTTAAAAGTAAGTCAAATTTTTAATAAAGTAAATCAATTTTAATAAAGCAAATCAATTTTTAATAAATAAAGAATTTTTTATTCTTGTCTTCTATAAAGATATAAAAAAATATAATCAGTGCTTTTTACATTCTGTTCTTTAATCTCTTCATTATAAGTTTTACTTTTAATAACCAAATTAAAATCATTATTATCAATTATACCTCCCCCGTTGATTATAACCCTTTGATAGCTCATTTTCTTATCTTCTTCGCAGTATAATTTGACTCGCCAGTTAAAAAAAGCCGGTTTATTGGTATTTGTCACATATTTACGCCATGGCCTGATACATCCTATCAATCTACGATCATTTTTCTCAATAGTCTCATCAAGCACCCATTCATACTTGCTAAAATTAAAATTATCTGAGTTATCGTAATCATCTATAAATTCTGGTTTTAAAATCCAGCATCCATTAGCCACCGCAGAAAGAAACTTTTCTGAGGTGTTGATTTTACCCATAATCAGATGTGTTGTTTTTTCCTTTTCGTGGTAAAAAGTTTCACTGTCCACATATGGGATATTAAATCCTTTTAATAATTCCACAGCCTTGTTTTTAAAAATGGTTGGTAACCCTGTAAACTGAAAGATTTTTCTTTTTGGCTGTAAATAAAGAATCCTTTTACTTTCTAAATAACTTGGCATTTTAACATTCTTTACTACTTTAAGCAAAGTTAAACATTCATCCAGCCAACTAGGATTCTTTTCATTGTAAGCTAATTCATTTTTATCTGTCAAGTGGTAATTAACATAATTGTCTAATTTGTTTACCACCTTACCACCCAAACAAACAATCTTATTGCCCAATTCCTTTTTATTCTCACAAGAAATGAAAAAAGTACAATTGTTAAACAGATTAATACTTCTTACCTTCTTTACAGAATAAATTTGTGGCACAATGAATCCTTTACAATCATCACAATCAAATATAAAATAATAATAAATCAATTTTTCTTTTTGTTTAAATTGATCATCTATCCTGTCAGTTATAATAAAATCAACTGATTCACATTCTAAAGAGATTCTTCTTCCTTCATTTTTTAAAATGATTCTTTTTAATCTGTTAAAAATGGTTTTGTCTAATCTGTCGTCTAATAAAAATATTTTGTTTTCGAAAAGGTTTAATCCGCTTTTTAGCAAAGGGATAGGTCCTTTTTTTACAAATAAACTAAGATCATTTAAGAAAACTTCTTTTGTTTTGATGATTGGTATCCCGTTCTTTAAGCAAAACTCTTCTTTCTCTGAATTATTATCTGAGACAATAAAATCGGTTGTAAAGCTTAGCTCTTCTAAGTAAATGGCTCCTTGGTTTATGAAATAGTTTTTGTAAATGTCATTGTAAATCCCATTACAAGTAAAAACTAACCCTTCGTAAAGTTTTACTCTGTTCATTGATTTGGAATACAAATATGTTGGTTTAAGAATTGGAATCTTCCATTTGTAAGCTTGGATATATTTTGGGGTTAAGGCGCACCTGTGCGCGATTAGATAGTTTGTAGAGAGGGATAGTTTTTCTTGAAGAATTATGTGGGTGTTAAGAGAATAGCATTGTAATTCTGATTTGGTGATGCCTGTAGTGCATACAAATACTTTTGTTGGGATTGTGTTTGATATTTCGGGAGTAAAGGAAAAATCTAATTCCTGGGATTTGTTCATAAATTAGGCTAATCAACTAATTTTTATTTTTATTTTAATTTTTAATTAAGATTTAACCATTTTTTAATAATTTTTATTTATTTTAATTTTTAATTCTAAATTAACTTAATATTTTTTTTAATTTAATTCCTTATTTTATTTTTTTAAATCCATTGAAAAGTGTTGTATAATTCCAAGCTAAATAAGAAATTAAACAAATTAAAAGAAAAATCACAAAAACAAAGGCATATAAATTAATCCTACTCCTATAATACTCAGACACATTATAAACCTTTCTCTTCAAATAAAACAACATCTCAGAAATATTATACCTATGCTCACTCAAATTCTTTACCAAATTCTCTAACTTAAATTTAATCTGATAATCTTCAATAGAATTAATTAATATTTTAATATTTCTTTCATCTTTCTTGATAAGCTCATATTCTTCAATGTATTCAAGTAATTGGTCTTGTGCCTTTAAACAAAGTGATTTTATCTCATTTTTTGTAAATAATTTCTTTTTTATGTTTGTAGAAATAGCATTGATGTCTTGGTCTAATATTTGTAATTTTGATTTTAATTCTTTTATCTTTTGTAATGATAAACTTAATAATCTTTTTGTCTTTGATTCTTTTGTGAAGAATATCATAAAATCAAGGAATGTGATTTGAAATACTTTTTTAAAATGAAACTTATTTGTTTTAAAATGAAAATTGATTTTTTAAAAAATGTAAATTAATATGGAAATTATTTTTATTTTCTAAGATTAAAAGCCAATTACTTGATAGTTTATTTTTTTTGGAAAAATGATTTTAGGATTTATGGTTTGTTCAATCAATTTTTATAATCTTTCACTTTACTATTTAAGTCTTTTTTTATAGAATTAATGAAGTGATATTAATTTAATTTATCAAAACAAGTAAGTTAGGGTAGACTTAGGCAGTCAATAGAGTGCAAAGAGTAATATTTGGTGGGCTAAAGGCTCGTAGTAGTTAGAAGCTATAATTAAATACATAGAGACATATTTTAACATATGTTTCTTTAATGAATGGGCATTAATATTTTATATAAAAGAGATAGCAAAAGATCTTTGTATGGATTAATTATCCTTAGGCGACAAAAAAATTACCATTTTTAATGATAGATTTTTTTGCTTTGGGATGGGAAGTTCACTTGATAAAAAATGCTTTAAGTACTGATTCATTTAAATCATTAATTATTGATAATTCAATACTACCTTTCTTCTCAATAAATATTATATTCTTGTCTTTCGTTCTTATAAGTTTCGCTAAAGAAACGAATCATAACTTTATTAGAATAAACAATATAAAATATTCTTTTCTGCTCCTGTTCTCCTAAACTGAAACCACTTAAAAATTTTGGTTTATTTAAGTTTAAGATATCCGCGCCAAAACATTTTTTTTAATGTAAAGAATTAAAATATTGTATCATTTAACTTTTTTACAGGAACACAATAATTTTTCAGAGACGTAAAAGAATATAAATAATTTATTAAAAATTATTTTTTATTCTAAAAATTAGAATACATGCTTCTACAATAAAATTAATATAATTATTTTTAAATTGTTTTGAATATGTTATTGAAAAAAATACAAAATTCTATTTTTCACAAAAAATAATCATTTTTAAAAAAATAAAATTAGAAAAAACATTTTCAAATTAAAAAATAATACTTTCCTATTTTATAACATATCCCTTTATTCTTCATATTCTATTTCTCTAAACTTCTCTACATCCTTAGTGTAACTTTCTATTTTTCTTAACACATCTTCTATTGCCTTGGTTGTCTCTTCCAGTGATTCTTGTAAATATTTCTTTTGGTATTTGTCTTCCTGTTTTGATTGTAATTTTTGTTCTAAGGATTGTTTTTCTTTTTCGTAATATGATTTCTCTTTTTCTAATCTTTCTAAAGCTTCTTTGTTGACCTTTGAGCACATAAAATAAACAAATATTTTGTTTTTAAATTCTTTTATTTTATTTTATTTTATTTTATTTATTTTATTTTATTTATTATTTATTTTATTTTATTTATTTATTATATTTTATTTTATTTTATTTTATTTTATTTTATTTTATTTTATTTTATTTTATTTTATTTTATTTTATTTTATTTTATTTTATTTTATTTTATTTTATTTTATTTTATTTTATTTTATTTTATTTTATTTTATTTTATTTTATTTTATTTTATTTTATTTTATTTTATTTTATTTTATTTTATTTTATTTTATTTTATTTTATTTTATTTTATTTTATTTTATTTTATTTTATTTTATTTTATTTTATTTTATTTTATTTTATTTTATTTTATTTTATTTTATTTTATTTTATTTTATTTTATTTTATTTTATTTTATTTTATTTTATTTTATTTTATTTTATTTTATTTTATTTTATTTTATTTTATTTTATTTTATTTTATTTTATTTTATTTTATTTTATTTTATTTTATTTTATTTTATTTTATTTTATTTTATTTTATTTTATTTTATTTTATTTTATTTTATTTTATTTTATTTTATTTTATTTTATTTTATTTTATTTTATTTTATTTTATTTTATTTTATTTTATTTTATTTTATTTTATTTTATTTTATTTTATTTTATTTTATTTTATTTTATTTTATTTTATTTTATTTTATTTTATTTTATTTTATTTTATTTTATTTTATTTTATTTTATTTTATTTTATTTTATTTTATTTTATTTTATTTTATTTTATTTTATTTTATTTTATTTTATTTTATTTTATTTTATTTTATTTTATTTTATTTTATTTTATTTTATTTTATTTTATTTTATTTTATTTTATTTTATTTTATTTTATTTTATTTTATTTTATTTTATTTTATTTTATTTTATTTTATTTTATTTTATTTTATTTTATTTTATTTTATTTTATTTTATTTTATTTTATTTTATTTTATTTTATTTTATTTTATTTTATTTTATTTTATTTTATTTTATTTTATTTTATTTTATTTTATTTTATTTTATTTATTTTATTTATTATTTATTACTAGAATTATTATTATATTTAATACTTTATTTAAATTCTTTTATTTATTATTTTATTATTTTAATATTATATTATTTTATTAATTCATTACAAATATTCCTAATTTTTTTATGAATACTTTCATTGGATAACCCATTCATTTCTAATTCAGACTGAAATTCAATTATTAAATTATATTTCTCTTCATTACTAACTGGCCCTGCTTGATCAATAATATAATTTACAGTAAATAAAACACATTCTTCATAATCATAAACACTAACCCTCTCTTTTCCTAAAAAAATACCACTAACATTTATTCTGCTTGTAAGCCTTGTATCATTTTTAAATGAGGTAATAAATGATGGTAACTCAAATAAATCAATTATTTCTTTAATCTTTTTAAGTGTATCAATCAGATTATCACTCTTCTCTACCCAATAACTAAATAAACTGTTTAAATCAATTGGTAAAGAAGTAAATTTGTACAAACAATAAACAAATAAAACAATTTTCTTGGGTTCTTTTTCCAATAAAATTTTATATTCACATTGATCCACCAAAAAAATTAAAGATTTAATAAAAATTAATCCACACACTTCATAAAAAGAATGGTCATAAAAATCATATTCTATTATTTTATCAATCAAACAGTTTATTTCTACCATTTTTTCATCTAAAAAATGTATTTCTTCACTGTTATTTTGTATTAATTTGAATAAGTAATCTAAGAATGTTATGTTAAATTTGGAAAGGAATGGTATCATTTCTGGGAATATTTTGAAAGGAGTGTTTGACTGAGCATTGTAAACTGATGTGTATTTCTTTAAAAAGACTAAAGGATCATCATAATTCATTAACAAAGATTCTTGTTCATTCTGTAAATTCATGCCAATTAAGAAATAAATAATTTAAATAAATAAATAAATAAAAAATTTAATTATCTAAATTATTTAAATTATTATTTATTTAATTATTTATTTTATTATTTAAATTATTATTAATTTTATTATTTATTTTATTATTTATTTTATTATTAATTTTATTTTTTATTTTATTATTTATTTTATTACTTATTTTATTATTGGGGTTATAGGTTATAAAAGAAAAAAAAAACTAGAAAAATAAATTATTTAAATTATTTTTGGGTTATAAAAGAAAAAAAATAAAAAAAAAGAAATTTTTTTACAGATTTTATATTTTATTGTAATAATAAATATTTTTTTATAAAACATGAGTCAATGATTTATTTTTTTTAAGAATAAAATTTGATTAAAAATGCAATTATTTTTAAGATTCATAAAGATAATATTGTTTCTTAGTTATTTATTCAAATTGATAAAATTTTATTTATTTTTTATGAATCTCTCTTAAATTGAATATTTTTTAATTATTAAAGAACAAATTAATTAAAATATGGTAAATATTTATGTTACTTGATATTTCTATTAAAAAAACAGGTATAATAAATATTTAATAAACATAAAAATGTATTATTTTGTCTTATAAAAGGAAAGAATTAAAGTATAACATTTTATTTTCAAAAAAATATTTTTAAAACAACATGACAAGTGTTTTTTTAAATATAACTGTTATAGCCTTATAACATTATCTTTGGACATGGGTTCAAATCCCCTTTTTTAATTTTATTTATTTATATATTTTTTGAAAATATATACCCATGTCCTTCAGAGAGAGAAAAATGAATAAACAAAAAACTAACTCCATTTATTTAAGATTTTTATTATTTAGGTCATAT
>CM035597.1:9618549-9667473 GCA_020423425.1 Chrysopa pallens | reverse complement strand
TAATCAATTTAATATTTGAATAAAATATTTAAAACTTCTAAATGAAAAGATAAAATATTATAAAATGAAAAATATAACATTATTATATAAAAAAAATATTCTCTTCCAGTTAAGTAAATAAATCTCTCGTAGGAGACTTTGTTAACAAACTTTAACTGGAATCATAAAAAAAGACTGGATAGGGGTTATTAATGACAAGTGGTAATGTCTTACATAAGAAGATGTTAGACAAGAATGAAAAATGGTTTATTATAAAATGTAAATTAATTAATAAACCAGGTTTGTGAAAGGTAATAACAAAAAATTAAATAAAAGTTTTAAGAAGATTTATTTTTTATTAAAAAATCAATTAAATCCCACGCACTCTTGAGAAAAGGATAAATAAAATTACATTTCAATTTTACTAGAATGTTAACTCTTTTTACAGTCTTCTTATGCCGGCAAACCTACTAAACATATATAGTCTATATATATTACGCGTACGTTACTATTGGCATTGTGCGATTTTAATATTAAGTCATTATGTTTACAACCTGTCACTAATTTAATTAAAATTCTAAGAAGGTTTAGAACAAATTCGCAAACTAAAAAAAGTAAATCAAATGAAAGAATGTGTTTTAACGGTAAATATAAAAAATTTTGTTCAAAAAACTTATATTATTTATATCCGACTGTGCAGTTCTAAGAAACAGGATGCTTCTTTGGAACCTGAGATTAAATCTTACGCGGATAAATAACCATGTCACAAAATTAAATTTCCTTTCTAGGTAATTCTTTTAGGTTCTAGACCTTAAAGAACAAATATAAATTAGAAAATTTTAAATAAATATTGGTTTTAGTAAACATTTTAACAATACTTATGAAAATAAAATAAGCAGTATTTATCTTTGATACCTGAAATCAGGTGGAGATCTGCGCACACAAAGCACCGACAACTCAAATCAGATTAAAAGTCACTGCAAATGGCAGGTATGTTTATCTTTGTGGTTTTTTCTCCGATAATTTTGAATAGATAGGGTTGGATTGATCTCTGATCAATAAGCAATGGTTATGTCGTTTCTGGAAATGATGATCAATTGATTGATCAGAACAAACCTGAAACAACAAGAAAGGATTTAAATTCATACAGAAGGAAACGGAGAGATGGTAGCTGGCAGGAAGAGGACTGACTTGAATAAATTTTCCTTATCTAAACAAGAAAAATCCAACACATAGATATCAAAATTCCAGGTAATACTATCGTCCTTGTAATATAAGCACACAAAATCGATTAGAAAAATATAACAAGGAATGTCTTGTGACTATTTTAGAAATCGAAGTAATAAATAAAGTTAATTTATTCAAGGCTGACACTTAACAACAAATTTTATTTATTATTTTGTCTCATTCGGTTCTATTAACTTTACAACTAAGTTAAATCATAAATTAATCACTGTAAATTAATTAACATTTTATATTTTAAATAACCATGGCTAAAATTTTTGCAAATATTACGTATTCACATGCAAAACAACACTTTCAAAGGTTTATGTTGAGTAAACTTTTATTTAATCTTTTATCTTGATAATCCAAACCATAAGTGATTGTTAAAAAAGGTATAAATATTTTATATAGAAGGTAAAGCAAAAGATCTTCGTATGAATTTCTCATCCATAAGTAACGAAAAAAAGAGTAATTATTAAATATGTTTTTTAACATAAACATATTCTCTTTATCTAACAATCTAAATAATAAATTTAAACAAGTAATAATTTACAAAATAGAATTAAAAGATAGCCTAAAGGGGTTTTAATATTTAATTAGAAAATAAAAATAACATTCAAATAAAATTTAGAAACATTTGACCAATTAAATTTTATATTAAAAAAAATCATAAAAAAAAGATATTATTTCTATTTATTTAATTTTTTTATAAAATGTTACAATGCGTTTTTCAAATATAACTTTGTTGTAAAATAAAATATTATTTCTTTAATAAACAATTAAAAAAAATATTTTATCATTTTTCTTAAAAAACATTGCATTTTATTGGTAAATAACCACTCAATTAATAAAATATACCTGTTTAACAACCCCTAATTCATTAGCCTTACCATCTATAACCTCAAATACAACCTCATCTTCAATCCTTAAAGGAACATATTCACTTTCAAAACACCCAACCTCAAAAAAAAACTCATCTTCATTCTCAAAAGAAAAAATTTCTTTATTTTTGAACAAAATAACTTGAGGATCGTAATCATGTAAGAATTTCATTTCCTTTGCTTCTTCTGTCAGTTCATAAGTTTTGTCTTTCTCTATCGTTTTTTCGTGTGATTTTATAGTGGTAGGGGTGTATACTATGTCTTGGATTGGTAAATTGTCTTGTATTTCTAAGTCAAAGGTTGTTGGTTCGGTTGTTGATGTTAGTTTTGGCTTAAATTTGTATTTCTTTTTTCCACCTAAAGTTAAATCTTTTTTCATGCTAAAACTTTCTTTAATTTTTTAATTAAAAAAATATTAAAAATAAAAAAAATATTAAAAATAAAAAAATATTAATTTTTTTTTGTATTTTTTTAAAACATTTCGAAAAAAATTAAATGTTTCATAAAATGTTTTAAAAATAAAAAAATACAAAAAAAGAATGCACCTAACAATAAATTACAAAACACTCCCAAAAGACTCAAAATTAATTTACATAAAAAATGATTACATATTCATCCACCAAACAAACAAACTATTCACACTAACCCTGTCAAATAAAATACTCCCATCCTCCAAAATAGATTTCTATATAAAATCAATCTATCTTCTAAATAACAAATATTTGTTTGTTCAATCGCAAACTAATTGGTTTTACAAAAAATTGAATGAAATTTCTTTTACCAAATTAGAATATGAAAAAATATTTTTTAGCGATGATAAAATGTTTATTTTGAAAAATAATAAAGTGTTTTATTACAAGGTAAGTGTAAAGAAAGAGATTTTTGTTTGTGAATTGTGTTTCTTTTTTGAAGATCTTTTTTGTTTGAAAGGTAAATTGTTTTTTCTTATAAATTCTTCGGAAAAGGAAGAGTGTTCTAAGATTTATTCTTGTAAATGGAATGATAAAAAAGTAAAATTAGAAGAATATTTGAGTAACATTGGAATAAATTCATTTATAGACAATGATTATTGCTTATTAGTTTGTAAAACTAATAAGAATATCATCATAGATGACTTAAAAAATAACATAAATGTTTTTAATACACCTCCACAATCAAAAGTGTTATTAACTGACAAATTAATTTTGTATTTCACTGACAAAGTAATAATACATGATAAATCAACCAATCAGATTATAAAAAAATTAAACTTAAAAGTAAATTTCTCTTATTTTTACAAAGACACTCTCTTTCTTTTATCAGAAATATTGTACTTAATAAAATTTAATTAATCATTCATTTCTCTCATGGCTGCTGCCTTGACTGGATCTAAATCAATAATCTCTTCTTTTTCTTTAGGCTCGTTTTCTTTAGGCATATCAAATATTTTAAACTTACCTGTCACAAAGTAACAGATTGGTGATTTATTTTGGAAAACTGCTTTTACCTCTGGGAAAGAATAAATTTGTGCTTGATTTTCGTATTGTAAGGTAACACTTGAAATATTTGATAGTTGCATTTGACTTTTTTTGAATGATGAAATTGTGTTTGATACCTCTGCTGGGGTGGAAATGTTTTGTGGTTTGGGTTTTACTATCTTTCTACGGATGGTACCTTTGCCACCTATTCTTGTGGCTTTGTTTTTTTCGTTTATAGTACTATCGGGCATTAGGGATGTAAAAATTTAAATTTATTAAAAAATAATTAAAATATTTTTTTAATTGGTTTATTTTTAAAAATTGAAAATTGAAAATTAAATTAAAAGCAAAAATAAAATTTTGGAATAAAAATAAAAATAAAATTAAAATAAAATTAATATTAAAATTAAAAATAAAATTAAAATTAAAAACAAATTATAATTAAAAATAAAAATAAAAGAAAGAAAGAAAGAAAGAAATAAAGAAGGAAAATTAAATTATAAATTTTAAATAAAAGAAAAAAAGAGAAGAAAATACAGTAAAACCTCTTTACATCTCAATAAATTTTTATAAGTCATTATTTTTAAGGATTTATATTTTTTATACTAAATTAAGTTGAATTATGTTTTTTTATATCTCACTAATTTATTTTTGATGTTTTTACTTATAGTTAAGGCTCATTCTTTAATTTTTTGATGATACTATATTATTCTACCTAATTACTCCATTGTAGTGGATGTTCTCACTAGCCAGGCTGTGAAGGAATAGCGAACAAATATTTGTTACTCTTTAGTTCTCCAAAGGAAGAAAAAAAATTCAAACAAACTGACTAATCATCTTTAAATTCACAAAAAAAGTGTTTAATGAAACTTAAATAAATTATAATGGCTTTGTTTTTTAATAAACAAAATTTATAAATAACAAAAAAAAATTCTCTAATCACAAAACTAGAGGACTCCTTTATGTTTCATACCTTAAAAATAGTAGAAAAAGATGCAACAGTTACATTTTAAGGAGATAAATTAATAGTTATTTAAAAGACCTTTTTTATATTTTTTGTATTTAGAATCCCGCTGTGACATATTAAATAAGAAGTAATTTTACATTCATTTCTTCTTATAGCGTGTTTTCGTGTTGATTTTGCGCCATGGTACTTCCTAGTGCATGTTTAAGCGTCAATTTTTTGATTTATTTAAATATTTATGAGTTTTATCCCTGTACCCAGAAGGTGAATTTTCTTCTGTGTGTTTGGGAGAAACAATTCTTTTTATTTTATGATCTCATTTGCAATTTTATCTTCAAGGGTTTTGGGGCTATTTCAATTTAAATAATTGCGCTAGTCATATGTCATAGCCTCTATAATTAGAAAGAATAAAATCTTTTAGAATATTTAGCAATTTTTTTACAATTGTACACAAAATTTATAATATTGTTTATTTTATATAATCATTTAAAGCAGTCGTAAAAGGTGCATTCTTCGAGTTTATTAAAGCGTACCACATTAATAATAGCATCTGTCGTGTTTTATGGCTTTAAATGTTTAAAAATGTGTTAAATTTCTCAGAGAGAAGTTATAAATGATAAAAACCTTTTGTAATTTGCTTTGAATGCTCGTAATAGTTTCTTATATAGAGACTGCATTAATTATGTAGTGTTAGAGAACTTGCACAGCCCCCTCCATGTTTAAAGCGGGCCCCTTAAAAAAATTTTGTTAATTAAATTTATTGATAAATTAAAATATAATAAAAAATTAAAAAAATAATACTTTACACTAAATTTTGAGTAAAATTTTTTAGCCTCCACAAAATTCTTATTCTATTTTTTACTGTATTATTAATGTGTTGTTGCTACATTTATTAGGTATCAAATTTTAAAGGGTGGTCCCCCTTTAAACATGGGGGAAAGTGTACAAATTCCGTTGAACCACTATTTTCAACTTCATATACAAACGATATTGATTTATTTTTCTTCAAAGAAGGTAACCAGCCATTTGATCCCCTTAGTTTTCTGTTTTATGCTCTTTTGCGTATTTTATGGCTAACCTTTTAATCATTTCAAAATTTATAAGAATAAATATTTCATTATATATTTTCATTCTATTTCAAATAAATGTATTTATGATCTTAAATCTGTTTTTAGTGCATTTTTTTTCTTAAAAACCGAGCTATAATTTTTTAGGATTTCAAAGTTCTTTTTAATTCGGAACAATCTGTGCTTAGAAATCTTTTATTCCTTACATATCATTAAATGTAATATTTTCTTTTCTAACATTTGAATAATTTTAATTTTATTCTCCAAATTTAGTATTTGGGTGTTGATGACAGTAAAAATTAAATCTTTGGCTTTATTTTATCTAAAAAATAAATTAATGACATATAAAAAATATAATTTAATTTATAAAGTAATTTTCAAAAAAAATATTTATTGGATATATTTCTTATCAACTGAGTTACCACATTATAACTTAGTTATTTCGAAAATAACTATAGTTATTTAATTAATGACTCAGTCTTATATTTTACAACTGAGTTATTTCGTTTATAACTAATTTATTTTTTTTATAACTAATTTATTTTTTTTATAACTGAGAATTTCAATAAAACTCAGTTATTTAATTTATAACTCAATTATTTAATTTATAACTCATTTATTTAATTTATAACTATATTTATTTAATTTATAATTATATTTATATAATTTATAAGTATATTTATTTAATTTATTACTATAGTTTTATTTAATTTTGACCTTATGGTTTGTTACAAAAGTCCACATAAATTGAAATTATTATAATATATTTATTAAAATAATCTTTTAAATCAACATATTCCTGGTATATAGCAACATTTTCTTTTTTTTTCAAAACTTCTTACAATTTTTTACATCTTCTGAGAGAGAATTCTCTTGTTTTCTGCTAATTATATCTTAATAAAACAATTAAAATTTAAATCCTTTATATTCAATGGATGATTTAAAACATGAAAATTTGTCAGAGCAAAACAAATCTTTGTAATATCATTCATAAAATCTTTTAATCCTCTGTACTGAAATTTCAAAATATTAAATAACATTTTTTCTCTGCTGAAAAGTGCTACACAATTGAGCGTTCCATGAATTTCATTGTTTCTTCTTGTGTTAGAGCTTTTTTTCTGGGTGGAACAATCAGTCTGCAACCGTGACCAGAATTGATATAAGCCTTATCAGCAATATATCCGAGTTGTCGTTCTTTTTATCATCTTCTAAATTTCTACGATTTTATAAATAAAATAAAACTCGTATTCGTCAAACCCAGTATAAGACTTAATCCTGTTCTCTATGTTTTTTTTTTCATAATTTAAATGTTTTCTTTCTTCAAAATCAGCCTGACTGTTGAATTATAAATTAGTTATAAGATCACAATTATCATAATTTTATTCATTTTCATTTTTTAGTCTATAAATGTTTAAGGTATTCGTCCATAAAAGGGCAGTAGTGGATATTTTATTAAATCATTTTATAAATTAAATAAATATAATTATAAATTAAATAAATGAGTTATAAATTAAATAATTGAGTTATAAATTAAATAACTGAGTTTTATTGAAATTCTCAGTTATAAAAAAAATAAATTAGTTATAAAAAAAATAAATTAGTTATAAACGAAATAACTCAGTTTTAAAATATAAGACTGAGTCATTAATTAAATAACTATAGTTATTTTCGAAATAACTAAGTTATAATGTGGTAACTCAGTTGATAAGAAATATCTCCATTAAAAATTAAATGAATTATAAACAGGTTTTACTGTAAAAAGAAGAAAATAAATAATTTTTAAGATAAAAAAAATAATCAACAAAACTAAAATTACAATCCAAAAAAAACAAATTTTAATAATTAATTTCTATCTTTATTCAATGCACTTCCTATGATAAAAAAATCCATCTTCAGTCTTAACCCCTTCATGCAACACCCAAGCCTCCTCCTCATCATCAAACTTAAGTTGTATCCTCTCTTTACAAATCTTACACTCTTGTGCCTTGTCACTCTTCACTTTAACACTACTAAAAACAAGGTTAGGTAAACTTATCTTAGACACCAACCATTCACTCTCTTTACATGCATATTCACGAGATAAAGTGGTCTGTTGTTCTGTGCTTCTTAGTTTTCTTTGATGGTCTTGTAAATGAACACTCAATGCTTCTGATTCATGTGTGTCAAACCTTAATGCACATATTTTGCATTGGATTGGTTTGTAAAGTATTTTTATTAATTTTTTTAATAATTTTTTTGGTTTGGTTTTCTTTTTTTTTAATTGGTTGGTTAATTTATTTTTAATTATTTTTTTATTTAATTTACTTTTTTCATTTATATTATTTTTTTCATTAATTTCACTTTTTTTTATTAATTCATTTTCCAAATCTGATAATTTTACTTTTTTTACTTCTTCTTCTGAAACATTCAGTCCAGGTATCTTTACACTTCTTTCTTTAACATTGACTTCTTCTTTTGTTTTATTATTTATTCTTTCTTTAAAATA
The DNA here is from genome assembly GCA_020423425.1 of Chrysopa pallens. Taxonomy (NCBI): domain Eukaryota; kingdom Metazoa; phylum Arthropoda; class Insecta; order Neuroptera; family Chrysopidae; genus Chrysopa; species Chrysopa pallens. Next base: position 9,659,416 of record CM035597.1, on the reverse strand, counting down.
AGTATTCTTTTTTAGTTCATAAATTACTTCTTCTAAGTCATTGTTAAATTTACTTTGTAACTCTAATATCTTTATTAGTTCATCAGATAAGTATTTTTTAGTGTTAAATATTATTAATATTACATTTAGTTTTATGTTTTCTCCTTTCTTGTAAGTTGATAAAAGGTTTATGAATTCTTTGCACATGGTTGAACATAAATCCTATTTTTAATAAATAAATAAAATAAATAAATTAAATATTTAATTTAATTTATTATTTATTTTTTAGGGATATAAAACTAATGTCATAAACTGATTTTTGTATTATAAAAACTTAATTTATAATTTAAAACTGTAGAATATTAAAGTATAATTAGAAAATAAATAAAGAATATTTTTTATTCAAAGATTTTTTATTGTTGTCTTGAATAAAATCTATACGAAGAGTTTATTTAAATAGTAAAGATAATTATTATTTTACCTCTTTTTGATATTATTATTTTTTAATTAATTATTTTATTAATTACAAAATAAAAAATAATATTTAATTAATTAAAAATGCTTCTTCTAACCCTCTCTTCATTTCCTTCCTTGTACTCTTCTTATAAAAATAATTATCAACCCTTGACACAACTTCAATCACCTCTCTTTCAACCTTATACCTCATACTATCCAATATCTCTTTACTCTTTTCTTTATCAAAATAGAAAAAAACATTTGTTAAAATTTTACATCTCTGGCTGTAAGACATATTTTTTAAAAAACTAATAAAAAACTCAGAAATAAAAAGAGAATTCCAAGTGTAAATCAGTCCTGTAAGAATCATAATCCTATTTCTAAAAGCTTTATTGCCTCTCTTTCTTGAATTGTTAAGATATTTAACCTCATCTAACATATTTTTGCTGAGTATTATTATTGATCTAAGGGTCCAACTGCGTACTATCCATTTTAAGACTACTATAAAATCACAGCATTGGTAATCATCTATGTATTTTGAGAGGTGGTGTCCTATCAGTGCTGCGTTTTTTTCGTTACGGATCCATGTACCAAAATTTGCATCGTAATGAGCATCCATGCTTGTTATGGTTAGTTCTATGTCTGATAGTTTTAATACCATTAGGTTGGGAGATAAAATGTGTTTTTTCTTTGTGAATTCTCCTTTATTTATCAAAGTACTCCTTTTGGAAATTAAATATTTTATCACATCAAAATTGGATAATTAAATCAAAAATAAAATAATTCAATTTTAAATTAACATAAAAAAATAAATAAATTATTAAAATTAACTTAAAAAATAAATAAATAATTAAAATTAACATAAAAAATAATTTATTTTTAAAAATAATTCAATTTTAAAAACAATTCAAAAAATTTTTCAATTTTAATTATTTATTTCACTTATTTCTTTAATATCAGTCAATTTAAACGTACCTACATTCCAATATTTTTTACCATTTACACAATAAAAACATTTATCTACACAACATGTTTTAGGTATACTGAATGTTTCTATTAAACCATCAAAAGATAATGTACCATAACAATCCAATACTATCAATCTACCAGAGAATTTTCTATTTTCATTTGTTATAAAATTATATTCTAAACCCAAATACATAATAAAAAGAAGTAAATTAAAAAAAAATAAATTAAATAAAATAAATTAAAAAAAAAGAAATAAATTAAAAAAAATAAATTAAATAAAAGAAATTAAATAAAAGAAATTAAAAAAAATAAATTAAATAAAAGAAATTAAAAAAAAAATAGATTATTAAATTAAAATAAAAATTAAAAGAAAATTAAATAAATATAAATTAAATAATTAAATATTAAATAATAAAATATAATTAATTGAATAAATTAAAAAATAATTAAAATTGAATAATTTTATTAATTTTATTTATTTTATAGGAAATCTTCATCATCTATTAACTTAACATTCTCAGACACATTAACCAATTCTTGCATGAATTTATTACTCTCCTCAACTGACTTAGCATCAATATTAATCTCTGCTGGCTTAAGATTAAGATTAGACACAAATGTAAGATCATCCTTGCCAGTTAACTTCCTAGCCAAAGCTAAAAATGGCATCTCAAAATTATAATTGGTCTTAGCTGATATCTCAGTGTACATCAACACTCCACTCTTTAATGTTCTAGCTATCATTTTCTCTTTAACCTTCCTATTAGAACAATCTACTTTGTTACCACACAATACTATTGGTATCTTTCCTTCCTCAAAACAAACATCTACAATCCTTCTTTGCCAATGTGGTACGTTAGAATACGTGATTGATGAAGTGACATCGTAAAAAATGATTGCACCGTGTGCTCCAATGTAATAAGCATCACTCAACTTACTTTTTAGTTCTTGGCCTGCTGTGTCCCACACCTCAAATGTTAAGTCAATCCCGTAGTTTGTGCTGAAATTTACCATAGAGATTTCTGCCCCACAGGTGGCTGTGTACTCTGTTACGAATATTCCGTCTAAGATCTTCTTGACAAAGGTTGTCTTTCCTGTTCCTCCATCTCCTACTAAGACTATTTTGTATTGTTGTTTTTGTACTGGTGTTGTAAAAGGAATTGCCATGGGTTATTTTTTTAATAAATTTAAATATAAAATAATATTTAAAATTTCTAGAAAATATTTAATAAAAATTATATTTTAAATTTATTAAAAAATTAAAGGTAAAACAAAAAGATTTAAAAAGTAATTACGAAAGTATTTTTATAAAAAATACAATCATAAAGATTTATAAAGCAATAGAATAAAAAAATAGATCAATTTAATTGTAATACTGTATTAGAATAAATAATGAAATTTTTATTTACCATTTACTTTTAGATTAAAATTTCCTGTTTTTTTTTTAGTTGTCGATGTTAGGGATTTATTTAAGCACCGCTTCTTAATTACAAATGTGCTTTTCTTTCTCATTTAAATTTTAAGATGTGATAATATATTTTATACTTTGGAAGACAAAAAAAGGAAACAAATTAAATCAATACGCATTTTAAATCTTTATCGGCATTAAAAGAAAAGTCAGAATTCGTTTCTTCAAGACTGACTTTCAAAAACAACTTACCATGTCTTAGGCTTTTTTGAAGTTAAATACAGAATATAATTTTCTATATCTTTAAACAAAACTAATATTAAATAGAATATAGTAAAATCAAATTTTTTTCTGATGATATATAAAGATTGAAAAAAAGATTTTTTCTATCAAATATATGTTGAGATTTATACCCATTTTATAATAAATGTAGCCTTTTAACTATTTAATTTATGACTCACTTCTCTAATCACATCATTAATATCATTTTTGAATAAACATACAGTTGTGGAAAAAAAAAACTGAACACCTAAAATATAGCTAGTTAAGGGGGTCAAAAAATATTGTATTCATGTTAATAAGCATAAAAAAAGACTTATAAGTTGTTTTTAATTGAATTTGTTTTTTTTTCGGGGTGTACGGTGATTAAAACGATCAATTCTAAATTTTTCGTGGAAAAAAAAACTGAACACTTATTAAAGGTTACATATGGTGGCTTCCAGGAAAAATTTTTCTATACACAAAATACGTTGTTCATTTTTATAAATAGGAATCACTTTTTGTAGTGCGCAAAACTAAGATATCCGAAGAATGCTGGTAAAAAAATTAAAATTTAAATAAATTGCGTTGAAGTCTAATTTTTATCACTAAAAAAATTTTTCAAATTTATATTTTGTATTTTACACGACGTTTAAGTCTTGTTGTTTATCTAAATAGTAGATTTTTGGGGTCTTACCATAAAATTATAATTTTTAAAAATATTAAAAAAATTTTTTTAAATCAAGAAAAAATTTTCAAAGGGTAGTGATAAAATTCTATGTATTTTTTCTAACTAGAAAAAAATATTACACACTATTGCATAAATTTTTTACAAAAAAACCATCAAAGTATATACTCTATCTAATACTTTGTCTTTTTACCACAAACTTTGATATCTTCTTTTAGCCTATTTGGCAAACTTAGAATTAATTTCTTAGAGAATTATATGTTTGTATTGTTTAACTTGCAGTTATTTCTTTTTTATCTCTTCTTTATTTCTTATTTACTTGTTTAGCCTAGATTTTATGTAAGAAATTAATTCTAAATTTGCCGAAAATGCTAAAAGAAGTTATCAAGGTTTGTGGTAAAAAGACAAAGTATTAAATAAAGTATATACTTTGATAGTTTTTTTGTAGAAAAATTATATAATAGTGAGCACAATCCTTTTCGTTTAATAATAAGAAATCTACTTTTTATCCCCCTCCTTTAAAATTTTTTTCTTGATTTAAAATTAATTTTTTAATATTTTTAAAAATTAGAATTTTATGGTGGGATCCTCAAAAATTTACTTTTTAGATATAAAGCAAGACTTTAACGTCGTGTAACATACAAAATACAAATTTTAAAAATTTTTTAAATAAAAAAAATTAGACTTTAACTTAATTTATTAGAATATAAAATTTTTCACTAGCATTCTCCTGATATCTTAGTTTTGCTCACTCTAAAAAATGATTCCTGTTTAAAAAAGCAAACAACGTATTTTTTGTGTAGAAAATTTTTTTCTACAAGCGACCATACGTAACCTTTAATAAGTGTTCAGTTTTTTTTTCCACGAAAAATTTAGAATTGATCGTTTTAATCACCGTACACCCCGAAAAAAAAACAAATTCAATTAAAAACAACTTATAAGTCTTTTTTATGCTTATTAACATGAATACAATATTTTTTGACCCCCTTAACTAGCTATATTTTAGGTGTTCAGTTTTTTTTTTCCACAACTGTATATTACCATGAGAGTTCTTGAAACAAATAATAATTTTCTTTCATGTTGTCAAATAGTTGTACTATTTTTTTTCTTTGTGTTTTTCATTCTCATTTTTATAAAATTCAAACAAATATGGGGTTAATAAAATGCAGAGCTGTGTTAGAATATCATAAAAAATCATCATATTTTAATGTTTTTTCTTCGGTTTAAAAATATCACACTTGGTTCATTTTTAATATTACTCTATTTTTCATACGAATGAGATCTCTTGTTTTTTTTCGCATTCACTGGGTATCAACTTATAAAGGATATGGTTAAATAAATTGAAGTGATAAAATTAAGTTTATTGAAAAAATGAGCTTAATAGTTCTCTTAAACTCTTCATTTTGGAATAGATTAAAATTTTTTTAAAAGAAAATTATGTAGTATCCTACTTAAGTATTTTTATGTAAAGTCTCAATCTATTAATTCTGCTGTGTCAGAAGACCTTATAATTCTGTATCCTCCATCAGCATTCTAAGAGATAATAATTTTAAAAACAAATTACAATTTGGCTTCCAATTTACCACAAAAATTATTTAAACAAAGGTTGGTGTAGGATCTTGAGCAAGTATCCTATTATTTAATATTATCTCGATAAGACTGGTACCTCTTATTTTATCTGTTGAAGGATTATTACCTTACTTGCTCTTAAAATCTTTAAAATATAAAAAATGATCTTGTTCATTTCTTTTATTGATCTTCGCTGCCTGAATCTTCATCCGGAAAAAACTAAGTTTAATTCTAATTTGTTTTTTTAAGGAGAACAAACTTTCCCCTGAACTACTTTACCACAGTTAATTATCATTTACCCATTAAATCACTAAGTAATTTAAAAAATTACTTAAAAAAAACACAAAATTTTAATAAAATTATCAGAACAAGTTATTTAGAAATTTAAAATTAACTTTTGAGAAATTAAATATAAATAAATGACTTTGTTCTCTTCTTCAACTTATTTTATTTTGTCTATCTTGCTTTGATTAAAGATTCATTAGTTTTATTTCAACATTTCATTCTTTTTAGATACATAAATAATTACATCATCGGTATTATAAAAATCAATTCTGAACTGTGCCTTACAATTACAATCATTACAACTCTTACAATACCAATAAATTGTTAAATTTCTTGTTTTTATTTACCAATTAATCTTTTCTGATTCTTAATACCCATAAAAATTACTTTAATACATTTCACATTTTTCTTTTTAAATTCCATGTGCAATTTTCTTAAATAAAAAAATTAAATCCTTAGATTTAAATTAAAATTTTGTATTAATAAATAATTTTTTATTTTTTTTATGGATATTGTGGCGCTTCCGCGGAAGTACTTCGCCCTCGCGAAGGTACTGTAAAATAAACTTTTGATACTTGTTTTACTTTGTAAATGTTTGTTAAAACCCATATTTTATTTAAATTTGTATTCTTATATACTTTTATGTTTAGCTCTAAGAAATTAAAAGAACCTCCAAATTAATTACCTTGATTTAATTGGTTAAGGTTCTTAGAACCTTCACAGATATTTAAATAATTTTTTTGAAAAAAAATAATTTAAAGTTTAAATTAATTAAATTATATTACTTTCTTATTACCGAAACTTTTAAACAACTAAAATTAAACTTTATCACAATAACAGAGGAAATCCCTTTATGTCTCATAGCTCATAAATTGTATGAATTCTTTGGAATATAACAAATTATTTTAAAGAATTATCCAAATTATTATTTTTGTTATTCTGTAAGGTATAAAAAATTGTTTATGGTGTGCTTTAAATCGCGCGGGCGAGGGCTTTTTGACTTTAAAAAATTATAACCCCTATTTTAGCATATGACATTCGAAAGATTAGAAAATTTTTATAATAATTTATTGGAACATGAAATAAAGAGGGAGAAAGATATATTACAATTTTACCGATATTCTGACCTGCAGCCTGATACGGCATGTGAATATTGCCGGAGGAAGATGTTAAAAAAATATTAATTCCAAGGGTAATTTATAATTGTAATTTTTGCGTAAAACAGACGACATATAATATATTGTCTGTGAATTTTGACTGCAAAATCGACGTAGTAAAACAATTCAAGTTAATAACTTACTTTGTACAAGGTTTAAATGTAAAGCAAATGAAAAGTTTTACAAAAATAAGTAAAAAAACAATTATAAATTTTATTAGTGAAATAAGAAAAAAAAATTTACTTTTATATGAACAATTTATATGATACAATAAGAATTGGAGGGCCTTCTCATCTAGTTCAAATAGATGAAACCTTTTTTTCTAAAATGAAGTATCACAGAGGAAGGAAAAAGAAATCTTTAGCTTTTTTCGGAGCCGTGGATACGAACACTAAAGACTTACGAATAAAGTATGTGAGAAAAAAAGACGTTTTCTGCCTTTCCAGATGCATTGAAGATTTTATTTTGCCTGGTACGGAGATACATAGTGACAAACTCTCCTCATATATGTCATATTTTAAGAACAACCAACGGTATATACATAAAAGTGTAAACCATTCTGAAAATTTTGTGGACCCTACAACAAAAGCCCACATACAACAAATTGAAGCAGTTTGGTCACAATTGAAAAAATTTTTAAGAAAAGGAGATTTAAAACAAAAAATTTATTTAAGGTACTATATTAAAGAATTTGAATACAGAGGAATGTTTAAAGATAAGAATGATGATGGTGAAGGGGTTCTGCTATTTAAAAAATTAATTGAGTTACTTTTTAGTTAGATTAAGTTGATTTAATTGTTTATAAAATTATATTTAATTATTATTTTAATTATATTTATTTTTTATATTTTAAATTTTTTTATGTTCCAATAAATTATTATAAAAATTTTCTAATCTTTCGAATGTCATATGCCAAAATAGGAATTATAATTTTTCCCGCCATAAGGCCCTCGCCCGCCCGATTTAAAACACATCAAAACCAAAAGATTTAACTATTAAAAATATTTGGTAATGTTTTTTAATTTAAAACATAATCAGTCAAATATTAAATAATTTTATAAATTTATTTCTTAATTTTATTTCTTTATTTTTTACCTAATTTTAAAATTTCTTTATTTTATTTTTTTATTATTTAATAATTAATTTATTTTTTAAGTATATAAATAAATTTTTTATACCCCTCTACCCACATGATGAGTAACCACTGACCTGTTCTGAAAATGATGAACAGTTATTCTGATGGGTGTTTAATTGGATAATCTCCTTTTTTATATATATTAGTAAAAAATAATAAAGGGGTAAATGGATACTTCTCAGAATTACACTAAGAAATACAATATAGTTAAGTTTGTGATTATCATGCTGTTCAGTTACATTATTTTGGCTATCAATTAGAGTGTTAGGATGGTAATTAAAAAGAATTATTTTTTAAAGTATAAAATTCATTTATTTTTAAAATTAAATATTTAATTTTATAAATTATTTAAAATATTAAATATTATTTTTAAAATTGAATATTTATTTTTATTTTTACAATTAATATTATTTTTTTAATCTCTTAGAATTTTATTAAAAAATAATATTTCTTTATTTAAGATCAAATAAAGAAATATTTAATTTAAATATCATTTTAAGTTTAATTAAATTCTAAGAATTAAAAAAATACAAAATAAACATAAAAATTTCCCCATGTTATCACAGAAAGAAATGTGGACCTCAGCCATTCTTGGCTCACTCACCAGCATCAATTTTGGTATAAACTTAACCATATATGATTTACTAAAAGTACCACTGACCAAATCAGGTACTAATGGTTATACTATCCCTGATAAATCATACGAATTGTTTATTTCTATCTTTGCGCTCAGTGCTATTCTTTCCAATTTAATTACACCATTTATAAAAATTAATAAGAAATTTATGTTAATAGATTTATTATTTCTTATTGGTGTGTTATTAATTGTATTTGGTAAAAATTCTTTTTTACTTTTTGCAGGAAGAATAATTCAGGGTTATGGTTTTGGGTTTATTGGTAATTCAGTGCCTGTTTACCTCAGCAATATTGCTTCTTTGGAGAAGAAAGGAATGATTGGTGGATTACACCAATTATTTATTGTATTTGGTGTGGCAATTGGACAAGTTTTGTGTTTTACTTTCGAGAATAAGAATTTTTTAGTACCTTATTTCATTTACATCTCTTTTTTGGTTGTTCATTTATTTTCTCTTCTTTGGGTAAAGAAAGTAAATTTAAGTGAAAACAATGTGAGAAAAGGGGTTGTTGACTTAATTTCTAACAGAGAAGCAAGAAAAAGTTTGTTTTTAGCTGTGTTTTTACACATCACTCAGCAATTAAGTTGTATTAACGGAATAATCTTTTTCTCAAATGATGTCCAATCAGATCCTTCAAAAGCAAAAATGAACACTTTGATTGGTGGAAGTGTTTTATTTTTTTCTACCATTTTTACAATGTTTTTTGTAGAAAAGTATGGTAGAAAAATTATGTTACTTCTTTCCATAATCGTAGATTGTGGATGTTTGTTTGGTGTAGCTTTGACTGATTATGTTTTAGTGTTTCTTATGCTGTTTTATGTAGGATTCTCTTTTGGTTTAGGGCCAATTGTGTGGTCAATTTGTGGTGAGATCTTTCCTGAAGATTATCTTAACGCAGGGCTGGAAATAGCAGTAAACTTTAACTGGGCACTTACCTTTGCAGTGCCATACATTTTTAAGCAGATGTATAAGAAATTTGGTAAGAAATCTTTTTACTTTTTTGCTACTTATTTGTTGACAGCATTTTTTGTGATTTTGGTGCTTTTTAAAGAGACAAAAGGTAAAAAACCTTCTTTTCAGTAAAAAAATTAAAAAAATATTTTATTTATCTAACATTTCATTATAAATTATTGCTAAGTTTTCTGGGTTACAATCCATTTCTAAAAGAGATATGATGCATTCTAAAGTGTTTTCGTCTAATTCTACACCTAACAGTTTGCAAAAATGTAATCTTTTTTCTGTAAGTTCTAGCATGGATATAAAAATAAAATATGTAAAATATTTAAAAAATAAAAATTAAAAAATTAAAAATTAAAATATTTAAAATATGAAAGAAATTAAGAATAAAAAAAAATTAAAAAATAAAAATATTTAATATTAAATTTAAGAATAAAAATGTGAAAATCAATCACATGATTAAAAATATTTGAAATTAAAAATATTTAAAAAATTAAAAAATTAAAAAATTAAAATATTTAAATATTTAAATTTAAGAATAAAAATTAATTTAAACCTTATGCAAACTCAGACACAACAACAAGAACTAAAACCACACTTCACTTCTTTGGATTACACCAAAGACCTAGAAAAAATAACCTCATTCCTTCTGTTCTTCTCAGAAGGTGACTCTCCCAAATACCTACCACTCTTAAAATCACACTCAGCAGAGATTCCTGTAAACCTAAAAGACATCCTTCTTTTTGATGAGACAGGGCTTTATGACAGAATAATCAATAACACTATGACATACCTTAATTTGTTTTACAAGGCTATTGATTCAATTATTTTTGATTCTGAAGATTTCTTGTACGATGAGAATGTAGAGCCATTGATTTATCACAGAATAGCAAGGATTAAAGAGAAAGACCCTTCTAAAAAGATCACTGATGTGCTTCCTACTGGTTTACTGAGAAATTATGATGTATATTTTTTACCAATAGGAGAGAGTATCAGCATAAAAGAACTTAAAGCTTGTTACATTGGTAAATTAGTGAAAATTAGAGGAATAGTCACCAAAGTGACAGAAGTAAAACCATCTGCCAGGGTTCTTACCTACGTATGCGAGTATTGTGGCTCAGAAACTTATCAACAGATTTTTAATGATACTTTTGATTTATTAGAAGAATGTCCAAGTGATAAATGTAAATTAAGAAACCTTAAAGGAGTATTGCATTTACAAACACGTGGGTGTAAATTTACAAAATATCAAACATTAAAAATACAAGAATTGAGCAGTGATACTGCCGTAGGAAGTATTCCTAAAATACTTAACGTAGAGTGTTATAATAAAATTGCAGAGACATTTTTGCCTGGAGAGATTGTTGAGATTGGTGGTATTTTCATGCCCAGGCCTTATTTTGGGTACAAGAAAATGAAAGCAGGTCTTATTTTTGATACGTATTTTCATTGCTTAACTTACAATTTAACAAAACAAACTTTTACAAATTTAATACAAAATGTAAATTTTAACACAATAATTAATTTATTTGCACCAGAAATTTATGGAATGGATGACGTAAAGAAGCTTTTATTAATGCAATTGGTAGGAGCACCAGATTTAAAAAAGAGTGACGGAATGAAAATTAGAGGAAATATTAATGTTTTACTTTTAGGTGATCCAGGTATCGCAAAAAGTCAATTATTAAAAACAATCACAAAAATAGCAAAGAGAAGTGTTTACACAACAGGAAAAGGTACTTCTGGGGTAGGATTGACTGCCAGTGTAAGTAAAGATACAGTCACAGGTGATTTAGTTTTGGAGGGAGGAGCACTTGTTCTTTCAGACAAAGGTATTTGTTGCATTGATGAGTTAGACAAAATGGATGAGAATGACAGGGTGGCATTACACGAAGTAATGGAACAGCAAACCATTTCCATTTCTAAGGCAGGTATTAACACCACATTAAATGCCAGGTGTGGTATTTTAGGAGCAGCCAATCCAATAAAAGGAAAATACAACGTTAAAAAGAGTGTGGAATGGAATGTAGGTTTACCTTCAGCTCTGATCAGCAGATTTGATGTGATTATGGTCTTAAAAGATGAAGCAAACGAAGAAAAAGATTTATCTTTAGCCACCCACGTGACCAATTTACACATTCACACAGATACTTCAGAAGAACAATATAGTTTTCTTACCACTTACGTAGAAGAATGTAAGAATTTTACACCAATATTACCTAATCACCTCAAACCCAAATTATCAGATGCTTACATCCAAGCAAGACAAGAGAATGTAAGGTTAACCCCAAAGTATTTACTAAGCTTAATAAGACTAACCCTTAGTCATGCAAGGCTAAGAAAAAGTAATGAATGCACCATTTCAGATGTAAATGAAGCCATAAGATTAATTAAATTAACTTACCTGCCAAAAGTAAAGAAAGAAAAGATTGATAAGAAATATGAAATATACAATGCTATTATTAATCATTCAGTTATGAGAAATAATGTTAAAGTGGTTGATTACAATAATATTGTTGCTTTGTTGAGTGATAGGTTTAAAGAGAAAGAGGTTGAGGATTGTGTTAATGAGTTTGAGAAATTGGGTGTATGGGTTGTAGAGAATGGAAAGATAGTTATTTTTAATTAAAGAGGGTTATAAAAAAGTATTAAATTTAATTTATGAAAAGAAATTCTTTTATTTTTTTTTTATAATTTATTCAAATTTCAATAAAAGAATATTTTTTCTTGTAAAAAAAATAAAATACATTTTCACAAAAAAAAGTGTTTTATTAATCTGATTAATTAAAATTAATTTGGTCAAATTTTACATTTAAAATTTTTTATTCTTTTTCTAATCGAATAAAAATTAATTGAAAAAATTTTTGAAATTAATTTATAAAGTGTCATTTTAAAAAATTGATCAAATAAATGAATCAAATTAAAGATCAAAAAGTGATGAAATGTTAAAAAGGGACTTAATTACATCCCCTACTTCATTCCACACATGTTCAGAAATAATTGACTGAGCTTTGATCCCCTTTAAAACTTTAATTTCAAAATTCTGTTTTGGTACTTTTTGATCAAAAGAGAAAAATATTAATTTGGTTTCGCGGTACTATGGATGAACTTTAATGACAATTCTACTTGGAATAGCCAAAAAGATGAGAACGAGGTTCAGTCGTACGGTTCGTATGAAGATTTTGATTACGACGAACTTAACAGAAGACTGTCTGACCAACATAGTAACAAAATGATGAAAGGAAATTTTCTACGATATAATAAGTTTAGGGTGTGTTCCAATTGTAGGACCAGGGATACTAGTATCTGGCGATGGAGTGAAGACAAAAATTTTCTTCTTTGTAATGCATGTGGTCTTTACGAAAAGAGCCATAAAAAGAATAGACCAGTTGTTTTGACAGAAGAAGGTGTTTCAAGAATATTAAAGAAAACAGAGATATTTAATAATTGTGTGCTGTGCGATGCAGTGATAACTGACATTTTACCAGAATACAAGGCTCTTTGTTTTAAGTGTTCCAGGATATCTGATACTATTGATGTGCATTTTTTTTTTGTATTTCATATACACATACCCAATAAAGAAGGGTTTGGTAAAGGTGGTAAGTTTTATAAGTTTAGGGTATATAAATAAAAAGGGATGTAAATGATAATTTTTTCTATGTCTGGTTTATTTGACATTGATTTTTATTTTAGGATATTTTATATAAATTTGATTAATCAGTGATTTATTAATTTAATTATTTATTTATTAGATTTAATATTAATTATTTTTAATTAAATATTAATTATTTTTAAATTAAATATTAATTATTTAATTTATAAAAAAAGAAAAATCAATTATTTATTTAATTATTCTGTTAATTTAATAAAAGAAGATGAATCAATTATTCATTTAATTTATTCTGTTAATTTAATAAAAGAAAGAGAAACAATTTATTTTAAGTTTTCTAATATTAATTATAATTTAATTAATTATTTAATTTATTAAAAAAGGAGAATTAATTTATTTATTTTTTTATTTTAAACCCAATGCTCAAAAGAATAAGAATAAGATTATTTATCGACACTCCTAAAACAAGACTTATATTTTCAGTACCAACTTATAAAAAAATAAATTCACTTTACAAGATGATAGAAAGAAGACTTGCACATTTATACAAATGTAAATTTTATGTACTAAGCTTAACCACAGATGATTTATACCTTTTTTACCAGAAAGATTGTATTGGTGATTTGATAGAAGATAATTCTGTTATTATTTGTAAAATTAGGGAGACAAATGAAAAATTAGAAGAAAATCATGAAATTAGGTTGACAGAATGTAAGATTAGTAATTTTAATAATTCTATTTTGGTAGATGAAAAGAATAAAATTGCTAAACAAGAAGAGATTAAAAATATTATGGAGAAGATTCAAGAGGCTAAAGAGAATAAACTGCCACTTTTAACTCAAAAGAGTCAATCATCTTCTAAAAGTAAAAAGATAAATACACCATTAGACCCTGAAATGGAGAAGTATTTGAAATATAAGAGAGAAAGAAGGAATGAGAGAGACAGACAGAGAAGAGCTGAGAAAAAGAGATTGAAAGAAGAGGAGCTTAGAAAGTCACAAAACTCTGAGATAAAAGTCTTAGAAATAAAGGAAGAACCTTTTAAAAAGATGGAATCTGGTGATAAAAAAGTAAAATCTAAGGTTATAAAAGAAGTAGAAGAAAAATCTAACAAATCATTTGACAATGCCTCTGAAGATACCACAGAAAAGAAGGGAAGAAAGCTTAAAGCAGTAAGATCAAGAAATTATTCTGAAAATGAAGCTAATTTATCAAACATTTCTAGGACACAGAAAGCAGAAAATGTTAAAAATGATGAAGAAGTAAAAGAGAATCCCAAAACTGAAAAGAAAGTGGAAGCATCTTTAAAAAGTAAAAAAGGAAAAACTAATATTGGAAAGGAAAATAAAAAAGAAGAGGACAGTGATGTTTACTTTTGATTAATAAAGTGTTTTTAAGTGATTTATTTATTAAACATGGCTATAAAACCTTTTTTTTTGTAAATGAAAATTATAAAAAATAATTCTTTTCAAGTAAAATAAAAAATATTTGTTTTAAAAAAGATTTATTTCTTGAATTTAAATGATATTTTATTCAAAGATGGAAGAATAAATTATAAGACCATTTATAGAAATATTAGAAAGAAATGTTTTATAAATTAGAAATACATTTTAGATAGAAATTTCTGTTTTCGATTAAAGATACAATTGATTTCTAATTTGAATGAAAATGACTAGACATTTTAATTTTTTTATTGGCTAGAGACGGGACATCCTAAGAAGAAATGCCTTCTCAGTAGATACTGTGCGCCTTTCACACACTAAAAACATTTTAATTTCTTGTTTGATTATGTAATACAAACTTTAATGATTTCGGTAGATAATATTCACAGTTTCTTTCTAATGAGAATATCATTAAAAAGGTTCTTAAAATATTATCTACTGAAATTGTTTTATAAGTAAAAATCAATGACTTTACCGAATATATTTGATAGTTATACATCAGAAAAATAAAGAAATATTTCTTCAAAAATGTCATAAACTTTTTTTTATACTTGTAAAAGAAATTAAGTTAATTAATATAGTCAAAAAAAGAAATAAAAATTAGCTTAAAATATGTCTTATTCGACAAAAGATATATGATATAAAATAAAAAAAGAGCTTATTATGTCCTTTGATGATACTTAAAACTTTGTTTTTAACATTCTTATTAGTTTTAATTCATTGATAGTGTAAAAAACTTTGGTGTTTTTTATATCCTTGAAATACAATATTTATTGTGAAATGTTAAGATTAAGAGAAAGATTTATATTGTTTGTGCGCCTATTTTAAATAAAGATTTTTTTATAAATGTAGTAACATAAAAGTTATAGTGAATTTATCTCAATAAGTATTTCAGCACGTTTAATTTATTTGCGATAAGGAATTCATAGTAAAATAAAACAGTAAAGCTTTCTAAATTAATAATAAAAATAAAAATATACCATCTTTGTTTTTAAGATTTTTTAAAATCAAAAAGATTTTTTAAAATTGTAAATATTGATTCACGCAGATATGATAAAAGAACCATTTATACAATTTTTATATAGTTAAATAAACTCGACTGACTAGCTTTTATAAACAATTTAGACTGTTCAGATGTTTTAGAGAAATACGTTTTTAAAACAGAAAATGTGATTAAAAAATTTTATGTGACATTTAAGATTATTTCTAAAATATCAGAATGTAATCATTACATTTAAATCAAAAAATTAAAATATGAGAAACAGAAATATAAAATATGAACTATGAGATAAAACAATCTAAAAACAATGAGATTGGTTTATGAATTAAGGGGGTTTCAAATTAGTCTAGAAAAGTTTTATAAAGTTGTGTTAAAATTAATATACAGGTTAATTTTGTTATTTGTTATGACATTATAAAATTATTCTGTAATCAAACTCATACAAGAAAGGTAGACTTAGGCAGTCAATAGAGCTTACAGGGTGGGTTTTTATGTGTGAAGACTTGCAGTACCTAAAACCATATCTAAATATATGGGAACATATTATATCAGATGTTTTTTTATTGAATGTATATTATTTAAAAATATGTTATAAATCTTCGTACAGATTTCCTATCTCCAATTTATAAAAAACATTAACAACCCAACAAGATTTCGTTCTAATATCAGATTATCTTTTAATAATTTAGAGAAAGACTAAATGCTACTTTATTTAAATAATTTTAAATTGTATATTTTAAGTAAATTGTTATGAGTAAAGTCTGATAAGAAAATAAACTTGTCTGTAAAGAGTGTTTATTCAGGGATTGGAGGTTATCAACTTTAATATCTATTTAAACTATTAATAATGAAGAAACTTGATATTTTTAATCAATTAAATTTCATAAATTGTTTGCATCATAGTGAATTTGTTTCTTTGGGCAATAAAAAATAAATTTAATATCAAAAACCACAGTGTGAGAAAATATTAATAGTATTGTGATCATGAATCCCAATTAAAGGATTTATCTTTAATTTTTCTAGAAAAAGTAAAGTTTAAATTAAATTAAATAAATTACCCATATGCTACCATCTTTTAAAAATAATAAACAAATAAAAAATAAAAACAAAAGTTTTAGTCACGTGACCGGGAGTCACGACAGTTTGAATTCAAATGTAAAGAACTTGACTCACCAGTTAGAACAGCTTACAACTTACACGCAACCATTGCTACAGTTCCCTACTACCATCAATAATCAAAAGGGACCAGTCTTAACTATACAAAGACTCGAACAGCTCGATCCAGACACCATAGATCTTTGGATCACTCAGCTTAAGACCATTATTGCCTCTTACACAACGAGCGCAATAGAAACCAAACGTATCTTTCAACTAGTTCTCGCACCACATTTGCATCATCTAATCTCAGATTTGGAAGATCCAAATCTCGTAATAGACGCGATCTACAAGGAAACATTTCCTAAAAAGAACTTTTACATTTATGAGAACAATCTTAAAAAAGTTAAATTAGAACATTTTACATCAATTAAGAAATTTAAAATTTATTTTTTCAACCAAATTAAATTTGCAAACTTTTGCCTCGGCACAAGAGACAAACTATCCGAGAGAGAGCAGCTTACCTTTCTTGAAAAATCCCTACCTTTAAAAACACTAAAAAAACTCTTTAGAGAAGACAAGTTAACTATTAAGGAGATCTTTGAATTCCTTGAGCAAGAAGAGAGCTTTAACGAAAGGTTTAATGAAGCTAGAAGACATGCAGATTACAGAGAGACACAACCTTCGGAAAACAAAATCTACTGCAAATACCACCGATCAAGGTATCATCAAACGAAGGATTGCATAGCATTTAAGAATAAGCATGACTATGAAAAGAAATTGAATCTGCAGGACAAGACAAATTATAAGAAAAACAATCAAAACCATTACATAACAGAACCAGTGTCACATGAAGATGAGATTAAAGTACGTATTCAATCTGATAATGGAGAATTTAACGCTCTCATTGATACCGGTGCTAAACTCAACTACATATCAAAGGAAACGTGTGATAAATTGCAAAATCTAATATTAGTCCCAGTACATCCACCACGAAAAATGATTACTGCTAACAACACAGAAGCCGAGATTTCACAGATGATAAATTTAAAATTCAATTTAGAAGGAATTACAGATGTAGTATTTAAAGAAAACTTTTTAGTTGTACCAAAAATGCCTATCGAATCTAACATAGGATATGAATTCTTGAAAAAACATAATTGCATCATCAATATAGGAAAATCAACTTTAAGACTAAACAACTTCGCCTTAGATTATTCGGAGTCAGTAAATAAGAATCCAGAAAATAAATTAAGATCAGCTATTCATGATAAAAATCTTACAATTCAAATGACCAATGAAATTGCTTCTTTAATAAACACTTATAAGAAAAAGAACCCCAGCTTTGGGTTAATACCACAGTTTACACACCGAATAATACTTAAAGATCCTAATAAGATTCCACAACTTAATGAATTTCCAGTTGCACTCAAGATGAAAGAAGCAGTAAAATCGGAAATTCACCGATTATTAAAAGAAAACATAATACAAAAAAGTAACTCAATTTTTGCTTCGCCCGCATTTCCAATACCTAAAAAGGATGGAACGATCCGCCTGGTTGTGGATTACAGACTGCTAAACAAAAATATCATTACTATGCCATTCCCATTCCCTGACTTAAAGCACCAACTAATGCAATTGAATGGAAGCAAAATATTCACTCAGATTGACTTAAGTAACGGTTATCATCAAATTTCAATGCACCCAGAAGATATCTACAAGACGGTCTTTGTTATTATAGGAGAGCATTATGAGTATCTTCGAATGCCCTTTGGTTTATCAAACGCACCAAGGACCTTCCAATGTACTATGCAAAGGATATTTGGAGACTTCAGTTTTGTCAAAATCTTCCTCGATGACTTACTAATTCACAGCAATTCTCTTTCGGAACATAAGGAACATTTAGAAAAAACATTAAACATTTTTAATCAAAATAAAATTAAAATTAATTTTGAAAAAAGTAATTTTATGACAGAAGAAGTGGTTTATTTTGGAAACATCATCAACTCGGAAGGAATAAGAGCAGATGCCACAAGACTTAAAAAGTTCAAGCTTGATAACTTTAAACCTAAGGGTATTAAAGATATACAAAGAATTGTGGGAATACTTAACTGGTATAGGCCATATGTTCAAAACTTAAGTAGTAAAATAACCTCTATTACCGACAAACTAAGACAAAATGAATGGAAGAAATGGAAAGAAACAGATACCAATATTATTAA
Source organism: Chrysopa pallens (assembly GCA_020423425.1). Classification (NCBI taxonomy): domain Eukaryota; kingdom Metazoa; phylum Arthropoda; class Insecta; order Neuroptera; family Chrysopidae; genus Chrysopa; species Chrysopa pallens. Next base: position 9,640,551 of record CM035597.1, on the reverse strand, counting down.
AGAAATATTCGATGAAATCAATGAGAACTTGATGTTATTTCATCCGGACCCATCAGAAGAATTCTACCTTTTTGTCGATGCTAGCAACCTAGGAATAAGCGGAGTTCTTACTCAGAAGAGAGGTATCGTTGGCATCTATAGTAAAAAGCTTACAGGAAGTGAAATTTATTACAGCATAGTAGAAAAGGAATGCTATGCGATAGTAAAGTCAATTTTATTTTTCAAAGTAATTATATACAATGCCAAGATTACTATTTTTACAGACAGTAAAAATATCACATTCGATAAAGAATTTACCTCTTCCAGATGGCAACGCTGGAAGATCATCCTCGAAGAATTTAACTATGAAATCAAACACTTGCCGGGAATACAAAATATCGGAGCAGATTATTTCAGCAGAAACTGTCTAATCCAAAACTTATCAGAGACAGATAACATTCTTTTAAAATCATTATGCGAGATAAATATACCAAACAAACAAGAAATAGCTAAAAATCAACTACTTGAGAACATTCACACTGCGAATGATCAATCATTTAAATACTATCTGAACAAAGATAAGAAACTCTACCTGTTTAAAGATTGTATTAAACAAACATTACGAGTAATTCATGAATACTTAATCCACCCAGGAATTTCTAAATTTTATAATTCAATTAAAAATGAAATAGCAAGTAAAAATTTAAAATCTCACATAACCCATACAGTCAATAACTGTATTAAATGTCAGCTAAACAAACCATTCAGAAACAACACAGGATCGTTAAACAATTTTTTAATCGCCAAAAATCCACAAGAAAAAATAAGCAGCGATATATTAGGACCCATCATTGATAACCATTATACCAATAATAAGAAACGATATATACTAACCTTTACAGACATTTTTAGCAGATATACAAGACTATTTATTTTAAATGACATAAAATCTAAAACTATTACAAATAAATTCGTTTTATTCATCAAACAAGAATTTAAACCAAGAATAATAATTTCGGATCAAGGAAAACAGTATGTTTCAAAAAATTTCCAAGAATTTTGTAGAGAAAATAACATTCAAAGTCAACTTAATTGCGCTTTCACACCAACCGCTAATGCCGTTTCAGAAAGAATCAACGGTGTAATTAATACAATCTTACGGATTTATAAAAACGAAAAAGGTTTAAAGGAAACTATACGCCAAGCTGAATTTTATTTAAACAATACCTACAACCGTAGTATTTTCAACTCTCCCAACACATTAATAGGCAAAAGAAATTTACTTGGCATAAAACCTCTTACAAAAACAGACTTGGAAGATTTATACGAAAAAATGAAAACTTTTAAAAAGAAGGATCTAAAAAACAGCAACAAAAAAAGAAAGACAACAGCAACCTTACAAGTAGGCGATAACGTTTACTGTAAAAGCCACAACATTAAGAAGACTGATAACATCTGGATAGGCCCATTTAAGATAGTGAGAAGCAAAGCGAACGACAACATCTTCTTAGTTGACAAAGGTACTAATTTGCAGTGGTACAGTATAAGACATCTTCGAAAGCAGGAGGGGGGAGAGTATTGTGATCATGAATCCCAATTAAAGGATTTATCTTTAATTTTTCTAGAAAAAGTAAAGTTTAAATTAAATTAAATAAATTACCCATATGCTACCATCTTTTAAAAATAATAAACAAATAAAAAATAAAAACAAAAGTTTTAGTCACGTGACCGGGAGTCACGACAATAGATACTTAATATTACTTGTCTAAGTAAATATTTATCTGTAAATATTACTAAAAAAAATATTTTTCATATATTAGGGTTTAGTTGACAATTAAATTTGGTCGGTTGCAAAAAATCGTGATTGTAAGATACCCTTTAGGATATTTCAAAGTTCTATAATTTTATTACATAAACAATCATTAATTTTAAAACTAAATAACAAACAAAAAGAGGGGAATTTTAATCTTAGAAGTTGATTTAAAAATTCTCTTAAAGCTATATTATTTCGAAATCCTGTATTTACCATAAATCTTCTAACACAATTTCTACTATTTTAGGTGCTCATTTAATATAAGAAATTTGTATTTTTAAAAAATATGGGTTGTGATTTGATATACAGATTTTAAGATGAACTTTGAATTTTAAAATATTTATTGATTAGTTATCAAGACAATCGATAAGATTAAATTAATTAGAGCATTCTAAAAGAACATTTGTATTAAGGGTCGATTATCGTTAAAATAAATATTATTGAAATGAACAAATGTATCTACAAACACCATTTATAAATTTTCAAACTATTTATACTTTAAGGTTCTTTTTTAGTAGAACAAATAATAAGAAAATGTCATCAAAACTGATTAGAATAAATCATCATTATATTATATCCCTGTCACTCTAACACAATTTGCATTCAAAGAATAGTAAAGTAACATCATAAATAAGCAATTAATTTTAATAAATTTATATTTAAAATATTCTTTACTTAATCAGAAATATGAATTTATTTTCCTTTGATTAAAACTTATCAAGATAAAAATATACCCCAATGAAATATTATAACAGTAAATATAATTTAATTTTAAAAAAATTTTAATAGAACAGTCTTTTGCTTTTGTTATCATTAAAAAAAGTTAAAACCAAAAAAATATCCTTAACAATGAATGCCTTTTTGACACTTAATAATTTACTTTGCCAATACTTAAACCTTATAAATTCAAGTACAGTTTTTTGTGGGTATAATCATAGAATGTCAAATAATAGAGGTCTAACCCCTTCAAGAATTTCGTTGGAAATGCCTTTACTTTTCCAGCCTGATCAAATTTCGCAAGAAGAACTAGAATTTTTTAGATCATTTGACCCAGCTTATAATCAGAAAGTCGAAGTTCGACAACAAGAGCCTCAAATAAATCCTGCTCTCTCTTATGTTTCTTCTTTTAGACAATCTGAAGAAAAGATTCATCTTAATCCAGAGCTTTGTTATTTTCCATCTTCATGCGACCGAGCCCAATATTTAATTCAAATAGAAGCCTTTTTGATTTCAACCCCTATGAATAAAGTTAATACAAGCATAAAAACCGGGGAAGAATTTGATTTAAAAGAAATAATTTCAACATCTGAAGGTAATATTAGACAACTAGTTCCGATTGATTCTGAATTAACAGTGGAACATAGAGAAGGCTTACATTTTCCAAATTATGATTTTACTCAAAACCCAAAAAATGATTATCAGAATTTACAGGAGGAAAGAAAAACTGGATTGAGTGCTCCGCAAGAATTAAAAAAACAAGGGGAATTCGGCCATATATTTTATACTAAAGGACCTATGTCAGCTTGGGATAGTGGAATGGGAAAGGAAAACCAAGTTTTAAATGAGTCATATTATAAATGTGGAAGTTATTTAGGGTCCATCTGTAGAGAAGATATAAAAAAAGCTAACCGTTTGCCTGAGGTATCTTCTAGCCTGGATTTGACCCATAAAAATTCATTCAGAAGTTTAGATTTGGTTGCAAATAATCCCCGTTGCTTATCATTCACTATTCAAACCAAAAAAGACCTTCCGCCTCCTTTAACCCCTTCATACACTCAGCCACTGTCATTTACTAAAAATCACGGTTATAGTCCGGATACAACTCGAATAACCCAATGTATTTTAGCAGAACATATACCAGAAAATCAAAGTAAACCTACAACACCATCATATCAAAAACGAAATAAAAAGACCTACAGGGCAGAAACAGGAAAGTTAATTCATAAAAGAAAATTCTTTGGTGTCGATTATTTTTATGTAAGTAATCCTGACGCCGAGATTAAAGAATCTGTTTATAGCTTGCCAATAACTCTTGTAAAAGACAAATATCTTCATCTAAAAAAAACTATATTCTACCAATTAACACGCGCACGAGCAGATGTTAGCCATAAAACTGTAGAAGAAATAATTAAAAATCTAAAAAATGCCCCGATCAATGTAAAAAACAAAATCTTATTTTGTATTTTGTTATCTTTTACAAAAAAAGGATTTAAAGATTATTACCGAGAGCTTCCATGTGAAACAATTGTTGATTTATTAACTAATTCCCAAAAATATGAAATTTATTCCGAAAGATCGTTAAAATTTGCACTTGATAACTGGGTTTGTTATGATTTCACAACTATCTTTGAAGGATATCATGTTTTACTTCAATGTTTTAATGAATTTTATTTTGACAAAATAGCATATAAATCAGAAGAATACATGGTATCCTTTAAGAAACATGCCTTTTATTGTCTCAGAGTTTTCTTCCAAGAAGGTTTCAAAGGGGAAAATCAATAAATTTTCAATTAATTTTTTATAGATTTCCAATTTTAGTATTACAGTTTTGTATTTTGTAATTTAAATTTTTTTAGAAATTTAATTATAAAATGTAAAAATCAAACTCATTCTTTAAAAAATTTTCATTTTGTGTGTATAAATTGATGTTTAAGTCTTATTTTTCAAATATTTTGAGACGTTTCATTTCCTTAACCATTTCTTATTTTTTTAAAGCTATTTATTAATTAAATTTTTTCCAACTATAAAAATAAATGTCACTTCCAGCAGCACAATTAAGGATTAACACTGATCCCTGATACAAATGGCTTGATAACTTTCTGTAAAAGTTTTAAATTTTTAATAAAACGTCTAAAAAAATATGTTATTAAAACGAAAGTTGCCAAACATTTTTAAATTAAAAAATAAATAAATCTCTTTTATGTCATTTTTACTGATGTCGGAAATACTAATTGCAGTATTACCGCCAAGTTTCCCGGAAAAATTAAGTATAAAAGAAGAAAAATATCAAATAAATATGGGTAAATATAGTTCTAATAACGATAAAAATAAAATAATAAACAAACCAAAGAGTCTCTTTTTAGGGTATTTGAGGAATCCGTAGAGCCCTTAATACCATAACTATATAAAAAATTTTTTGTGATTAAAGATTTTTTATCTCTAATGACTACAATTTTTCAACTGTCAGTAAATTAACATAAAAAATCAAACTCTATATTTTGTATAAAGTGAATAAAAAATAAACTAAAAATTCTCTTTTCTAAATTAGTAAAATTCAATGAATAGAAAAGTATTTATTTTTTACACAATTTTATTACTTGAAATGATTTGTTATTACAATTTTTATTTCTTTTTATAAAAAGGATCAAGAAAATTTTCAATCATGTGTGCACTTAATTCAATCAAAATAAAATTATATAGGTTTTTTATTTAAATTATATAAAGATTTTTTTTTAACTTAAAATATTGAAAAATAAGAAATAAAAAACAAAGGCTCATAATAACTTAATAGAAATATCATTAAGATAGCTACAGTTATTTTGGGATACAAATAAACGTACGATTTACAATATTGTTGAGAAATTTAAATCTGTATCAAATTAACAAACAAAGGCGAAAAGATATAATAAATTTAAATTAGATGGAAATAGAAAATAAGGTAGACTTAAGCAGCCAATAGTGTAAATTTGGTTGGTTTTAGTGTGTGAAAGGCTCACAGATTCTGCCGAGGAGGTAACCTTAAAGTATTTCTCCTTAGGATTTCCCATCCCTGGGCAATAAAAAAAATTAATACCAACTCATAAAGAAACATGTTTTAAAATATGCTTCTACAAAATTAAGCATAGCACAAGATACTACGAACCTTTCACCTGCTAAAACCCAATTGAAAATATTATTGCAGTAAACTAACTCCTACATCACTACATTTAACTAGAATAAAATAATTATAGTTTTTGCTTATTTATATTTAAGAGTAATCAAAATATTAAAGTAATATTCAGATTTCTACATCATAAATTGTGATTTCGTTTCAAAACCATGAAATCATAAAATTTTTCTATAATTTTTTAAGTAATTTATTTAAAAAAATTAGATTATTTTTCTTTATTTTACATATTTTTTTAATAAAAATAAAAAAAAAACAAATTTATGGGAACATCAAACATAAACAGCAAAAAATACTGGCATCCTTCCAGACACGAGACAAAAGAAAAGGTAAAGAAAGTAGAGAAAGAATGTAACATAGACACACTTAACAAAGAAATACTTAACGAAGTAAAAGAAGACAGGTCAAAAAGAATGGACTGGATGCTTCCAGAATATTCACAAAATAATTTTGATTATTTTGATAAAAAATTTACAAAATAAAATATTTTTATGGTTTATTATTTAAAACAAGAATTGCTCATTGCTAAAAATTTGTTGTATAAACTTAAGCACCAGCACAAAAGTACCATTCTTTATAGAAGACTCAAGTATCTTTATAGGATGGTTAAGAAGAATGATAGAAGGGTGAGTAAGTGTTGTGAAAATTTGTATATTGCATGTACTTCTAATTTGGAGTTGGGTCATTTTGTGTCTTTAAGTGTTGTCATTATGGGAATATGTGGTAGGATTTGGTATCTTTGTTCTAAAACCAAAGAAAAAAATAAAATTAAAAAATAAAATTATTTTTAAATTATTTTAAATAATTAATATTTTTAAATTATCAATTTCTAATTTTTAAATTTAAACCATTTTAAATATTTTAAATTATTAATAATTTAATATAAAAATTAAAAAATAATAATTTAAAATATTAATTATTTAAAATAATTTAAAATAATTTTATTTTCTTGATCCTTAATGTTTGCAAGTAAAAGAGATTTATTAACCAACAAAGGAAACAAAGTAAAAGTAATAGGAAAACTAATAAGAATAGATGATCCATTCGTCATCTTAAAATCAGTTTACAATGACGAAATCTCAGTTAGATACACTGAAATACACAAATACACTGATAAGGTAGTAATAGTCACTGGTATAGTGCAAGATGATTCCTCTGTCTTTGAAGAAATGGTAGATACTTTGGATGGAGACTTTTGTTTGGAAACATTTGGTAAAATTCTTAAAATTTCTAAAGACTGCCCTGAACTGTTTTATGCAAATAATTAAATTAAATTTAATTTTTTTAAATCTAAATATGTTTGTAAATCATACAAATTTCCTTCTTCATCTTCCATTTCTATTTCTTCTTCTTTGTTAACAAAATGTTGTGCTACTTCTTTGCTGAAAACAAAGTTCCCTTTCTCTAAATTTATATTTAAATTTGTCAGGTTGGTTTTATGCATTTCACTCAAAAAATGTTTTTCTCTTTCTTTTATGCAAACTTTACAATTTTGTTTTATGCTATTTTCTTTTATACAATTTTCTAAACAACATATTTCACAATGAAAGAAATATTCTTTCTTTTTCTTTTTTTGTTTTAAAGTTAAAAGAAATAAATTAAAAAGATAATTAAAATAATTTTCATCAGGGGTTAGCACAGTAAATGAGTATTTTTTATGTATTTTGCTTTCTAAATGGTATTTTAACATTTTTAAATTTATTTCTTTTTTACATCCTAAACAATATGCATTACTAAAACCAAACTGAGTCAAATTATCATAATTTATGCAAATCAATTTCTCATATTTTTTTATTTTTGCATTTTTTATTTCTTCATTCAATGCATTTGCATAAATCAAATTCTGTTCTTCGTTTTCTTTTTTGTTAATTTGTAAATTTAAAAAACATCCTCCTTTCATTATAAAATCATACAAATAAAGTTCTACTTCTCTCAAAAAAACAATTGTGTTCCAATTTTTTTCTAATTTATTTTTATTTATCCCATGTTTCTTTATCAAATCTTTAACATAAATACGTTTACCAAACCTTTCCTTTTTGGTAAACAGTTTTTTTAATTCAATTTTTGTTTCTTTCTTTAATTTCTCAATTGTTTTGCTAAAATCGTATTTTTTAATTTTTTGTTTAAGTTTTTTATATTCGTTTTTTTTTATTTGCTTTATTTTTTTGGCAATTTTTTTTATTTTTTGTTTTAATTTTTCTAGTTTATGTGTTAGTTTTTTTAAATAAATGTTGTTAAAAGTGTTTGGTTGGATGAATGTCTCTTCTAAGAGTGTTTGTGCTTTGAAGGAAAGTTTTATTAATTTGGTTAGCATAAATGAAATTACCCTTAAAAATAAATAATATTTAATTAAATATTATTTTTTTTATTTTAATAATATTTTTTTTATTTTAATATTATTTTTTTTATTTTAATATTATTTTTTTTATTTTAATATTATTTTTTTTTATTTTAATATTATTTTTTTTTTATTTTAATATTATTTAATTAAATAAATAAAATATTATTTAATTAAATAAAAAAATATTATTCTTTTTATTATTTTTGAGAATTAATATAATTTTATTTTTATTAAAGTAAATATTAAATTATTATTATTTTTTTAATCTCTTTTAATTAAAGCTGCCACTCCCATTCCAGTACCAACGCATAAAGAAATAACCCCATTCTTCAAATCTTTTTTCTTCATAATATTAATCAAAGTAATCAACAATCTTGTACCAGTACAACCTAAAGGATGACCTAATGCTATTGCACCACCAAACAAATTAACTTTACTTTCTTTAATACCTAATTTTTCTACACAATAAAGTGCTTGTGAAGCAAATGCTTCGTTTATTTCAAATACGTCTACGTCAGGTATTTTTAAATTGTTAGAGTGTAGAAGTTTAGGTATTGCTAATGAAGGACCTATTCCCATAACCTGTGGATCACATCCTACCACTGTGTAGTCTACAAAGACTGCTTGTATTTCTAACCCTAATTCCATAGCCTTTTTTCTTGTGGTTAAAATCACACAAGCAGATGCGTCACTCAGCTGAGAAGAATTACCAGCGGTAGAAATGCCGTTTGGTTTGAAAACAGGTTTAAGGCTTGCCAATTTTTCCAAAGTAGTTTCCCTAATACCCTCATCTTCTACCACCATTCTGCCATTTTTTTGAAAAGAAACAATCTCATCAGCAAATAAATTCAGTTTATTTGCCTGATTTGCTTTAATTTGACTTTCACTCGCAAAAAAATCAGCATCCTTCCTTTTAATGTTGTATTTTTCACTGAGTATCTCAGAAGTATCCCCCATTCTCAATAAACATTTTCTAGCTTCGTCGTTCAACAAAATTTCCTCATCTAATTTTACGTCTGTGTTCAATGATTTGGTAGACATTGACTCAAACCCACCTGCCAGTCCAATTTGTATTTTTTTCTGTCTGATTTTCGATGCAATCAAGCTTACAGCCTCCAAACCACTTGCACACTGTCTGTTAATAGTCATAACTGGGACAGTATGACTTATCCCAGCAGCCAACATGGCTGCACGTGCTTCAATAGTACCACCCAAGTCAGCTAATACGTTCCCAAACACACACTCTTCAATTAAATTACTATCCATTTTTACACTCTCTAAAGTACCTTTTATACTCAAATAAAGTATTTTATCCAATGTTACATCACTCAAAGATCCTTTTACTGCTTTACAAATAGGTGTCCTTTTTCCTGCTACTATAACAATATCCTCCATAAAGGATTATAATTTTCTTCTTTTAAATTTCTTTTTTATTGTAAAATTTGTCAACAAATTTGGAATGATTAATCAATTTAGAAATTTCTTAATTTGATCAAAATCTTTGTTAATTTACTTAATAAGTTTAATAAAATAAACAAAATTTTATTTATTTGATTGAATAAGTAAATTAAAAACAATTAATTTTATTTTTTTAACCTAATTTTATAAAGAAAATTAAGTTAATTTTGTTTCACAAATAAATCCTTCAAAAATATTTTTTAAATTTAATTTATCAAAAAAAATTAATTATTTATTCAATTTTTTAAAAAAATAAAATTAATTTATTCGTTCAATTTTTTTTAAAAAAAATAAAATTAATTTATTTTCTCAATTTTTTTTAAAAATAAAATCAATTTATTTCCTCAATTTTTGAAAGAACGTTTTTTAATTTTATTAGGTGGTGGAAAATAACAAAAAATAACCAAAATTAATTTTTAATATTTTTTATAAATTATTTATTTTTATTCATCATACAAATAATTAATAAACTTCTTTTTCTTTGATGCTTTAGCCAAAACAAACAAACTTTCTATTATTTTATTTCTTTGTTCAATTCTATCCTTAACATCCCTGGCCCTAGACCTGGTTTTCTTTTCTTTAATAATTGTCTCTTTAAAAGTGTGTAAAGATGGAAAAGGTGGCATAAACTCATAAATGTACATGAATTTTTCTACCTGTGCTGAGATAGGACTAACATAATTTTCCTTCTTTTCTTCTGTCTCGTGAGGGTAATCCAAATAATCAAAACAAAATACTTCTTCTAGTGGTATCTTGTTTATCAGGTCTATAAGAGTGGTTCTGCTTCTTCCACAGTGTGCTGAGTTGTTTTTTATGCAAATTAACACTCTTTGCATGTATAATTCTGTTATTTCTATAAAATAATGCATGGCTTTTTGGCTGAATGAGTCAAATCCTGTGTTTTTTAATACTCTAGCAATGCAATGAGCCAGCACTTTTTTCATGTTAAATTTAAATATTTTTTATTTAAATATTAAATATTTATTTTATTTGATATTTTTTTTAATATTATTTTTAATATTTAAATATTACTTTTAATTTTTATTTAAATATTATTTTTTAAAATAAATAAATTAATCAATAAAATAAATATTTAAAAAAGTCTTATTTATTACATTTGTTCACAGTTCATTTTCATTTCTTTGATAAATTCATTCAATTCTTTAATATCCTTCTCATAATCAATAATCTCTTCTTTAATCTCATTCTTCTCTTTTTCTACTGAACTCAAAATATTCTTAAAATCATTCATTTTTTCTTTGATTCTTAGTGTTTGTGCCTCTAGAAGTACACTCTTAAGTCTGTCAAGCTTCTTTTTTTCTAAAATTAGTTGTTCTTCTGCTCTGTTTATTACTTTGTGGTAGTTGGGTGATTTGTTTATGTCTAAACATTCTCTTGCAAACTCACTTCCTACCGATGGGTGAACCCTGGAAGTAAGAAAAACTACTTCTGCCATTCTTCTATTAGGATGAATCAGTTTGGTTACGTTCAGATTAAGTTTAAGAAACTTTATTATGCAGTCTGCTTTGCTTCTTTGTACGTATTTTTCTATCGAATTCCAGTCATCGCCAAAGTATTCGACCCCTTCTAACAGTTTAAGCTTCTCTGCTTTGGTCCATATTTTCACTTCCTTCTTTTTTAAAATTACTTTTGGTTTGTAATTGATCAAATTTCTAAGCTCTAATTCTCTAAAAACCAGTAAAAGATTTTCTGGGTGGTAATTGTTTGGCGGCAAATCTGTAAATTTTAAGTAATTGGGTGAAGTATAATTTTTTAATATAAAATTAGATATCTCATTTTTTGAATCATCTATGAAAATGGGCTCAGAGATTGTGTGTGGGGCTGAGCATGTAATCTCGTGTTTATCGAAAATGTATGTTTCTTTGGGTTGTTTTAATGGTTTTGCATCAGAGCTTTCTTTTCCGTATATCTCCTCGAAAACTACTTTTTCGGCTGTTGGGTGATTTTCTTCCATGGTATTTTTATTTTTATTTTATTTAAAAATATTATTGGTGAAAATTAATTTTAATAAAATTAATTTAATTTAATTTAAAAATAGATAATTAATTAAAAATTATTTAATTTTTTGATTTTAATGGAAAGATTTTAAAATAAAATCTTATTTTCAAGATGATTTAATTTAAAGAAATATCTTTTATAATTTAAAACTGTTATAGCCTTATAACATTATCTTTGGACATGGGTTCAAATCCCCCTTTTTAATTTTATTTATTTATATATTTTTTGAAAATATATACCCATGTCCTTCAGAGAGAGAAAATTGAATAAACAAAAAACTAACTCTATTTATTTAAGATTTTTATTGTTTAGGTCATATCCCAATAATACGACAAATACATTAAATTAAAATAACTTTAAAAATGAAAATTTAATTTAAGTATTTTTTCTGTAAAACGACAGAATTATCGAAATAAAAATTAATTTAAAATAATAACCCCTATTACATGATATGATCTCTCTTAAAACAAAGAGAATCTGCATGAAGGATGGATGTATTAAGAAAGGAGGCATTAAATCTGCAAATAATTGTTTACGTTAAACGAATTATATATTGCCGAGATGTAAGAGGAATTGAATAGAATGATAAAAATAATTCTATCTGACTAAAGAGATTTTTAAGTACATCATATCCATTTAAATATATAAATATATTTTAACCATTCAAACTGTATTTAAATAAAAAATATTTAAAAGCATAATTTTTTCAAAAAAATAAATAATTATAAATGTTATGCTCTCGTGGCACTGACTTGAACATGATGAGTTTTAAATAAATAAATTTTATAAAATTGGTTTTCTTATTACCTTTATTCAGGTTGTTCTTAGTAGGGTGGCTCGTGTCCATGGGTAAAATTTTTTATTAAATTTACATTAATAATTAAATTATTAATATTTTGTAGGTTACTACAATAAAGAAATACTTTTTGATCGAAATTTTTAAATTTTATTCACATTACATGGACTTAATGTTGGATAGCGGCTGGTCGCGATCTTTCTTAGTTTTCTTTTTGTTAATAGTATGATTTAAAGGGAACATAATTTATTTAATATTCTGTTTATATAGTTTTACTATATTTTTTAGACCAATAAGATAGTATTCTCCTTTTTAACTTTAAACGGAGTTCAATCAATCAACTCTTAATACTTAAAATATATGACACTTAAGCCGTTTACAAGATATTTTCTTTTTGAATTTTTAATAGCCATTTGTAGAACAAATTAATAGACGATCATCTTATATTGCCTACCAGAATTGTTTATCAAAAATAAAATACAAATATGTAAAATTGTTCATAAGATAGTTTAGCTGATTATTATAAACTTATTCGTGTGACCAAAGCTGCAAAAAAGATGGATCCTGGGAGTCAATAGAGTGTATTAATGGGTTTTAGCAGCTTGGAGGCTCACAATATTTAAAGATTATATTAAATCGCTTGAGAATATAATATAACTGTTATACATTTATAACATAAGAGTACCGGGGTTCGAACCCCAAGGGCGCATATTTTTCAATTTTTAAAATTATAAATAAACAAAAGAATTTTTAGCCCATGGTTACGACACCCTCCTACCCTCAAAAGAAGAATATGAATAAATCAGAAAAAAACTATTTAAATCAATCTACTTAAATCACCTATTGACAGATGCATATCCTCAAGGATATAACAATAACATATGTTTTTTATCGAACGGGCATTTCATATATAAGATATTAAGATATAGCGATAGCACTTTGGACGGATTTCCCGTCCATATGCGATAAAAAATATGAACCATGTAATTTATCTATAAATTTTTTCTTATGCTTCATGTTCTTCATATGTTGCTTTTTTATGGTCTATAAAGGAACTGTATCTGTATAATCCTTGTAGGTTATGTGTATTTGCCTGATGTATTTTACATTACCTTTTGGTTTTAAGCGTATCTCTCAGTTTTCTTTAAGGATTGTACCTGGTTAGTGCTTTTAACCTCCATTTTAATTTTATGCTGCGATTTTTCTTCAACTTTAACCATTGGCAAATCTTCAACAATTACCTTTTCCAATCTGTATATGTTTGATTTTATAAGGTTGTGCTTAAATTTTACCTTTCTACATTACTATTTTTACTTTTTTGTTCAGACCAAACAAAAATATTTTATTAGATTTGTGATTCTTTCTTTTTTGGTCAAATTGTTTTGTAAAGAATTAACGTCTAATTTTTTCCGGTGTCATTTACATATTTATGTTTTCAAGTAAAGCTGTCTAACTTTATTTCATGTAATTAATCAATAAAAACAAGTCCTTCGCGGCCAAGTATCTTTGTTAAATTATGCCTAAGTATTAATCCTAATACTTTAATAGCTCTCTGTAACAGTATATTTTTACATAATATCATGCTTTTTCCAACATTTATACGTATTATTTGAGTACACTGTATCAAAGCAAAGACTCTTTATCCACTTTTTGATATTCTAGTAAATTTGATCAACCATGTAACTGAGTTGTTCTTTTTTGTATTTTTGGGCGATTAAAAATTACTCAAAATGTTCTACGGTGTTCATCTGATTAAATTTAGTGAAGATTTTGTCTTTTTTTAATAAGCGTTTCTTTTTTGGAGAATATACCAATTTATAATGTTCTTCAAACTAGAAAAAAAACTCTTTTTATCATTTGAAGAACGTAAATTTATCTTAAAAGTCGTTTATTTAGGATCTCTAATGAGGTCTGCGAAACCTTCTCTGTAGCTGAAAAAAGTGTCAATAATACATCTTATCATTCTATGAGGTATTTTAAATTAAAAATTAGGGTAAATTTTCCATCTAAAAACCTTCTCCCATTTTGATGTTCAAAATTTTATATTTGAAATAATTTATTTATATTTTAGCTTAATTATTTTTTAAATATTCTGAATTTTTCATGTTCAGATAATATTCTTTTAAATTACTACTCTATAATATATTAAATAGGGGGTTTCTTTGTTACTGTGAGTATTTCTTCCTAAAATTTCTCTAATTTGTGACCATACTGCTCAAAAATTATGTATGAACCTTAGTATTAGAATCTACAGAATTTCAGAATAATTTACAAATCATAGATATAGAGATTATTATTTTTAATAATGGATATAAGAGAAAAATTCATCTGAGCGTATTTATGAATTTATAGAGAAAAAAACCTTTGAACATTGTTTAAAAGTTTTCTCATTTTTTTAAGTTCGACTTCCTTTGTATGTATTCACCAAACTAAAAAATATGAATATTCCTCTTTCTACCCCTTTTATACTTTCTTCTAGAAAAATGAGTTCCATCAATTTGTACAAATGATTTCCTTCTCCTATTTATAAGCATAGACATTTTCAAATAAATATTACAATTTTGCGATTTTCTAAGAAAATTTACTACCATTGTCTTAGTATAACTAACAAATTTTCTGTTTGCTTGCATTTAAGCTTTGCATAAAAAAACTATAAATGGAAGCTGCTTATACAAAGAGAAATATAAATCAATCTGCAATCAATAATTGGCGTGGTTTTCCTCATTGTATATAAACTGCAACTATTTATTAAATTTAATCCTTTAAGTTTAGCATCCACTTTTATACGAGAGAAAGAAGGATAAGAGACAAAACACAACAAATTGCTTTAATCGTCATTAAATTTGATATTATGAGTTAAAAATTTTAGTATAAAATACTTATTTTAAAAAATTAAATTAAGTAAATTTTTCCTCAATTTTTTACTTTAATCTCCTCTTTTCCGTGATATTTGGTTACAAACAAACATTTTTATTGCTATCCTTATTTAAGTCTTTACATTCTCAAGTCATTTAATCTCCTAAGGTTAAGATTAATTATTTAAAAATTATGAATAAATTTAATTAATTATACTCTTACCACTATGCTATAATCTCTTTTTCTCAGATGAATCTCTTTTTTTATACAAGGTAAAATAAATAAATATTTAATCAAATTTTATTTTTTTCATCAAATCTTCAATTATTTATAAAAATATTTTGTAAAGATTAATAATTTGTTCGGAACATTTATATCATACATATAAATACATTGTTCTAATAACAATCCTATCATAAAATATATTATTAGCCAAAACTTCAAAGTAATACACACATACATATTAATGACTGAGTTAATATTCATAAGCATTCTTTTAGAAACTATAAAAGGAATCAAATAGCAATTTACTAAACCAAATATCATATACAGTATTAAGATATACGAAAAGAAAAAGTAATAAAACCAACTTAAACATATTATTAAGACTATCAAAAGAAACATGAACGAAACGCGGAAAATAAAAACTGTATTCATTCTGATCATATTAAGGTAGTCTAACTTTATAAAATCTTTACAATGAATAATATACTCATAAGCGAAATATAAAAATGTTTTAGTTAAATATAGATAAGAAATTAAAGTAAACCCCATAATGAACTTAGTTACAAACAAAGGAGAATTTAAATCAAAAGCGATTAAAACATATCCTAATTTTATATAAAATATCTGTAAAAATACAACCAAGATGTTAAAATAAATGAAATTCAAAATAAATTGTGATTTTATAAGAAAGTTTGAAATAAAAATATTAAATTTGATAACAATAATCACTCCAATAACAGATGTCAAAATAAATAATAGGAAAATTGTAATAAAAGAAACAAATAAATTTGTATGTAGTACTAAAAACATTAACAAAATACATAATATATAAAAATCTGTAATAATATTAATCATCTCTGAACAGAAAGCTAATATGAGTTTTTGTTTTATTACGCCACCTGTATCTCTTACTCTATTTTCTTCTACTTTGTGATGAATGTTTCTTTTGTTTCTTTTTTTCATGAGGGTAAAAATTTTTTATAATTTCAATTCAATGATAATACAATTTTATTTTTAATAATAATTTTCAGAAATTGTCGTAAAGAACTTGAAGGAAAAATTCAAAAGTGTTAATTTTTTATCAGAAATAGATAACGAATAATATAAATTAACTAAGATAAGAAATGTAATAATTTTTTACTTAAAAGTTTTTGATCAATTGACTTTTCGCAAAGTTTATTTGATTTTATTTGTCTTAAATATAAAATTTTATGTTTTTTATTAAAATTTTTAAAATGTTTACCAAACTCATTTATTATAATTGTTTATCTTTTTAAATTTTACAAATTAATTCTAAACTTTCTTAAAACTCTAATAAACTCAATATTGTATTATTTTATTAGATTTCACAATCTTAATCACTCGTTTTAAAATATTTTTTAGATTTAAATTAAAAAAAGGATGTTCGATTTAAAAATATACTTTAAAAACCATATTTTTTTGTTCAGAGTTATAAAATTTACCTCTATATTTCTAAAAACTATAATATTTATATATTTCACATGCTTATTTTATTTTTTCATATCCTATTCAGAATATTAAATGCATATATCTTCTTTAAAAAAACAAAAAATATTTGATTATCAAAATTTTTAGACGGCTAATTATTAAAAGAAAAAACTTCAATCATATTATTTGATGTTTTTATAATACATTATAAAAAAAATTTAACAATGCTATTCGAAGAATGAATTAAAAAGACATTTTAAATTTTCAAAAAGTTTGAAGAAAAGAAACTTTTATCTTAAGATTAAAATTTCCGGAAAGAATAATATGACATATATTTAAAGGTGATTGTTTAAAAATTGTTTATGTTTGTTGATTCAATTTAAGAATTTGCACTCTCTTTGATCAAAGTTTAATTTTAAAAATATTCTTCACTCATCAAAATATAAATGTTTTAAAATAAAATTTAACTAAAAATATTTATTCTATCATAAAAAGAAGTCTTCATCACTCACACTTTCTAATTCCTCATCCAATTCCATTTTATATCTTAAAATACCTCCTATTCCACCGAACCCTTCAACGAATTGTGTGCCTTCAGGTGATTTATCACCAACAAAAACCAATTCACAAGAATAATCCTTGTAATTTTCGGCGATAAAGTCAATAAATGATTGTGACTCATATTCCAAATCAAGGTTTTCATAAACTATTAATTTTTCAACAGCACTTGCCTCTAAAGCCTTAAGAGTATCATTAAAACTGAAAACATACCTGCCCTCGTTGCTTATTTCATTGAAAAATTCTTGTAACACTTTCTTTTCTTTTGTAAATTTAACATCCTTCAAAACATCTGCTGCAAGCTCAATAGCCTCATTAAGCCCGTTTTCTTCTCCATAATTAGTGTCTAATACTTTTATCACCTTCAGTCTCTGATCTAATATTTCTTTAAGCTCATTCTTAAAATCAGTGTGTCCAGCAAGTATCAATCCTTCTACATTCATTTTGTCATTACTAATATAAAGCGCAGTACACAACTCTGATATTTTTTTCACATAGTTGTATCTTTTTTCCAATCTGATTCGTGCAAATCTCATAGAACTTTGTCCACCTCTACCATGTTTACGCGGTAAATCCACATACACTTTTTGTAAAATGGTTTTGACATTTCCTTCTACCACAGCAAAGTAAGTAGAATGACCATCCATGACAACAAACCCGAACTTCATTTCATTTTCAAATTGTGATAACAATGATTCTACATGAAATTTAGAATCACAAAGGTAGAGAGAAGTGTTGATTGGTTTGATAGGTGTTATTCCTAAGCTAATTTTTTTATCTTTGTTTTGATCTAAGATTGTTCCTACAAATATTGCCAAACCATTATCAGGCACTTTATTGTACATCTTCAGTTTTTGCTGTGCAGAAGTGATGGCGGCAAGTACGCTAAGTCTGTTTACTCTTGATTTTATGTTTGTGGCAGTCCCATATTCATCAGTCAGCATACGTTGTACTTTGGATAACTGCTCTTTTGGTGGTATAATCAAGCTAATCATTGATGTACCATTACCTTTACTATCCCGCAAAGATATAAGCAATTTCCTAGTACGCCATTTCTCTACTTCATCATATACCTGTTCAGACATAAGGAATATATTTTTTTAATTTTTTAAAAATAATTTTTTTTTAATTTTTTAATTAACTTTTCTTACAAATCTTGTATTTTTATAAATTAGTGAACCAATAAATTCTTTGTCAAAAACAATGTCTTTCGTAACTTTTTCCCAAATAAACGGGTCAAAAATAACAACCCTCCTTTTTTTGTTATCAGCCACAGCTTCATCAGAAAAATACAAAAAATATTTTAAAGGGGTAAAATATTTATAACCCATGTCTAATAACATATAAAATGCACTCTCTTGAGCCTTGTCATAGGGAAGCATATAAAAAATGTAAAGCAATGTTTCTTCGTGTAAAAGATTATGAGGTGGTATTCTTATTTCTATTTTTCTGTAAGGCTGTGGAATTAGTTTTTCTAATATTTTATCTTTTAATTTCTTATGTTTGCCAGAAAGAAGGTATTCATCTTCTAAATTTGATATTTTTATGTTTGTGATATTCTTAGATTGAAATAATTCATCATCTTGAACGTCTTTTTTTAAAATTTCTTCTAATAATTTGTTTTCAGATAACTTTCTCATAAATAAAAAAATTCTTTTTAATTTTTAAATTAAAAATTTAATTAAAAAGGAATTATTTTATTTCATATATTTAATTAAATATTAGATTGAATTATTTTTTAACCAATTAAAAATATTTTTTTTTATTTTTAAATTTAGCTGACATGTATTTTGTTTATAAATAAAATATTTAGTTTTTAAAAAAGTTAAATTAATTTTGAATTTATATTTAAAGAAGAAAGCATAAATTAAAAAAAGAATAAGAAAGCATAAAAATAAACAAATGTAATAATATAAAATAATATTGAAGATTATTTAAAATAAGAAGAGCTAAAACAGAAAAAATTAGTTTATAAATTTTTTATGACTATTTTTGTGAATCATTTCTAAACATTATTTGAGAAATTTGCATATAAAATAGTAATATATTTTTATATTCTGTAACCAAAGCTAAATACAAGGTAAATTTATGAATTTAATAGTGCATTGAGATAGGTTATAGTTTGAACCAGGCTTAAAACAAATAGAACATTATAGGTATATCGTAAAAATGGTAACATATTTTATATTTAATTGGTATAATTTAATAAAAGAAGGTATAGTTATAGGTCTTCGTAGGATTTCTAACCCCTAGAAAACAGAATAATATTTTTATTCTTTTATTTTTTTTCATAAATTAACCTGTTTTTATTTGCTATTTTTTTGTTCACTTAATCTTTTTATAAAATTCATTGTTTATAAAAATAGAATTAATATTTTATCTTAAAATATTTGTTGACATAAATAATAAAATTAACCTTGACATTAAATTAAACTTTTACTTAACTAATATTAATTATTTTTTAAAAAAATTCTGATTTTTAATTTAATAAATCAAAGTTTATTTTTAAAATACTTTTTTTAAAAAAATAATTAATAACACAAAAATATAAATTAATATTATTTGTTAATACTTCTGAGGTAAAAATCCTAATCAAAAAAAGTGTTTTATCATGACAAACCAATTTATTAACATATATTAAATATCATCATCACTATTATTCTCTTTTCCTTGTTTCTTAGAAGTATTCCCTTCTGTCTCAGAATACTCTGATAATTCATAAAGCTCTTTTGGATCTTTTTTGGTGGATCTTCTTAAATGAAAGTGGACGACTGGGGCAGTGATCCCATGCAAAATAACTGAAAATAAAACAATTATATGAATTAAATCTACCACCTCATTATCCAATATAATCAATCCTGCCTTGCTGTGCGCTAATTCATGTTTAGCGTGTTCTGCCAAGAAAATCGCACCAACCCCTATAGGCCCGTACCATCCCGCAAAAAATACTTCTTTATCGTTGTATAGCTGTGGAATAAATTTTTTAAATAGCACAACAAATGGCAATCTTCTAAACAAAAGAATAAAAATTGCGATAGCAACATTTTTAATGCCAAAGCTGCTCCAAGAAAACACATTTCCAAAAAATATAAAAAAAGAAAGGGAGCAAATCATATCAAGAATCTCCATCACCTGGCTTTCTTTTACTTCTTCGAGAATCTCTTCTTTACACCATGCAAAAGCTATTCCGGAAATAAAGCAAGCAAAAATATCATCAATTTTCATCATTGCGGTAACACCAGAAACAAAGAAGGATAAAGCAAGAATGTATGCTAAATAGGAATCTTTGTCAATTAGATGATGTTTTTTGCTTTGACAAAGTAAAATTTTACATCCCATTCCAATACCTACACCTAAAACAATCGAAAGGCCAATTTCGTAAAGCCAAGTTGTATAAATCCAATTTTTATAAATTTCAGTTGAATTATCTTTGAAAACTAAATTATAAATTGCGATAGCTAAAAGTGGTAACCCTAAACCATCATTGGCACCTGACTCGAATGCTAATAGCTTTCTTAAGTGAACAGGTATGTATCTATTGGCAAACTTTCCTTTTAAAATACCGCTAGCCAAAACAGGGTCAGTTGGCGTAACACACGCACCAGCCAAAAACGAAAGAGTGTAAGAAAAACCACTTACAAACTTAATAATTAAAGAAGACACAACCCAAGAAATCAACATCAATGGCCCTAATAATACAAATATACTTCTAAACGCTCTTTTAAAATACTCTTTAGGGACATGCGCACCAACCGCAACAACCTGTAAAGTGATAACCATCCTAGAGAATTCATACATAAAATTATCACTAATTTCATTCTTCAAATCTACCAAATTAAAGACATGCTTACCAATAAGTATACCTACTATTGTGGCTATAAGTGTTTCACTAAGATAACATTTTTCTTTTATAAACAATGAGATTAATCCAAATCCAATGTTAAATGATCCTATTATAGCCAATATCTTGTAAAGTGCTATCATATTTAAGGGGGGTAAAATTTATAAATAAAATAATATTTTTAATGATAAAAGAATTCTTAAGAATAAAAAAATACTTTAAGAATATTTTGATTTAAGAAGTTAAAAAAGAATTTTTTATTATTTTTTTAAGTAATAAATTTATTAAAAAAACAATTTTCTCCTTTTTTTAATCATAAAAATGCTATAAAAAAGATAAATTATTTATGTTTAATTTTTAAAGAAATATTCATTTAAGGAATATTATTTTGTTAATTCAGTAAAATAAATATTTAATTTAATCTAAAAAGAAACAAGGGGTTATATTTTTTTAAACTTTTGCATTAAATTAATTTATAATTTTTTGGTAAATTATAATATTTTAATTAAAATAATTTTTGTTTATTAAATAAATTCTTAATTTCTAAACATTAATCATTCAATAAAAATAAATGATTAATCTATAAATATCTTTTACATTAATAGGTTAATTAAATTTGAAAAAATATTATTATTTACGTTTATTTTATCAAAGTATATTTAACTAACTTATTAATAATAAAAATATTAATTTATAAATTGATATTAAATAATTTATTAATATTAATTCTAAGAAGAGAAACAAACTTTATTAGCTGCAGAGAAACAAACTTTATTAGCTG
>CM035597.1:9507864-9618449 GCA_020423425.1 Chrysopa pallens | reverse complement strand
TATTCTTTTAATAAATTATTTTTTTTGTTTGTTTTAAAAAATTGTACCATATTATTTATTTAAAATTGCTTAAATACTTATTTTCTTAAAATCGAAGCTGATTGGTTGGTTGATTTTAGGAAATTTATTTGCCCATCTGGCACAAAGAGATAACTTGGATTCAGAGGCTTTTCTAACTGTGCAGAAATTGGTAAACAAGAAGTAGATGGTGGTAAGAAACAGTTGGTGGTATCTAATGCATAAGTTTTTAAGGTGCGGATACCACACTTTCTCCTCCTGAATGGTTTGATTCGTTTCACATTTTCCCAAACCTTTTTATCTCTTTTGTCAAGCAATACTTTGTTCCCTTTACTGTCTACATCATATACCTCATAAGGGCCATCAAATAACGAATCAACACCTTTACATATTTCCTTTCTGACTAGTACAAAGTCTTTAATGCTGTATTTATGATTCTTAATCCTCTTGCTGTTGATTCTTTCTTGGTTTATAAGTGAATTCTTTTTAGTATTATTGTAGGCCTCTTCAAGTACATTCTTGTGCCTTTTATTTTTATCAAAATAATTGTATCCGAATAGTAGTTCATATGGTAAATATTTCGTCATTCTGTTCTTGAATATATTTAATCTTAAATTCAAAATATTAATTATTTTATTAATTTTATTTCCTTTATAAATTCTTAAATTTTCTTTTATAATTATATTTTTTCTTTCGGCTATCCCATTGCATGTTGGGTTATATATTGAAGCGTAAGTGTTTTTAATTTCTTCAATTTGCAGAAAAACTTTACTTCATTACTGATGTATCTTTTACCTTGATCACAAAGTAGTTCTTTTGGATATTTAAATTCTCCTGACCATTGTTCTATGCACTTAATGATGGATGAGCCTTTCATGTCAAAGATCTTATAGACTTTACAGTACCAAGTGCATATGTCCACTATAGTTAATAACCAAAATTTGTGTGGTTCTTCATTGAAATCCTCTAGGTCAAACGGACCGACAATGTCACTTGCTATCTTTTCTAGGGGAACTTTTGAGGAAGCATATCCTCTGATAATAGAATATTTGTGTCTATTCTCTTTGTTGAATTGACATTCTTTACAGTTTAATACGGTTTCTTTTATCTTTTGCTTTAGTTGTTTAGTGTTAAAGTGTTCCTTTAGAGTGTTATACATGACACTGATTCCTGCATGTCCTAGGTTGTAATGAATTTTTTGTATTTTTTTTTACTTATGTTATTGTCCTCAGTGTTACTTTCATTCTTACCTTTTTTGAGTAGGTTATCAAATATATTTTTGGGTGATCTAATTTTGTTTATTCTTGATATCATATCTGCCGCAATGTTTAGTTTTCCTTCTATGAATGTGATATAATAATCATATTCATTAAGTAATAGTTTCCAACGTTGGAGTTTAGATGTTCCATTTAATGGGTTGTAAAGTAGGTTTTTGTTATCGGTTATTATTTCGATTCTTTGATTAAAAATTATTGTCTTAAAGTATTCAAGGCATTTTATTATAGCTAAGTATTCTCTTTCCATTGGTGGATAATTTCTTTGGGTGCTGTTGAATTTTCCACTTTTAATTGCTATAAGTTTACCATCTTGAGTTAGTAACCCACCATAAGCATACTCTGATGCATCAGTCTCCAACTTAAATTCTTTGCCTATAGTTGGATAGTGTAAGAGCGTCGCCTTTTTAATTTTATTAAATATTTCTTTAACTTTATCTTCATGTTTGGAATTAAAATTATATTTTTTATCTTTTAATAATTCTGTGATTTCATGCATATCGTGACTAAGATTCATAACAAATGGCCTAAACCAATTTAGGTAGCTGATGAGTTTTTGAAGTTGCCTTTTTGTTTTTGGTATGAAAGTAATCATACTTTCTTTTATTCTTGCTAAGTCTGGTTTGATTCCTTCTCCAGAAATAATCATTCCTAAGTATTTTATCTCTGTTTTGAAAAAGTCACATTTTTCGAAATTAATAGATACGTTGTTTTCAATTAGATGTTTTATTATACTTCCTGGGCGTGCCCGCTCGCCCTTTACCTTCTTCTTTAGTTTTATGTATACGCTTTTCAAAAACCATTATTTATTTAAAAAACTTTCTTTTTAAGTTTAATCTGAAACATCGGAAACCAATAGATTCCCTGTTTGATGTTTCAGATCAGTGACTACCTTACCTGTCACGACAATACTTATTAAATGTTTCTCGTGTTCTTCTTTGTTTTTACTGAAAATTATAATGTCGTCAAGATAAACTTTTATAAATTCAAATTTGTGTAATAATTTTTTCATTGCTTGTTGGAATGCTTTGGGTGCATTACACAACCCAAAAGGCATTCTTAAAAATTCATATTGGCCTAATGGCGTGATGAATGATGTCTTGGGAACATCTTCCTCTTTTACTTTGAGCTGATAGTATCCCGTTCGTAAGTCAATGCTTGAAAAATACTTACAGTCTCTAAATTGTACAATATCGTCGAATATACTTGGAAATGAATAATTGTTTTTAATTGTCACCTCATTTAGCTTTCTATAATCAATGAGTAATCTGAGACTTCCGTCCTTCTTTAAGGTTGAGAACGCAGGAGAAGAGTAGACTGAGTTGCTTTGTTTAATAATGTCAAGTGATAATAGACGTTTAATTTCTTGTTTGAACTTTGTGTATAGTGCGTATGGTATAGCATATGGTTTTGCTGTTATGGGTTCCTTATGTTTAAGTTTTATTTCAAATGGTTCTACATTTATGGTTCCAAGTGTTGGATTCTTTACTTCGTATTCTTCTAGGAAATGTATAAATCGTTTGCTGAAAGTGTTTTCCATCACATTAAGTTCTACTTTGTTTAGTAATTCTTTATCTGGATCTTCGTTCCAAATATTTTTGCTTTTATCTGATAAGTCGAAATTGTTTTTTCCAATATTTAATTTTTTATTTTTGAAATTAATTGTTACATTGTACTTGTTTAAGAAATTAATTCCTAAAATTATTTCTTCATTACTGTTTTCTAGCACGCCTGCTTCAATAGAATAAGTGTCTTTATCACTGCCTTTGAATACAAATGTTAGATCTGTAAATTCTTTGATGCTTAAAATATCACCATTTGCAAGTTGGGCAGACTGGGGAGTTTGTTTATGGATTTGTAGTTTGAGATTATGGATTAACTGACTGTTCACATAGCATTTTTCTGACCCGGTATCTATCAATACTTGTATTTCTTTTCCTCTAATGATGATAGGTAACTTAATTATATTGGTTGGATATTTACCTGTCATAAAATAAAAGATTTTCATCAAACTCTTTATTTATTTTCTTCTGGCCTCTTGGCCCTCTTTTGCTTCTCTCAGCTACCATCCATGCCGTCCCGCCGTGCCTTATATGCTTCTCTTTCACCAATCAAAGCAGCTTCTCCTTTTAAGATCTTAAAGGAGGGACCAATACCATTCGTCCCAACCTCCCCTTCTTTAGCTCTTTTCAGCTGGCTAGCATGTCTTCTTGTCAGTTTACCGTTTCCCAATCTAATCTTGTAAGTGTCTCTGCCTTCATCTTCTATAATCTTGCCATATTGATTATATTCATCATCCATCTTACACTTTCTGACCTCATTTCTAAGGAGTACGATTTGGCCTGGCATATATTTTTGCAACCTACTATTCCTACTATCAAATTCTTTTCTATAGTTCATTGCATTGTTAAGGACTGTTAGGTGATTTTGCTCTTTATAAGCCTCATTAGGAGACATACCTAAGGCTCTGTGCGTCGTTTGATTGTATTTCTCAACTATCATGTTCAATTTATTTCTTAGTGTTCCTGATGTCTTCTTAAGTCCATTTCTTAGCGTTCGGTTCATACGTTCCACCCTACCATTGCTTTGATGGTAGTATGGAACACTGAATTGATGGTTTACCTTATTTTCCTTGCACCATTTTTCCACCAATCTATTGGAAAACTCTTTGCCGTTGTCGGTCGTCATGTTTTCAAAGTCAAATTCCTTTTTTATCTGTTCTAAAAACTTTATGATATTCGATGGGTCTTTTGTTTTTATTGGTCTAGCGTATACCTTACGTGTAAAGTAGTCTATAAGAACAATTATCCACACGTTTTTCGTTACTTCCATCAAATCCACGCCTACTCTCTCTCCCGGTCGCTTGCTCTCAATATAATTGCACGTTTTTATGTTCTGTTTGTCTTTTATTTTACACACTTGACAATTGCGTAATATTCTTAAAATAGTATTCTTTGGAAGGTCTATGTTTTCACACTTTAGTAAACTTTCTTTTATTGTTTTTCTGTGTGACATTTCTTCATGATGTTTTAAAACCATTTGTTTTGTTTCATCTGATATATTTTTATTTAGTATTTTGTTAACGCTTCGGCTTAGAGCATCTGCTCCTATTAGATCCTGTCCTTTTTTATACTCTACTGTAAAATCAAATCTATCAACTCTCTCTAACCATCTTGTTAGTCTTCTTGACCCGAATTCTGCCTTTCTTTTTATTTCTTCTAGAGGTTTGTGATCTGTTACTAAGACAAATTTCTTTCCTTCTAGGTAATACCTGAATTTTTCCATCGCCAATAAAGACGCTAGGAATTCCTTTTCAGTAATTCCGTAATTTTTCTCATGTGATGTAAGGCTCCTAGATATGTATGCAATGGGTAAATTCTTCTGAATCAGCACTGCTCCAATCCCTACATCAGATGCGTCGGTTTCTAACCTAAAGCTACCTTTCATGTCCGGTATTGCAGTCTCCAAGTTCTTCAACCACTCGGCTTTAACATTTTGAAAGCACGTCTCTTCTGCATTAGTCCATTCCCATTTTCTATCTTTCTCTAATAGCTTATATAGTGTTTTCATCTTCTCAGTCATGTTTCTTATAAACATTCTATCATAGTTCACAAGACCTATGAATCGTTGTAGTTCTTTTTTACTTTTAGGTGATTTGTAATCTGTAATTCCTTGTTTTCTATTCAACGTAGGCGTTAATTTGTTTTTCTTTATCATATAACCTAAAAATTGTACTTCTGTTTTAAAGAAGACTCGTTTATCAATATTTTCTTTTAATCCATACATTACTAATCTTTCTTGTACTTTTCGTAAATTTTCAAAACATTCTTCCTCTGATTTTCCGTAGATAAGAATGTCATCAATATATGATATACATATATTGCCTACTAGACCTTCTAATATAATATTCATACCGCGTTGAAAGATAGAGGGGCTGTTTTTGAAGCCCTGTGGCATTTTCGTGAACTGTTTTAACTTATTATTCACTATGAAGGCCGTCTTTGCTCTATCTTTCAAGTCTATCGGGATCTGAAAAAATCCATCTTTCAGATCTATGATGCTGAAATAACTAGCATCTCTTAACAAACTTATTAACTCGTTTATTCTTGGAATGTCATAGGAATCAATATCTACTAACTCATTTAATCGCCTTAAATCTATACAGAAAAGTAATTTTCCGCTAGATTTTCTGGTTAGAACAACTGGGTTTAGCCAGTTAGAAGTACTGGGCTCAATAATTCCCTCTATTTCTAATTTTTTACATAACTCTTCGAACTCCATTTTATCATTATAGCTTCTAATGGGTCTCGACCATGAAACCGGACCCTTGTTTTTAGTCTCAATACTGCAAGATACTGGCATTTTCTTTGTTTCTCTTAATAGTTTTACCATCCGGTTAGATATGATTATATCTTGAGCGTTCTCAATTATATAGAATTTTTCAAATATTCTTTTTGATCTATATTCTATTTCTAAGAATAATGACTTATCCGCATAAATTTCGTTATTTGAAACCGTACTAAACTTTTCATTCTCGTTTATTAGTTTAGAATCCGGAAAGGCCTTTACTAGAAACTTAGGTAGTATCGACACACTAGCTCCGGTGTCAAATATTGTTTCAAATTCCTTACCGTTTAGGTGTACTTGGTCTTTGTCGACCAAATTTTCACTCTGCCGGTTATTAACTACATTCACTTTTGGCTTTTCTGGACAGTTATTGCTATAATGTCCGTACTTAGCGCACTTGAAACATTTAACTTCTTTTAATTCTTTCTTTGGTTTAATATGTTTAACATCAATTTTCTCATTTTTAATGCGCTCGTATTTTGGTCTTTCCCCTTTGTTGCCACCTTTTTTGCTTATAAAAGCTTCACATTCTTGCACTCTCTCTATCGCATCACTTAGTGAAAGCTCTCCGGATAGAAATATAATTTTCAGATCTCTCGGAAGCCATTCTGATCTTATTTTCTTTAAGACAACTTGTTCTGGCAAGCTTCTAGCTTTTGCAAACTCCACTAATCTTTCTAAATAATTACTCCACTTTTCTCCTTAAACTTCGTAACAGATTCCAAGCTCTTCTCACTGCAAAATGATACAACGAACCTTTTAAAATCTTCCCAAGATTTTTCTAATTCGTTATTTACTCCTTTTTCATAAAATGTTTCTTTTAATTCCCTACATGCTCTGTTAACGTCCAATTGCATTTGACTCCTAAGTGACCTACTGTTGAATTCGTCTATACCTTCCAACATGAAGAGTTCTAATTTAATATCCTTAGCCAACATGTTTCTTCTAAATATGACATTTTTATAATCAGTCGGTCTGTGATACTCTTCCTTTATTCCTTTAAAGTACTTTCTGAGCTCCTTAGACTGATCTTGTGCATTATCATATGGGACTTGGTTCCCATGGTTGGATATTTGCCTGTCATAAAATAAAAGATTTTCATCAAACTCTTTATTTATTTTCTTCTGGCCTCTTGGCCCTCTTTTGCTTCTCCCAGCTACCATCCATGCCGTCCCGCCGTGCCTTATATGCTTCTCTTTCACCAATCAAAGCAACTTTTCCTTTTAAGTTCTTAAAGGAGGGATCAATACCATTCGTCCCAACCATATTCAAGCATGTATTAGGTTCTTGTATTATGTTCAGTTTGTTTGAGTCAACATAAGTTGTTTTGTTGTGTTTCTGGTCTTCATATCTTTTCTTTAGAGTGAAGCAGTCCCTTTTGTCGTGGAAAGTCGATTTGTGGTAAGGACAATATTTGCCTTTTGTTTTGTTTTTTGGTTCAAAAATTGTCTTACTTTCCTGAACTAAAATCTCCTTTTCTTTTACTTTCTTTTCATTTTGTTCGATTGGTATTAACATGTTTTCTATGTCTACCAGGTATTTAAGTGTGTGAACCATGTCACTTATTTGATGTTTAAGTAGTTCTAGTCTAGTCTCTTGACCTAAATTTTAAAGAAGAGTTCTTCTTGCTTGTTGTGTTGTTCTTTCGCATTTAATTTTGTAATATGTGCTAGCATCAAGACTTCCTTTTGAATAGCTTCATAATATTCTGTGATTAAAAAATATTTGTTTTGTGTAATATTCTTTAGGTTTAAATAAATGAAATTAAGTTTGTCCGGCGTGTACTTAAGGCCGAGTATAGAGTCCATGATTACATCTATTGAGGTACTTTGGTTAAATTGTTTAAAGATGGTGTGATGCACAATTGAGTTTAGTACAGCTGCTGCTGCTTCGTTGTTCCAGCTGCATTCTTTGATAGTCTGTCTGAAACATTCGATCCACTGGTCTACGTCTTGATTGTGAATGTCTACAAGGTACTGCATCTTCTTCTTGAGCTTGATGGAAGTGTTTGGTACTATTACTTCATACTCAAATTCTTCAAATGCATTTCGAGTGTTGATAGCTGGTAGCTTTTGAGACTCGAACGTCGACAATGAATTCAATATGTCGAAGCCCCGGGTTTTCATCCCTCCTCTGAAGTACTGCTGGAGGAGTGAGGGATGAAAAGATTCTTTTAATAAATTATTTTTTTTGTTTGTTTTAAAAAATTGTACCATATTATTTATTTAAAATTGCTTAAATACTTATTTTCTTAAAATCGAAGCTGATTGGTTGGTTGATTTTAGAAAATTTATTTGCCCATCTGGCACAAAGAGATAACTTGGATTCAGAGGCTTTTCTGACTGTGCAGAAATTGGTAAACAAGAAGTAGATGGTGGTAAGAAACAGTTGGTGGTATCTAATGCATAAGTTTTTAAGGTGCGGATACCACACTATCGATGGATTGAGTGGCTCGAGAATCTATTCGTTGATTGATTTGGAGTCCGGATACCATCAGATACGAGTGAAGGCTCCTGACCAATATTTAACTGCATTTCACACAAGACAGGGCATTTATGAGTGGAAGAAAATGCCATTTGGTCTTGTAAATGCGCCGTTCACATTTCAGAAAATTATGAATTACGTACTGAAAGAGTTTCTTTGGAAGTTTGTAATCGTCTATTTAGACGATGTAATAATTTTTTCAAAAAAGATAACTGATCACAAAATCCATTTAGAAAGAGTTTTGAAAAGACTAGATGAAGCAAAGTTGAAAATTAACTAAACAAAAAGCAAATTTTTAAAGTGTAAGATTGAATATTTAGGTCATGAAATTGAAAATAACAAGGTAAGGATTCCAATTAAACAAAATATGAAGGTATTAGAATACAAAGTACCTTCCACACTAAAAGAACTGCAAAGCTTTATTGGTTTTTGCTCTTTTTTTCGTAAGTATATCCCAAATTTTAGCGAGGTAGCTTGCCCTCTTCTTGATAAAACCAAAAGAACAATTTTTCTATGGGTGATAAGGAAACAAAAAGCTTTGAATTGTTGAAAGATAAGATTAAAAATTGTGTGGAATTAGAGCTCCCAAACATGACCAAAAGATTTATTATCAACACAAATTCATCAGACAGGGTAATTGCAGGAGTTTTGCTCCAGGAATACGATAAACAGCTGAGGCCAATATTTTATATCTCGAGAAGATTAAGTAAAAGTGAAGAGAATTATACGATTAAGGAAAAAGAGTGTTTGGCAATATTTTGGTCGGTAAAACAGTTTAGATGTTATCTGTTAAATAAATTTATTATTCAATGCGATAATCAAGCATTGTCTTGGCTCATGAAGCAAAAGGACTTAAAAGGAAGGTTAGCAGGATGGGTGATGTCTCTCCAGGATTTAAACTTTGACATTCAATACATACCAGGAAAAGCAAATGTTTTGGCTGATTCGCTGACAAGAGCGGTTGATTTTCCAAAAGCAGAGAATGTCTGCGCGATCGAAGTAGAAATGAGCAAAGACAAAGGAATGACAATAATCTCTAAAATACACGAGGAATGTGGGCATTCCGGGATTGAGATTACATACTTAGCAGTATTAAATCGACTAAAATACAAAGGATTATACGAGGACGTGGTAAGAGCAGTAAAAAGTTGCTCCACATGCAAAAAATATGCAGACAAAAGAATCAATCTGCAGAAATACAGAATAAATTTAGTAGAACCTTTTTTTAGGATATCGGTGGATTGTATCGGTCCTCTACCAAGAACAAAAGGAAAGAAAAGGTTCATTGTTGTTGCTATTGACCATTTGACCAGGTGGGTGGAATCTGAGGCGATTGAACAAAAAAGTACAAAGAAAATTGCATGGTTTTGAATTAAAAGAATCTTCTGCCGCCATGGAATACCTTCCGAGATTCTTAGCGACCAAGGAAGAGAATTTCAAAACAAAACTGTGCGGAATATTTGTGAGATTATGGGGACAAGGAAAACGTTTGCAAGTGCCTATAACCCGAAATGTAATGAGGCAGTTGAAAGATGTAAACGCACGTTGATTCATAAGCTAGCTAAACTCTGCAACGGAAACTGGAAGGAATGGGATGAATATCTTGATTTTGCTACGTTTAGTTATAACATTTCTCCCCAAAAATATGGGTACTCACCATTTGAAACAATATACGGAAGAACACCTGAACTATGGGCTGACATTGAGACAAAAGAGAATTATACGGGACCCCTGAGGGTAAACGAAGAAGAAGGAATAATGATTGAAAGAACAAAAGCGGTCAGAAAAATAATAGTTGAGGATATCAAAGAAAGGAGAATGAAGGAAATGGAAAAAATTAAAAAGGGAATTAGTGTAACAGATCTGAACATTAGCGATATAGTACTAAAGCGAAGACAGGAGCCGGGAAGGAACAAACTAGAAGACAAGTGGTGTGGCCCATTTACCATAGTTGCCAAAGGTGAAAACGGAAGCTATACTGTAAGTGATTTTAAAAACAAGTTTCATTATATGAATCGAAAAGACTTAGAATTAATGAATGAGGTTGAAACTGAAGACATTTGTTTGCCGGAGGAGGGGAGTGTGTTGAATAGTAATATATTTACTATTTTAAGTATTTAATAATTATTTCCTAATTTAGTAAATTATTATTTATTTATAAAAAATACACCCCCAAGTAAGGATGAGCAGTTGAAAGATGTAAACGCACGTTGATTCATAAGCTAGCTAAACTCTGCAACGGAAACTGGAAGGAATGGGATGAATATCTTGATTTTGCTACGTTTAGTTATAACATTTCTCCCCAAAAATATGGGTACTCACCATTTGAAACAATATACGGAAGAACACCTGAACTATGGGCTGACATTGAGACAAAAGAGAATTATACGGGACCCCTGAGGGTAAACGAAGAAGAAGGAATAATGATTGAAAGAACAAAAGCGGTCAGAAAAATAATAGTTGAGGATATCAAAGAAAGGAGAATGAAGGAAATGGAAAAAATTAAAAAGGGAATTAGTGTAACAGATCTGAACATTAGCGATATAGTACTAAAGCGAAGACAGGAGCCGGGAAGGAACAAACTAGAAGACAAGTGGTGTGGCCCATTTACCATAGTTGCCAAAGGTGAAAACGGAAGCTATACTGTAAGTGATTTTAAAAACAAGTTTCATTATATGAATCGAAAAGACTTAGAATTAATGAATGAGGTTGAAACTGAAGACATTTGTTTGCCGGAGGAGGGGAGTGTGTTGAATAGTAATATATTTACTATTTTAAGTATTTAATAATTATTTCCTAATTTAGTAAATTATTATTTATTTATAAAAAATACACCCCCAAGTAAGGATGAGAGATAATAATGAAAATAATGATTTATTAAATAATAGTGATTCAGATACTTTATTAATTATTTAAAAAAAAAAGTGATTTAACCTTTCCACCTAACTTTTAAAATAAGATTTTAAATAAATCATTTGAATAATCTCAAAATTTATTCACTTGAACCTTCCACCTCTCTTTGTTTATCCTAAGGATATAACGAGTAAAATTAGAACTTATATTTTCTACTAGTATATTGTTACATCTTCTAAATTTTATAAAAAAAAGTAATTATAGAACCAGAAATGTATCATACAAATTGCAAAATAGTCGTTATAAATATTATTGCTTGTATCTCCGTAAGTTTTCGGAGAAGAATAAATAAAAAAATTAAGTGTATTTTATTAATTGGGAATTTACAATATTAAAGTCCTGTCCGGGTTTTTTTATATATAAAAAACTGTTTTTTATATATAAAATATTTATATGTATAAAACAAAAATTATATATATAAAAAAATCCGGACAAAAAAATTTATTAAACTATCCTTAAAATGATAAATATGTTTTTATTATTAGACAGTGATTCAGAAGAAGAAAATTTCTTTCTCTATAGCAAGGAGTGGACCAAAATAATAAACAGAATGAGCAAAACACAGCTTTGTGAATGTTTTAGAATGTCTAAAAAAACATTTTTGCAGATATTTTTTTATTTAAAGGATGATCTACAGGTAACCAAAAAATCAAAGCAAAAGCTATTAATATTGCTTTATTATATAGGCCACTCCAATACATACAGAGAAATGAGAGAGTTGTTTGGGTTGCCCAAATCAACAATAAACGATATAGTTCAGGAGATGACTGGGCTGCTATTCAAGGTGGCCCGGTCAAAAATAAAATTACCTAGCAGTACTGAATGTGAAATTCTAAGTGAAAACTTTTTGGTACGCTCTTCTTTAGAAAAGACTGTCTTAGCTTTAGATGGCACTCATGTCAGAATTAGTCGCCCAAAGACAGATCCTGGTGTTTTTTATAATAGAAAAAGTTTTTACTCGGTAAATTTTTTGTGTTGTGTGGATAGCAGCTTAAAGTTCAGGTATATAACCTTTGGATTCGGCTCTTCGCATGACAGTCGAATCTACAGAAACTCGGCATTGCTGAATTATGGCAAATTTTTACAAAATTTAGGGTATCATATTGTAGCTGATGCAGCTTTTAGATCTTTTCCAGGTGTTTTGACAAGCAACGCGGAGGATGATGACTCATTAGAAAAACAAAGGGTGGTTGTGGAAAACGCTTTTGCATTACTAAAAGGCAAATTTAAAAGGTTTAGCTCTTTGTTATACAACGGTGATAACGAAAAAAACATAAAACTATTTATTATATCATGTTTTATACATAATCTACTAATTGATTTTAAGGAACAATAAACTATTTTAAGCTGTTTTTTATAATAAAATCTAATATAATTATAATTTAATTATTTTTTTTAGTATTTATTATGGCCTCCAGTATCTGATCCAACTTACACTCAGTATCTCCTAGGCGCTTTTCGATTACCTCAAGTCTCTTATCGTAAACTCCATTATCAGCTATAGAGAAGTCTTTCTTTTCAGATTCTAATTTATTTACCAACGCCAAATATACTTTTTTTTTGATCGAGGAAATTGAGCTTTCTTTTTTCTTTTCATTGGATTTTTTCTCAAAAGAACTGTAATCAACATTTTCAGCTTCGGACTCTGTTGTAAAGATAGTTTGATTGTGATTAGATGGACTATTGGTTGTCCAAACTTCATCTTCTTTATATTGTTTTGGAGTATTATCTTCGATACCTATTTCGAAGACGTTTTCGGGAAATATTTGAAGCTTACCAGGGAAAGTTGAGTCAAAAACATCAAAATAGCACCAATATACCCTGGAATTTCCCGAAATGTTCATTTCTGCTTTTGCTTTTCTGTAGTTGGCTAATAGTCCATTATATTTTGTTTTTGCTTGTTCTTTACAGTTTGGAAATCCAAGTTTTGATGATATATCATCCCAAAGTTTTGAAAGCACTTTTGGCTTGTTCTTATTTGCTTCAAAATTCACATTTATTGCAGCACTATGGCGCAATTTAATCAGTTCAATAGTTTTCTCTTTATTCCATTTTATAATACTTTTCATTTTTATTAAATTTATATATATATAAATATTTTTTATATAGTATTTACCATATATAAAAATCTTTTATATATAAAAATTTTTTATATATAAAAAATAACTAAAAGGAAAAGAATGCTTAATAGAGAATCTTAAAGGGACATAAACAGTAAAATAATTTAATATTTGTTTATAACACAATTTATTGTTCTTGGGGCCTGTCAACTGCAAACTATAAGAAAGTTACAAGAATTTTTTTTTTTTATATAAAAAAATCCGGACAGGCCTTAAATATAAAAAATAAACAAATAGTCTCTTTTTAGAACATATTAAGATTAATAATGCCTCGAAATACCATAGATATAATGTTTTTTGAGCATAAATCTAGAGATAACTTTCATCACTTAATTTATTAGTATTTATTTTTTAAGTTTTCTTTTATAAAATGGATGATATAGTAATTCTCTGTTTTAATATTTTACAGAGTTAAATAATTAAAAAAATGCCTTTTTGTATTAAACTAGGGATTTGGGTAAATTTTGTACATAAAATCTTTAAGATGTAACCTTTGGATTGTATTTTGATAACCCAATTTAAAAATATACAAATAATAAATATTTTTTCTTCAATATAAGATGTTTATTAAAATATCTTAATTTATAAAAACTAAACTAAAAGCATATAATTTGCTTTCTATATAATTTAATTGAGAATGTTATTTGGCGTTTTCCTAAAATACACCCGAATTTTGTTTCTGATTAAATATTATACAAAATTTTATGATTTTTTTAAACTTTTGCTATAAAAAAATTATAAAGTATATAACATTGTGAATAATACTTTAAAAAGAACATCTAATAACAAGATTTAATGTATAAAGGGTTGTTAAATTTTACTTAACTTTTGTAAAAATATTACAAACAGTTTTTTATAACTTTATGTCTTATGCCAACTTTAGAATTTGATAAAATAATATGAAAAGCACAAAGCTTAAATTTTGAATATACATAATTTTAAAAATAAATTAGGTCTTTAAATTTAAATTTTGGATATTTAATATATAAAAAAACAAATCTATCATTGTTCAAACCTAAAAATATATATTTTAAATTTTATTTTAACTGAAATCCTTTATAATCAACTCTAAAAATTTTTGATAAAATACTTCTTCAAAGTTTTCTTCAGGCATTTTAAGAAAATCAATTTCTGTGTTTTCGGCATTAGTTACTTTGTCGATTTCATTACTTAAAATTATAAATGAAAATTTGTTACTTGATAGAATACATAATCTGTTAATATCTGAAATAGATATTATTTGCAGTAATTTTCTAGGAAACTTGTCTAAATTCTGACTTGATTGAAATATTTTTAAATCAATTTCATCAAATTCATTCTCGAAAGTAAGATAATTCAACGAACAAAAAATATCCAAATTTATTTCTTTCCTTAAAAAGGGGTTCCTCATATTAGAAAAAAATAAGAAATTGCAAAGAGTAAAGCATCTCAATTCTTTCCAAAAATTGACATGATACTTTGTCAATAAAACCTGAATCATCATTTTAGTGCTAAATAAAAAATTAAGAAATGTTTTACACTTAAAAACATCAATCTTATTTTCCTCAGCATAACATTTTTGAATCTCTTCTAACATTGTTTTCTTTAAAAATAAAAATTTAAAATATAATGTCATTCCAAAAAAATGAGCTCTTTTTACAAAACAAAGATCTTTTTCTGTATTAAAAACTTTAAAAATCATTTCTAGTTCTGGAAATAAAATTTTAAAACTAGGAATATCTGTAAACTTAAAAAAATCATAAACACTAAATTTGAGAAACAATTCAAAATGATTTTTTTCAGAGCTTATTTCATATTTTTTGATAAGGTTTCCATATGTTCCTGAAAAATATGATTTTAACTTATTTCTATCTTTTTTTAATAACGAAAAAAATTCTCTTATATTTTCTTGTATTTGTATAAAAGCTTCAGATATATTAAGGAAATTTGATCGAATCAAAAGCTCCTCTGTCTGTTCTTTAGAGTCTTCTACTAAATCAAAACAACATAATTCTTCGTTGTATATAATTTTTGAACATATATAAGGAATAGTAATAGAAAGTTCATAACAATTTTTACCGATTACATGCGAATTTGCAAAACATGGTTTATCAACTAACATGGAATAGAAAAAAGCAAGATTAAAATATTCTTTTGATTCAAAATCAATTTTCAATTTTTCTAAATCTATATCAATAGAAACAAACAATTTTGACATTTTACTTTTGTGGTTTTGAACTAAAAGTTTGTGATTTTCTGCATATTTGATTCTTAAATTTATAAACTCTTTTTCTAATAAATATTTTGGTATGTCTGCAGCAATCACTTTTCTAACCATAAGTTGTTTGTGTTCTTGATTGTCTCTTGTTTCATTGTTGGTTTCTTGTCTTTTCAATATAAAATATTTATCTGATTTTTCATCTCTAACTAAACGTTCTTCATCTCCAATAAATGGGATAGTTAATAAAAACAGTGGAAGGCTTCCTTCGGATTGATAAATGATTTCTTTGTCTTTTTGTTTTTCATTATGAAGATCTATTAATGCTTCGGCGGCTTCCAGCTCCTCCCCTATCCTTTGAATTTTAAATCTTTTATCTATCTCACTAGAATCTGAAGGCGAACAACTTCTTTTAATCGCGGAAGAAAGCAACGCTCTTAATTGTAATAAAAATAGCATGTTATAAATTTTATTTTAGTTTTTTATAGATAACCCGATAAGAAATTTTATCTTTAAAATTAAATACAGATAAGATTTAAATTTCTAAAAAATCTCCAATTTGAATCAATTAAAGCTTTTAGGATCTTTCTATAATTGTAAAATTAAAGAACTAAAGCACTAAACTAATATATTATATTTAAAACTTGAAAGGAATTCATGTTGGTAATTAAAAAAATTAAAGAAGATATCTAATAAATTACAGATGTTATTTTTTGAAAAGATAAAATATACAATAACGTTCTTTAAATAAAATTAGCTTGTTGGTGTTTTTTGTGCAAAAAATAGTAATTAAATTACTATGATTATTGTTTTACAAACTTTTAAATGTAAAAAATTGTTTTAATTTTTAAAGTTTATATGTCGTAAACGATAAAATTTTAATATTTCAAAATATTTCAAAAATTTTTAGACATAAAAAATATATTAAAACCTTAATTATACAAATTGGATGTGAGGCGCCCAACACTTTCACTGAAGAGTATTTCTTAGAAACCATCATTTATTCAATAAAAGTTTTTTATATTTTTTCTCTTTTAAATCAAACCAATCACTGTTTGATTTATACCTCTAAAAATGGAAACTACTAAAAGAGAACCATTGCATCCTAACAATGCTTATTGAAATTACGGATAAATCCACAGATTAGATATAAAAACATAACTTTTGATTTAAAAATATAATATTATACAATAAATTAAGTGTTCTTAAATCGAATATTTAGAGTTTCCAATTTTTGGGTATTTATTAGATGTTGTGATTTAACAATGAATTTATATGTAAAATAAAACACTTTGCTATAATGAAGTTGTATTAGAATTTTTAAATAAAATATAAGGGTTTGTAATAAATTGCTAACTTAATGGTATAATAGAAATATGCTTGTTTTTTTTTTGTTGCTTGGGGATCGGAAGTACATACGAAGATCTTTGCTATACCCTTCATATAATATATTAATATTTATTCATAAAGAAACATATGATAAAATATGTTTTTGCATAATTAGGTACAACCCAAATTAATGCGAGTCTTTTGTCTCCTAAAACGCATTCTCTTGTACTCTATTTATTGCCTAGGTATACCTTATCTTGCGAGCTTTGATTACAGGATATACTCTTGTTTTAATATTGTTTTGAGGGTTGTATCCGTATTTTCATTTCGAAGAAATCATCTTTAAACAATTTTTTAGACTGATGTATGGCTTAATAATCCATAAATCACTTTTTATTCGTTTAAGGATACACTTTTAAATAGTTTAAAGATTTTCAAGCTAATTCGTATTGTCAGCTAAGATTTTATTTAGGAGATTAATTTTATGTTAATTTTCGCTTAAAAGATAGGAATAACATTGCAATAGTGATAATTTTTGGATGAGAAGGCTATAAAAAGAATTATACCATAAATAGCTTATTAACAATTTTACCGTATTAAATACTGTCATTAACCCCTTCTCTAGAAATACTTATTGCTTATAATTCGATTTTTTGAATATTTGTTTAGTGATATAATGTCGATATATTTAAGTATTATTGGGAAGTCTTAGAAAAAAAAAAGAAATTTTCAAAACACACACACATTTCTTTAGAAGTATGTCTGGTTTTACTTGTTTTTATAAGTCTGAAAATATTTAGTTATCTGTTATTTTATGTAACTAAAATTATATTTACATCAAAAAATGTGGCTTAAATATTATTTAGGTATGCATTTGAGTTAGAATGGAGTCTAAGAACTCTATTTTTAAATTTTCAAATTAAAATTTACTTTTTGTATTATGTTTGATTTTTCTAGTAATTGGGTGTTATTTTAATTTAAATATCATTTATAATAATTTTAACTATCTTCTATCATTTTTTTAAAAAATAATTAAAAAACATAAACACTTTTAAATTTAATTACAATCATTCTCAAGTATCTTTTTAGAAAACAAATATACGGAAAAATTAAAACATTTATTTTGGGTATATTTCTATTAAAGTGATTTTATATGCTAAGAATTACTTCTTGATACTTACATAATCATATATAAAAAATAGTTTACCCCCTTACATAAATTTTCTTGATTTTGAAAGTGTGTGTTTTCGACCTAATTTATTTCATTCAGATAATTAAATGTTTGAGAATTTTATATTTACTAAGTTTTGCTTCTAGATACTTTTTAAGAAGAATAGTTTCAAACAATTTTAGCTTGATTTTTTAGATAAAACTTTATTAGATAAAGTTATAATTTTATAAATCAGTTGCTAAGTATATTTTAACATTAGATTATAAAATCACCAAGAATTTTATTCAATCTCACTCTTTTTATTTTTTTACTAAATATTATGCTTACAAGGCTATGTGCTGTCCATTTTGCTATAATTATTTATATTTTTACTTCAAAATAATTATCATAATACTTTCATTCTTACCATTTTCAAATTTATTTTTTCTAAATATTTAATCTTCGCAATCTAGTTTAATTTCAAGATTGAATCTATTTAAAACTAGAAACCTTAAATTTTATTTAATCGAAAATAGTTAAAACCTTTATAGTAGTTTTAATCTGTCATGTGTTTCTTAAGAAAGTTTAAGCAAAGTAAATTTTCTTTTAAAAATATACTTCACTTCAACTTTTTAAACATGAAATCTAATTATTTATTTTGTCCCTTTTAATATCTAGTTTCAATAAGGTATTTTACCTTTATTTTTGCAAAGTGATTTATAAATTTTTCTTTTTAATATTAGCATTTTTAGAAAATTTAAAAAAATATATTTTTTTATTGCTTAAGGATAGAAATCCTACGGAGAAACACCTTAGGATTGCTTCGTTGGTAGATACTATTTGAAAAAATTATAATCCTTAAGTTAAATTAATTAAACAAATGCTCTTTTTTTAAATTGTGTTGCAAATAAAATTAAAAAGAAATTTTTTTTAGCGCTAAATTTCAGAATTTAAAAAATTTCATCATTTATTGTATTATTTATAAACATTTTTTTAATACAACATAGTATTAATTTGATATATTGTTAACACAAAACATATAAGCATAGTCTATTTAATAATATTTTAAGTTATATTTAAAAGTTAAAGACTTTTTAATTTTTTAAAGAAGTAATAAAATTTAATTTCAACCAAAAAAATTTTACATCATAAAATTTTATAAAAATAAAAAAATAATTTTTATGGTAAATTATATATAACATAACATAAAATTTGTTCTTTAAGTAAGCTTAAACTATTTTAATTGTCATATTACATGTGTTTGGTTGTAAAATAATAAATACTACTCAAATTCTAAGCCAAGAACAATACTTTTTAAAATATTTTTTATCTAACTTTGATTTGAATAAAATTATATAAAAAATTTTATTTAACTAAAATCTTTATTTACCATTTTCATAAACTTAATATAAAAAATTTCTTCAATTTGTTCATCAGTCAAAAGAGAATAATTTAGTTCATCAGCCTTTTCTCCAGTTTCTTTTAAAATTTTATTAATCAATAAACCATACTCCATTCTATTTTTAAAAGAACAATTAATTCTTGAAACACTAGGAAAAGATATTATTTTTGTTATCTTCTTCGAAAAATAACTAGCATTAAATTCAGAAAAACTAATATTTTGTTCAAATTCTCTAGGAATTATTCTAATATCTGGGTAGTTAATTAAGAAAAATGTATTAAAGTTTAAATTAGATCTTAGATAAGGATTAGTTACTTTCAAGAAAAATATAAAATTGTAATACAAAAATTTGTTGTATTCGGGTAAAATAAATTCATGATAATTTGTTAATAGCACTTGGATCATCATTTTGGTACGAAATAAAAAATACGCAAATGTTTTACATTTTAAAATATCAATCTTCTTCTCTTTCTCATAACAATTATTCAATTCTTTTAACATTATATCTTTTAAAACAAGAAACTTAAAATAAAATGACATCCCGAAAAAGTGTAATCTTTTTGTAAAATAAAATGTGTTCTCTTTTTCTATAAGATTTAATATCATTTGAGATTCTGGGAATAGAAATCTAAAACTAGGCATGTCATTAAAGGAAAAGAAATCTTTTACACTTAATTTGAAAAATAAATCGCTATGAAAAATTCTAAATTTTGATTTAAATTTATGAATCAAATTTCTATAATTTTTCTCTAAGTATACTTTTAGCCTGTTAACATCCATTTTAAGATCTGAGAAAAAATCTCTTATATTTTCTTGTAATTTTATATATTTTTCATTTATAATCTTAAAATCAGAATGTATTAAGTTTCCACTGTTTTCTTCACTAACATAGAAATCATTTAGACTGCTTCTAGTAATTAGCTGTCTATATATTCTGGGCACAATTTGATCTAATTCAAAATCTTTTACATGAAAATCAACTTGGTTAATATAAGCAAATGGATCAATCAAATTTAGGTATAAATCCTTTAGGAAAAAATACATTTTTGATTCAAATTCAAGATTTAACTTATTTAAATTTAGTTCGTTCGATTCAACACATAAAATTATTTCTTCTGCTGGAAATTTTTTCTTAATTTGAAAATTTTTGTTGTATTTATCTTTTAAGTGCTCAAACTCTTTCTCCAATTCTGATACCATTTCATTTTCTATTTTCATTTTTTTATATTGTTTACCAATATTTGGTTTATCTTGGTAATTGTTTTCAGTTAATTCTGGTTTTTGTGTGATAAAGCTATCATTCAATTTATTCTTCTGCTCATTGTCTTTGCTTAATTGTAGATCTGATAGTGAATTTTTTGTTCTTTTGATTTTTAGAGCATCTGTTTTCGCATCATGTCCTAATTCAAGTAGTGCTTGTGCTACTTCTACCTCTTGCTTGGTTTGTTCTGTATCTTTAAAATCGGTTTCTATTGAATCAGACGACGAATGCTTTCTTTTAACCGATGCAAAACATATTCTAATGAATAACAACCATGCTACCATATTGTATTTTAATTTTTTATTTTATTTCTGATAACGCGGCGATAACAATATTTTTTATTTTTCTAACAAATTATAATAAGTTTGGTTTTAGTCAAATCTAATTTTAAGAAGATTATGATTATAACTTAATTCAAAACAATATTTTTGATGATCCCTTAATCAAAGTATAGACTAAAGCAGTTATTAATGAAAAGAGAATAAGCTTATTGTTTATAATACTTTTAAAAAACAATCAAGAAATAATTATTGTATCCTTATCAAAAAAAATGTAATTCTTACAATTTTCAATTCTAATACAAGTTTACGAATATAATAATTTTTATTTTAAACATCATAATGTGGAAATATAATAATCAGAAACAATAAAAAAAATTAATTACATTTATTTTCTGTTTAATAATTTTAAATACCTTTAGTTTTTAACCTCTTCAAAAAAGCGAATTATTAGATAATTTAATAATTTTTTAATCTACAAATTTATTAAATGTTCATACAAAATTATTTATTTATAAAATTAAAAGAAATTTTTTTATTAACATAAGTAACCGTTAACTTAATTAAATATTTTATTTTACTAAATTTTATAAGTAAATAAATAATATTTTTATATCAAATTTCGGCTGAAGTAAATTTTAAATCTGGCGGGCATGGGCTTTTTAGCGGGAAAAAACTACCCCATATTTTTCAAAATGACAAAGCATAATAATAAATAATAAAAAAATATTAAATCAGTTTATTAAAAATTAATTCCATTAAATAAACGAATAAGCTAATCCCGTTTTCATCTTGTAATAATCTTCTTAATTCAAATCCTTTATCAGTATTTAAATATCCTTACTTGTTTTAAAATTTCTTCTCCTAAAGAATTTTTTTAGTTGTGACCAAATTGATTCTATGGTTTGAGTGTTTGCCCCATTCAGTGGATTTACAAAATTCTTCTGATGATTTACACACCTGTGACC
The DNA here is from genome assembly GCA_020423425.1 of Chrysopa pallens. Lineage (NCBI taxonomy): Eukaryota > Metazoa > Arthropoda > Insecta > Neuroptera > Chrysopidae > Chrysopa > Chrysopa pallens. Next base: position 9,596,708 of record CM035597.1, on the reverse strand, counting down.
GAATTATTTATGTTTTTTAATAAAAAAAATGTATGTTTTTAGTTTATCTGAATATACTTCAGATTCAGGCTTGATGTACTTAAGAATATATTTTCCTAATTTGTTTAAAATTTTTTTTTTCTGATTTTACTTATTCTTAGCTCTTTTGTTACACAATCTATGGCCCCAAAAAATATTAAAGTATTTTTTTTCTTCCTCGATTATATTTTCTAACAGAAAAGAATGTTTCGTCTATTTGAACCAGATGATATTTTCCTCCTATTTTGTCGTTATAATCATATTTTAATTTATTAAAAAATAATTTTCTAATATTTTTAAAATATTTTAAAATTGTTGGTTTTGTTAAGAAAGGAAAATTTACAGTTTGTTTAAGTGATAACTCTTGTATAAAATAAACTATCAATTGTAGTTGTTTGATTATGTTTATATTCGTTTTGAATATACTACACAATCCAGTAGTCTTAACCTGTTTATTGCTACCATTACACCTAAAAATAAATTTTAATCGATCTTTTATCTCTTTCTGGGTCATTGTTTTGTTGCAATTTTGACAATCGATGTCAGAATGTAGATCTAAATGTGGGATATAATCGTATAAGTCTTCTTCTTTCTTAATGGTATTTTTTAATAAATTTATGTATAGTTCTTCATATTTTATCTTTGTCATTTTAAAAAATAAGGGGTAATTTTTTTCCCCGCCAAAAAGCCCCCTCCCGCCGGATTTAAAATTTACTTCAACAAAAATTTCTATTCTAATTATTTATTAAAATAAAATAATCTCTACACAATTAATATTTTAAGATTCATTCTTACAGAACTTAAAGAATATTTATATAAATCATGCAATTCTAAGAAACAGAATACATTATTAGAATCTTATATGGATAATAATAACCACGTCACAAAATTGAATTTCTTTTCTAAGTAATTCATTTGGATTCTGAACCTTAAAGAATAAATATAAATATGAGAGTTTTAAATAAAAATAGGGTTTAGTAAACAATATAAATATTTTTATAATATTAAACTAAATAGTATTTATCTCCGATACCTGAAATCAGGTAATGATTTGCGCACACAGAGCAAATACAAATATATTTATTGTTTTTAAGTTAATTATGTAAATCATTTAAACCCAACAATATATTTTACTATTATTTTTATAAAACCTGGCAGGGCTGTGCTCAGTGCAAAAAAAGAACCCTACACATGTGTTAAATTCTTTTAAATAAAAATTAAAAGTTTTATTTTTATTTACTTCCTTCATTTCTTTTTTTTTTGGGATAAAAAATAATTTTTTAGAAGTTTTAGTTCTTAATTTTTTAAATAATTTTATATTTAAAAAAACTTACAATTAATTATGTTATAATGTAAATATTATTCTTCCTTCCAAGAAGGAACAGAGTCCCTTTAAGGTGTATAACTTATAAAGACTTTATGTTGTTTACTTTATTTAAGTAATTGCTTCTATTCTTCTGTAAGAAATTCTTTTCCATAAGTGAAATATTTTTTAATAAAATAAAATAAATCAAATTAAAACTATATTTTACAATTATTATAAACTTGTAATACTATATAAGAAGAATAAAAATATAATTTCATTGCATAAATCTAATCAATAATATTCCACACTCTTCTTACGTTATAATTTACTCAACTTAGTATCCATTATAAATTTACTTTTTTAATTTAAAGTACATTCCTAAGATATTTTTTATTTTAATAATTAAAATTTTTTTGATTTAGTAATTAAAACTTAATTTTTAAAAAGTTAAATATAAAAATAAAATTCATTTTTTAAAATCAATTTTAAGTAAAAAAAATATTTATTTAAATAAAAAACCTGAAACATTTTTTAAACCAGTTTCACAAAAAAAAACATTTTTTAACCAAATAGAAAGAAAATTTAACATGTTCGTCTCAGACATCTTCGAAAAATTGATATGCCGCGAGATAATATCCTCAAGAGGCACCCCAACAGTAGAAATAGAGCTACACACTCTGATCGGTGTATTCAGAAATAGTTCGCCAATCCCTCATAGATCAAATATGAAACTAGCAATAGAAACGAAGAACAGTGTTGAGAACGCATTGTTCAACATTAACCATATTTTTGCTAAAAAGCTTTGTAATTTGAATATAGAAATCACAAACCAAAAAGAGTTAGATGAATATCTTGTTAACGTGGATGGAACGAAGAACCTTGTTAGGTTGGGGATTAACACAATTTTTCCTATCTCTATCGCACTTTGTAGGGCAGGTGCGGTGGCTAGTAATCTTAGTTTTAGAGAGCATTTGAGTTATTTAAGTAAATTAAAAATGAAGATACCCATTCCTATTTTTACAATGATATCAAAAAAAGAAGGATTCGTAAAAGAAAAAAGTTTGTTTGAAGATCTTTGCTCAAAAAATCCAACAGATTTTAAAAGTGTGTCAATTGGTTTTAAAAGAAAAACTTTTGATTTGGCTTTGAAAGAAGGATTTAATTTCTTTTTAGATCTAAAAAAAGTGTTGTATTCCAAATACGAGAAACAGTTTATAAACGTGTCAGACGAAGGAAGTTTTTATGCGCCGGTAGATGATTTAAAAGAAGCACTTGAAATACTCAAAGAGACTGCTGTCAACCACAGTTACGAAGATTATTTTTTTACAGTTAAAGGAGATTTCTTTCCAAAAGAGGTAAGTAATTTTGATATTAAATTCGTACAAACTAATAAGAAATTAGAAAGAGATACTCTTTCAGAAGAGAGCCATTCCAAATATTTTATGGTAAAATTTGATAAAACTGGCACAATTTCTACGGCAATCCAAAAAGTACAACAGGCCAAAAAGAACAAAAGAATTATTTGTGTTGGATCATCCCAAGCAGAGACAGAAGACACCTTTTTAAGTGATTTTTCTGTGGGGATAGGTGCAGATTATTTGATTGTAGGAGCACCCTGTCGTGGTGAGAGGGTTAGTAAATTTAATCAAATTTTAAGAATAGAAGAGAATTTTTATAAATAAAAAATATTAATTTATTTTATTCATCATTTATTAATTTTTCTATTTCTAAGCTAATTTTATTTATTTTAAAATCAATCTCATTCTTTCTTTCTTCTAACACTTTTATCTCATTAAGTAATTCATAAGACTCTTTTTCTTGATTAGATTGGTCTTCTTTTAATTTTTCTATGATTGATTCAGCAAAGGTCTGTGTATTTTCGTATAATAATTTTAGTGATTCGTTTATGAATGATTGTCTTTCTTTGAATAAGTTGTTTAGTTTTTCTGTAAAAGAATTCATGCAAATTTATAAAATTATAAATTTATAAAATTATAAATTTATATTTTTATGATTTTTTATGACTTTATGATTTTTTATGATTTTATGATTTTGTGTTTTTTTATTTTTTATTTTTTATTTTATTTTTTATTTTTTATTTTTTATTTTTTATTTTTTATTTTTTATTTTTTATTTTTTATTTTTTATTTTTTATTTTTTATTTTTTATTTTTTATTTTTTATTTTTTATTTTTTATTTTTTATTTTTTATTTTTTATTTTTTTATTTTTTATTTTTTATTTTTTATTTTTTATTTTTTATTTTTTATTTTTTATTTTTTATTTTTTATTTTTATTTTTTTATTTTTTTATTTTTTTATTTTTTTATTTTTTATTTTTTATTTTTTATTTTTTATTTTTTATTTTTTATTTTTTTATTTTTTTATTTTTTTATTTTTTTATTTTTTTATTTTTTTATTTTTTTATTTTTTTATTTTTTTATATTTTATTTTTTTATTTTTATATTTTTTATTTTTTTATTTTTTTATTTTTTTATTTTTTTATTTTTTTATTTTTTTATTTTTTTATTTTTTTATTTTTTATTTTTTATTTTTTATTTTTTTATTTTTTATTTTTTATTTTTTATTTTTTATTTTTTATTTTTTATTTTTTATTTTTTTATTTTTTTATTTTTTTATTTTTTTATTTTTTTATTTTTTTATTTTTTATTTTTTTATTTTTTTATTTTTTTATTTTTTTATTTTTTTATTTTTTTATTTTTTTATTTTTTTATTTTTTTATTTTTTTATTTTTTTATTTTTTTATTTTTTTATTTTTTTATTTTTTTATTTTTTTATTTTTTTATTTTTTTATTTTTTTATTTTTTTATTTTTTTATTTTTTTATTTTTTTATTTTTTTATTTTTTTATTTTTTTATTTTTTTATTTTTTTATTTTTTTATTTTTTTATTTTTTTATTTTTTTATTTTTTTATTTTTTTATTTTTTTATTTTTTTATTTTTTTATTTTTTTATTTTTTTATTTTTTTATTTTTTTATTTTTTTATTTTTTTATTTTTTTATTTTTTTATTTTTTTATTTTTTTATTTTTTTATTTTTTTATTTTTTTATTTTTTTATTTTTTTATTTTTTTATTTTTTTATTTTTTTATTTTTTTATTTTTTTATTTTTTTATTTTTTTATTTTTTTATTTTTTTATTTTTTTATTTTTTTATTTTTTTATTTTTTTATTTTTTTATTTTTTTATTTTTTTATTTTTTTATTTTTTTATTTTTTTATTTTTTTATTTTTTTATTTTTTTATTTTTTTATTTTTTTATTTTTTTATTTTTTTATTTTTTTATTTTTTTATTTTTTTATTTTTTATTTAATAAATCTTTCTTTTTTTCTCACTATCCTTCTTTAACACTTCATAATCCAAAGAAAACAATGCTATCCTTTGATTAGGTACTGGTAAAACAGATTCATCAACCAAAGTAAGTGGTTTAGAATTAACCTGATAAGCTATCTCATTAATATAATCTCTTGGTGGAGGAGGTACAAAATGTCTTCCTATCTTAGTTTGGAGTGCTAATTTTATGTCATCTACTGTTATTTTGGTTCTGTCGCAGTGTTTGGAGTACATCTGTGCATCTAATAGTATTGAAGTAGAGTATTTGTAACAATATTCTAGTAATTGGATTAGTACTTTTGGTTCACATTCTTCTATTCCTAATGAACGGAGTATTAATGAGATTAGTTTTGCTTCTCTTGGGACTGAATTTTCTGGGGACATGGTTAAAATAATTAATGAATTAATTTATTATATTATTAATTTTAATATTTTAAATTATTTTTATTTTTTATTTTTAAGTGTTTTTATTATTTTTTAGTATTTTAAATGAATTATTATTTTATTTAATCAATTATTTTTATATTTATTTCATTTTAAAAGAATTAAATTATTTTATTTTTTATTTTAATATTTTAAATTATTTTAGTATTTAAAATGAATTATTTTTATTTTATTTTATTTTATTCTTTATTTTTAGTATTTTAAATGAATTATTTTAATTTTATTTTTTAGTATTTTAAATGAATTATTTATTTTATTTTTTTGTAGGTTCAATGGACAAACTTCACTCAAAAATAAAAAGTTTAAGCACTTTAACACTAGAAGACATAAGATTCATAGCAGAATCAGTGACAAGCATTTTCCTGACAGAAAACACAGTTCTAAACATCCAATCCCCTATCAAAGTAGTAGGTGACATCCATGGCCAATTCGTAGATCTTCTCTCGATATTCTCCACTTGCGGTGAACCACCTTTGGTTTCTTATTTGTTTTTAGGTGATTATGTAGACAGAGGTCCTAGATCCTTAGAAACCATTTGTTACTTGTTTACTTTTAAGTGTTTATACCCAAATAATATCTTTTTACTGCGCGGTAACCATGAAACAAGAGAGATGACAAAACAATATGGCTTTTATGACGAAATAAGAAATAAATTTAACAATGTATACGTTTGGCGAATTTTCCAAGATATATTTGATCTACTGCCATTGGCAGCAATCATTGATAACAGGTATTTTTGTGTACATGGAGGGATCTCTCCTCAAACAGTAAGCTTAGATGTAATTAGAAGAATTCCCAGGCTAAGTTTTTGCCCAATAACAGCAGATCTCATTTGGTCAGATCCAGATAATATCAATGGGTTTCTTAAAAGTTCAAGAGGGTCAGGGTATTTGTATGGTGAAGATGTATCTCAAATATTTTTACAAGTGAATGATTTTAGTATGATGATACGAAGCCATCAATTAGTTTTTGAAGGGTACAGGTTTCATTTTAGTAATGAGAATGTGTTAACAGTGTGGTCAGCACCTGATTATTGTGGTAGGTGTATTAATCATGGGAGTGTGTTAAGTTTAACTGAGAATCATTTTATAAATGAGAATAGTTTTACAATATTTCATTCAAGAAAGAAGAAATAAAAAGATTGATTTATGTTTAATAATTGTAGAATAAATCTTACTGTTTTTATTGATTTTTAGTGGTTTATTACTTAAAGAAAATACCTTTGATTTGTTTTATTTAAATACTTTATTTTTTACTATGTGTCCCTTTATTCTTTAAAGTCACTTCATTAAAAAAAGATAAAAAATAAAGTATTTAAATAAAACAAATTATTCAATTTTAATGTTTCAAATTGTATTTAATAAAATAATTAATTTTCTTTGACTTTTATGGCCAAAATACTAAGCTAAAAAAAGGAAGTCATTCCCTATTTGACTATAAAAAATTACCCAAAGAATTATAATAAAGATAAAATTTGTTTTTTTAAAGGTAGATTGAAAGAAATTATGATTTAAAAATTATTTTTAAATTTCTTTAAATTTTCTCTCTTCCTTGGTTGGAAAGAAATAAAAGTATATAATAAAAGAAAAATGTTTTTTATTTCTATTTTACCCTTATAAAGTCATGTATTAAAGTTGTAAAAATAAAAAGGTTCTTTATGAGAACAGAAGGACGTTAAAGTTCCTGACAATATTTTATAATTTAATTTAATATTTTTTAACCAACCAATACAAATATTAAAAAATATTTAATATTTTTATAAACAAATTTAATAAATAATTTAATATTTATTTCAATAAATACAAATATTTAATAAATAATTTATTTTTTTAATATTTTTTATAAGTTAAAATTCCCAGCAGAGGGTGGTACATTAACATTAAACACTAAAAAATTCTTAATCACAAAAATATTGAAAAGAAGGAAAAACTTGGCAGGTAAAGTAATCAATGAACTAAAAAACTTAATAAGACCAATAATCCCAAAGGAAGCTTTAAGAAACCTTAACCCAATGATACAATTAACCCCAATCTCAAATAAAATACTAAAAAGTAAAGCATATAAACTCCACACACAATATTTTCTATTTATTATTACAAAAAGTAATTCATAAATGGGGTATTTGCTTAAGAATACTAACCCTGCTATTATTATATATAATACTAATAAGTTGTTTAGAGTGTAATATAAAATGTACAGTGCTAGGATGTCTGTTAAACAGCTTAAAAAGAAGAGTGTCTTGTTTAATGAAATTTTCATTATGGCTTAGTGGTTTAATTTTTATTTAAGGAGGATTTTTAAGGAGTTTTTAAGGAGAATAAATATTAAATAAATTAAATTAAAATAATAATATTTTAATAAAATAAATATTAAATAAAATAATAAATAATATCATATTTAATAAATAATATTTAAATAAATAATATTTAAATAAATAATATTAAAATAAATAAAATATTTATTATTGATTAAATTAAAAGAATAATATTTTAATAAAATTTATAAAATATGACATATTTAATAAATTTTAATGATTTAATTAATATTAAAAAAAAATTCTATTATTAAATAATTTAAATAATGAAAGAATAAAAATGAATTATTTTTGGTAAATTTAGTATCGTAACTGCGGTGGCGCCGGATATTTTGTTTATTTAAGTTATTTAAATATAAAGACTTCATACTAGTAGGGTTTATTTATTAATTTTCCTTTTAAAGGAAATGTTCGAGACTTTTTATTATTTAATCCACCAATAATATTAGATGGCACACTATACTCTACTCCCTCTCCAACAACTCTCACGTTTCTGACACTTACCCATGTTTCAACCTCATTCTTTAATACCTTAAGTATATTTCCATTAGCTTTGACTCCAATTACTCTGTAGGGTCCTTCAAACTTATTATCAAGTTTATTAGTAATTAGTTTTCGTATCATTATTACTGATCCTATGTTGATTGGTTTATTCAATACTCTTTTCTTATTTTCACTTATTAGACTTTTTCTTTTTTCCTTCAATTGCTCGTCATAAAGTTTTTGCAAATAATCCTTTACTTCTTGTTCACTTAAACTCCTCCATTTCTGTAATGATAACTCAGGTATTTGTTTAGATGTACGATTAAATGTATAGTTTAGATTATTCTCTGCTTGTTTGATTGTTTGTTGTAGTGATAAGTCTCCTTTGCTTATCCGTAAGACGTTAAGTATTGTTGAATTTATCCTTTCGGATATTGAGTTTGCGGTTGGCGTATAACCTGTTGCGAATTTTTGAGTAATTCCTTTCTTTTGACAAAATTGATTAAACTGTTTAGAAATATATTGTCTTCCTTGATCGGTTAGTAAAATTTTTGGAGTTAATGAGAGTTCTTCTAAATATAAATTAAATTTATTAATTAATGTTTTTGTATCAATGTTTTCAATTACGTATAACTTACTGTATCGTGTAAAAATATCTGAAATTGTTAAAATAAAGAATTTCTTTCCGTTTAGATATTCCTTATCTGATAATGGTCCGAGTATATCTGAAGAAATTTTCTCAAATGGATATTTTGCTATAATGAAATTCTTTAGTTCACCATAATTTACTTTATAGTTCTTGTTTTGTAAACATTTGATGCAGTTTGAACAAATTTTAATAGTGATGGATTTCAATTTCTTGTTTGTAAAATAATCCTTAAAAGTATTGTATAACTTGTTAGAACCAGGGTGTCCTAACTCGACATGTAACTTATCCGTTAGTATTAATAGCTCATCTTCAGTAATACTGTATTTATTATTAGAATTTAAGGAGAGTTTGAATTCCTTATTGTTGATACCTTTGATAATAATTTCTTTTTCTAAACTAAATATTTGCTCAAATATTACTAGTTTTTCTTTTACATAAAAGTTGCGACTAAAGTAGTCCGCTGCTAAATTTTTACTGCCTGCTAAATGAATTAGTTGATATTCATACTCTTCTAAAATTAACTTCCATCTCTGCCATCGGCTTGAAGATAGATCCTTAATGTAAGTTATATTTAAGCTATCTGTATATATTATTATAGGAGAGTTAAAAAGTAATGTCTTAAAGTGTTGTAATCCTTTTATGATTGCTAAGCATTCTTTCTCTACAATCGAATATTTCTTTTCAGAGTTTAGTAGCTTATGACTATAGATTCCTACTATTTTATTTTTCTGACATATTACACAACTTATTCCTATGTCACTAGCATCTGTATACATCTCAAATTGTTCTAAAAAGTTTGGGTGTGCTAATAATAGATTCTCTTTTACTGTGGCGATTATTTGATTAAGTTTACCAGTTTCTTCTTTAGTCCAGTAGTATTTATGGTTGCCCTTAAGTTTATCTGTTAGTTTGCTTAGCATACCACTTAAGTTTATCACGTAAGGTCTAAACCAGTTCAACAGTCCTAATACTTGTCTTAGTTCCTTTAGAGTTTTGGGTGAGGTGTTGATGTTATTTAGTTTCTTTATGGATGTTTCGTCCGCTCTAATTCCTTTGTCGGAAATTTCCATGCCTAAATAGTTAACTGATTTTTTTAAGAATTTACTTTTATTCCAATTTATTGATATTTTATTATTTTTAAAAATTGAAAATATTTCTCTTAAATGGGTAAGGTGTTCCTTTTCGTCTACTGAATGAACTAATATGTCGTCTAAGAATATCTTCACGTATTCCAAATGCCCTAGCAAGTTAATCATTGCTCTTTGAAAGGTTCTAGGAGCATTCGATAGTCCGAAGGGCATCCTGAGGAATTCATATTGCTGGCCCAGGATGACAAAAGAAGTTTTGGGTATGTCTTTCTCAGCAACTTTTATTTGATAGTATCCGCTTTTTAGATCAATTTGTGAGAAGACTTTGGCGTTTCTCAAGTCATATACTTGTTCTTGTAGGTTAGGAAATGGAAATGGTTCCTTAACCGTTATCTTATTAATAGGCCTGTAGTCGATCACTAGGCGTATGTCTCCTGTTTTCTTTCCAATGGGAAAGGCTGGCATGGCGTATGGAGATGTGCTTTTTCTTATAATGTTTTTACTTTTCAATATTTGTATTTCTGCCTTTACTCTGCTTCTTAGTTTAATAGGAACAGTATATTCTTTTTTTGAGATAGGGTTACTGTGTTTTAGGGGTATTATATGTTCTACGTTTGGTATTTCGCCTAGTTCTGGCAGACTATTCTTTGTTTCGCTTATCAGATTGTTGATTTCGTTTTTATCGTTTATCAACATGCTTTTGTCAAATATCATATCTTTTATTTCGGATGTTACCTTATCCTCTAAGTTTAGATTGTTATACTCTATTACTTGTCCATTTATTTTAATGTTCTCTTCCTTTATGTCAATTACTGCTTTATGCTTTCTTAAAAATGAGTATCCTAAGTTTAGCTCAATGGGAAGTGAGTCCATGATCAAACACTCTATGTTAAAAATAAGGTCTGGGAGTTGTTCAAATTCCAACTTTATTTCTGTGCTAAAATTTATTGTCTCTTTGGTATTATTTGCCATTTGAATTATTCTTGGAATACTTATTTTATTTACACTTAAATTTAATTCCTCAACAACTCTTTTTGAAATTAAGTTTTCGCTTGATCCGGTGTCAATTAGGCAGCTGACCGCCCTGTTATTAATTTTTCCATTCAACAATATCTCTTTAGTTGTGTTCTCTTGTATAACAAATCCCTTGTCAACATTGTCTGGGTTGTTATTTGTGTATTTTTTTTCTTGTTGTAAAATTTTTCTTTATTGGCTAAACATTCACTTGTATTATGATACCTGCTTTTATGGTATTTACACCATTTGCTTTCATCCTTTTTATCTTTAGTAAATCTTTCTTTAAATCTGTTCGGATGATTTCTAGCAACGGTTTGTTCTTCTTGGTTGTTTCTCTCCAGTGTCTCTAGCTTGAGTAGTGTGTTTACCTTGTCAATTATTTCTGATCTGTCTTCTCTTATTAAGTAATATCTTTGTTTCTTTGTTAATGCGTTATCGAAGTACGATTGTATCTCTCTCGGTGTGAGTTTGTCTTTTTTGTCTAAGCATGCATTGGCCATATATATGTATTTGTTAAAGTCTGAATAAAATTTTGTAATTGTATTGTAATTAATTGTTTTTAATTTTCTTAAAATTCCGTCGTAGATTGAAAAATCTTCCTTAGGAAATGTTTCCTTAATAAGAATGTCAAAGGCCTGATCTGGATCTGTGGCATGTTCTATCATTGGTTGTAATGATTCATCAATTAATGTTCTTAAGAGTAAAATGGCACATTTGTTGTCTGTTTCGTTTAGTTCAAACAGATTTCTGACTTGTTTTGTCCACGCTATGATGTTTTGTGGATCAAGTGAAGCAAGTTTAGATATGGATATTGTAGGTCCTTTCATGTTGTTGACTTTTGTCTCAAAGGTGAGTTCTGTCTTTAGAGACATCTCTGACATTCTTTTCTCAATGGAAGCGAGTGATGTGGCTATGTCTTGTGATGCAATAGTCTTTAATCCTTCAGCATTTGAATTCAAAGTGCGGTGGCGCCGGATATTTTGTTTATTTAAGTTATTTAAATATAAAGACTTCATACTAGTAGGGTTTATTTATTAATTTTCCTTTTAAAGGAAATGTTCGAGACTTTTTATTATTTAATCCACCAATAATATTAGATGGCACACTATAGTAACAATACCTATAAAGTCTATCACAACATATTTTTGGCAGAAATAAGTTAATATTAACATAAAAGCTTTCTTCGCTTTACAAAAAAAGGTATTCCCTTCATCAATCACTTTAATTCATTTCAAAATAATAAGCTTTATATTTAAAATAATAACATCCTTAGGTGAATTTTTTGTTGTCTTAGGATAAGAAATATGATGTTGTATAAGTATAAGGACCCGTTTTTGTAGGAAAATTTTTTAATAAATAATAATAATATTTAATTTTAAACATAAATAAAAGTTAAGATCTTCTTGAAATTACAGATATTAATAGAAATAAATCGCAAACTTTACAATATTTGTAGAATAATGGAGTATGAAAGATTAATTTTTACTGTCGGTATAGAGAAAAATAGTTTAACAGCTAGAAGAAAATTTTCAGGCAGATACAAATTTAGAAATGCAGTAAAATATCAGTTAGGACTTGCGGAGGTTTTTTAGCTAAAAACGCACTTTTAAACAAATCATGCTGCTAGTAAATTTTTGGTTACAGGATGTCCAGTATAAAAATATTAAGAGCATCTTAAGAATCAGTTCACCTACTACAACAAATAGGGTAAGTTTTTTAAGTGAAGTATGCAGTACTATCTTATTTAGGATCAGTTCGGATTATCGTAGAAAAATTAAAAAATATTTTTCTAGAAAAAATAAATGTTAAAAATAAGAAAATATTTTTAACCCATGAAAGAGAACGAAAGCAAGAACATGAACAAGAAGACGTATCAAGGAACAAAACAGTTGAATAAATCATTAATTAGTAATTTTTTAACAGATAAGATTATCGTACCTGTAAGGCACGACACGGATGAGATTAAAATTAATGGAGTGAATAGCATAGTGGAGATCGAAGAAGCTGTTATATCCAAAAAACAAAAATATCTCATAGAAAGGTATATCCTGAGATTAAAATGCTTGAGGGTATCAAAATATTCATAAAAAAATGGTATGCAAAAATGTTACCGACAAATAGAGAACCACGCTGGTTGAAATAATTCAAAAATACATAAAACCCAATACTATAATATACCTGGACCAGTGGCTTGCTAAAATACGGGGATTTTCAATTTAAATAATTTAGAGCCTTGTAATTATATTCATTGCACAGTAAACCATTTTCTTGAGGTTGTTAATAGATAATTTAACTGCCATACTAATACTATTAACAGATTCTTTGGCGATTTAAAAAATGATCTTAGAAAAAACGTGGCAGATAATACACTCCTAAGATCAGCCATTTTAATTTTAAAATGCGATATTCTGGGCAAAAGAAAATGTTACAGTACCCTGGTTGATTGTTTTTAAAGAGCAGTATCTAATATTTATTAAATTAATTCATATTTTTAATATATTAATTAATTAAAAAATTTACCCTTAAAAACTGGCCCGTATATTTATATCTCACTGGAAATACATATAACAATTTTTTCTTTGGATGTATTTTTAAAACTTCCTGATTGTTCTTTTCCTGTTTTCTCGACGTCAAATATTGTATAATAAATGAGAGATAAATTTTCTAGTCCTATTTTTTGAGAGAATCAATGTTTTTTTAACCATTTATTAGTTCCATCAATTGTAATTGTCTAAACCCATACTTTTTACCAACAAAGTTTTGATATGATTTACTCTTTTGTGTTCAAATCTAATATCTTTACATGCCGATAAATAAGCCTCCCATTAATCACTGTGCACCATCGGCCCTTCCTCTACATAAACGCTCAATGTTTCTTTAGTCAACGGTACGTCTCAACTTTCTACTTTTACTTGTACATTTTATCTGCCATTCTTTAACATTACTTGCAAACAGATCTTCTTTTTTACTCTTTGTCTACAATGGTGAATTTTGTCTGACTTCACTTCATCTATCTCTATATAATATTATGGCCACCTATTCTAGTATCATAGGCTTTACAGATTTTGCTAACATTGTTTTAAAAACTCAAAATATTCAAACACTGTAGCTAAAGAAGGCCTTGTAGAAAATAAGATCTATAATATAGGAGTTTTAAGCAAAATTCCAAGACAAACTTTCTTAAATCCTTTAAGAGTTTTAAATGTTTCAGAAAATGTTTTTAAAAATTGACCGTTGTGTACAAAACTAAATTTCATACAACTGCTCATATTTCTCTAAAAATCAATTGTCATATTCATTTGACCTTTGACATTTGTAAATTTCTCTTTTAATTTCTCTATAAATTATATATTTGAGATATAATATATCGCTATAACCTCATGCCTTCTTTTCCATTTTGATTAAGATAATATTTATATTCAATTCAAATTTTTATTAAAATATTTCCAAAATTAAATTTTTTTTTAGAATATCGGAAAGTTTTACACATATTTTAAAATTTTATGAGATGAATAAATTATTTTATACGATGAATAAATTATTTTACACAATAAATAAATTAGAATAAAAAAATTTTAATTCAATTTCACAAAAAAATAAACTTTTTAGTTTAACCAAATATTAAGATTTAGAATTTTGAATTATATATTGTCTTATAGTTCTATATAAAACTCAGTATTTCCAAAATGGTTAGTTTAATATTTAACAAAATATAAATAGAAAAGGTTGATCGAATTTAATTTTCCCTCTTCTTTAGAAATAAAGATTTGTGTTTATAATTATGAATTTTAGAGAGACATTTCTTTGTGTTTATTTGTTAAATTAAGAAGGTTAAAACATTAAAAACAAACTAAAAATCTTGAATATGTAAATTTAATATGAGTTATTTTAAGGTAATGGTATTGTTTTCTCTTTATATTTGTTAATTTGCTTAATATGTATGTTAATAAAGAAACACCAAATAAAATTAATAAGAAATCCTTTAATTTTAATTTTAAGGTAAAGGCATTAGATGCTGATAAACACCTTACTTAGTAATAAAGTGTCTTTACATCATCTCTACAACTATGAGACAACTTTTTTTAAAACAAAGATGAACAGTAAAATAATATCCTCTCTCGTAAAATAACACTGAATTCATTAACAAGTTAAGTGAATACTAAAGTTTTATAAAAATACTTAAAAATTTGTGATTTTTTACATCTATTATGATGATCATTTCAATAAATTTAAAGTAAATATTAATTCAAAAAAAATGACAAGATATTTAAAATAAATATTAAACCATTATTTAACAAAAAGTAATAAGTAAAATATTTATGATTAGAATTTGTCGTAGCCCCATACTCTCATACCTGCCGTAAGGTATCTCTGTATAAGAGAGTATGGGCGAGAGGCACCTTTATTGCTTAATTTATTAAAATTATTTATTTGTTTATAATTAGTAAAGTTATTTTCAGGAATCATATTTTAATTAAATTCGCGTATTTATACTTTTTATAAATCAACCAATCATCTTTCAGGATTTTTTGTTTATCCTGGTGGCTTGGAGCAACTACTTGAACACGCTCACGAAGGTAACTAGACACAGCATCACACAGCAATCTAACATTATGGCAAGGTGGGGGAAGGACAGAACAGATGGATTTACTAATACTCTTATTATGTGGGTTACCACAGAATTATATAAATAATAAATTCACTCTTCTTGAAATAATATCTCTAAATATGATTTGATTTTTTTTTATTTAAATAGCAATCACATCTTAAAACTTTGATTAATATTTTAATTATTTTTCTTTTAATCTTCTAAATTTAATTAATATTCAATTTACAATATTTTTAAAATATAAAAGAATATTAAATTGATTTTTTAAATTTTATTTAATAAAATTATGTTAATTTACTTTTAAGTATGAAATAATAGATTATATTGAAAATGTCCTTTTTTAATGAACCTATTCTTTAAAATAAAAATAAAATATAAAAATAAATTAAAAATTAAAAATTAAAAATAAAAAAAATAAGTAAAAAATATAAAAATAAGTAAAAAATATAAAAATAAGTAAAAAATATAAAAATAAAATAAAAATAAGTAAAAAACATAAAAATAAATTCTTCAAATAGCATAATTTAATATTCATAATTCTCTTTTACTACTATTACTTCCCTCTTGTGTTAATAATTCTACTGTCTCTACTAAATCACCTTGTGATTTTTTAAGTGCTTCTAAATTCTTTCTTAAATCAGTAAAACCTATCTTTTTTAGCTGAGATAATTCTTTCCGGTACAAAAGTAAGTAATTTACTGACTGGTTCAAAGATGACTGATTGGAATAAGGTATTGGTTCTGTAAAAATATTAGAAATATTCTCTCCCTTCAAATCTTTTACTCCTTTATTCTGATCCATAAACTTATTAAGAGGGTTAGAAATATCATTCACCATAGAATTCATAAGATTAATCCCACCAGGCAATGCTTCTAACCTAGACATGGCTATATCAGCATTCTTAGCTTGTTGGTTATAATAATTAGTATCATTGCTAAGTTTCCCCATTTCTTCCATAAAATTCTCTGATTGGATCATTTGTCTAAGCTCACTATTTTTATCCATCTCTTTTTCTATAAAATTTAATGGAGAAGTGTCTTTCTTTTGTTCATCTTCTTTCTCAAATATTTGTATTACTTGGGTGTCTATGTTTGGTAATACAAATAAGATATCTTTGTCTTGTAATTGTTTGTTTTGTAGGAAGAGGGAATAAGTGTTTTTAGGGAAGTGTAATTCTTTTTCTATTATTGGTTTTATTTCTGATACTCTTGTCTTTTCTTCTATTTTTACTTTTATTTGCTTGGATTTGTATTTTAGTTTTATGAATGTCATTGGGGGTCTCTTTTGTGTATTAACAAATTTCTTCTTTTTTCTAGAAAAAAACCAATAAAATAATTAAATAATTAATTAAATAATTAAATTAAATAAATAAAATAATTAAATAAATAAATAAAATAATTAAATAATAAATAAATAAAATAATTAAATAAATAAATAAATAAATAAGAAATAAGATATAAATTAAATAAATAATCAAATTAAATAATTAAAACAATTAAATAAATAAAACAATTAAGTTAAATAATTAAATAAATCAAAAAACTAATAAGAAGTAATCCTGAACGGAAGAGATTTAGAAACAGCCATATAATAAAATAAAAAATAAATATTTAATGAATTAATAATTAAAGAATAAAAATTAAATATTAACCCTAGACACCCCAAAAAATAAACACTAAAAAACACGAAACTATAATATGGTTCTTTGTTATATTAAAGTTCAATCATAAAATAAATAATTAATAATCTCAGAAAAAAATCCTTACCATAATTTTGATTTATATTTTCTGTTAAAAAATCATTGAGATTGTTTTACATCCTTAAATATCTTTTTGTTATAAACTATAACATAAATAAGAATATTAATAATTTTAAAAAATATAAATTTAAAAATTTTTTACCCCTAAGAAATCCTCATGGTTCATCTCAAGAAAAATTTAATTAAAGTTTCAAATCAAAAGTCTTTTTATAACAAATACATAAACTCATTATACGTCAGACACCTCATTTCAGGGTCTTTCCCCTCGAGGTCAGACACTTTTGTTTCGCATAAGAGTTTGTTCATCTTCATTTTTAATGTGTTTAATTCTCATTGCATCTTCATCAAATTTCAATTTTTCTTTTCAAAGATAATGACTATATTTCAAACTAGAAAAAGAAGACTTAAAAACAGAATGCCATCCTTCTACGATGTTATTGGTTCTTGGTGTTTGTGGATCTAAACATCACCATAGTGCCATAAAGAAATATATCTCCTGGCGCTTGTATTTGATGTAGTTATGTAATTATCATAAAAATGATCATAAATTACGCTTAACTCGGCAGGAAAATCCAAAAAGTCTCTAAGCTGATTAAATGTTTCAAGAATATAATTATTTTTAACAAAAGCTAGTCCTATTAATGATTGAAAATAATCTTTTATATAGAATTTGTCTTATATAAATTTTGAAGATCAACAGTTTGTATATTCCTATAAATTGCTAGGCCTAAATAAAAAACATCATATTCTTTTTTTCCTAAAAATTACTCAAAATATAAAGAATTATTATTAAAATTGTAAATTGCTCACTAAGCTAAAAAATTTCTCAAAAATCATAGAAATTTCTTTTTAATATAAATAAAAAATCTTGTAAATTATCTATGAATCCAAAAGAAAAAATTGAAATATTAAATTGGGAAATGGTTAAAGAAAATATCAATTGGGAAAAAGAAAAATCTCACTGGAGAATACAAACACGGACACTGAGCATACAAGGACTTACTGTGTATTACTATTGTAAAAACAAAGCTACAAGTGGATGTAAGTCGAGAATGAGGATCGACTTTGACAAGGGAAATAAAATAGAATACATATTCAAAGCTCATGATCACAACAACAACTGTAAATCCCTTCATTTAAAATGGGAAAACAAACAAACCTCCTCTAATGCTAAAGAAAGTATACTACTAGCTTATAATTCTGGTATAAAGAGGCCCAGAGAAATATTCTCGTATTTAAAGACTGTTTTAAAAAATGAAAGTTTTAATATAAAAATGGTGTATAATATACTTGCAAGGCACAAATCGCAAAACCACAGAGAATCTTTAAACTTTACCATTAATGACTTAGTTATAATTTGTAATTTTTATACGCGAAAAGAAGGTGATACTCCATTTGTTTTAAATCTTGATTCTGACTGTATACGAGTATTTTTAACAACTAAAAAATGTTTAAAATACTTTTCAACTATAAAAGACATGCAAATCGATGCAACATATCGTTTAAATATTTACAACTTTTCTATAATTATTATAGGATTTTCAGATACAAATAAAAGATTTATTTGCTGTGGTATTGTTTTTGCCCAGAAAGAGGACAAAGAAACGTATATATGGGTTCTAAAATCTATTAAAGAGTATTTGCTAAAGGAGAATTTAACATTTTCTGTTGAAAATATCATTGCTGATAATTCAGAACAAATTACATCAGCTATAAATTTTTGTGATCCTTCTATAAAGAGAACTAATTGCTGGGCCCATATATATAGGCTCATTAATAGATCAGTAAGGGTATCTAACGAAAGTATAAAAGATTCATTTATTTATGAAATAAAGAAACTTCAGTGTATGACCTCATTAAAGCTATTTAACGAAGGAATAAGATTATTAATCTGTAAATACGGACAGTTTCCTTCTACAGCACCTTTTATAAATGAATTTAAGAAAAAATATTTAGATAAAAATTGTAATTGGCAGGAATCTTATAGTGTATTTTCCCCTTCAACCATAATTCTCTAGAAAGATTTAATTTAAAAATAAAGGAGTCCTATCTAAATTGGGAAAAGAAAAATTTTCGAGAATTTATTGAGATATCTATGCAGATTCTTAAAGATAGCAACAAAGAAGAACCAATTTTACATAATATTATTTACACTTATAAAGAAATGGTTGTTACTGATTTTGAATTTATCGAATGTCAAGTTTTTGAAAGTGAATATATATTTTTAATTAAAAACAACAATAAAGATATTAATGTTGAAAATTTTGTTCAAAACTTTAATCTACGTATTACCACACTTAACGAATTCATTGCTTACTTTAATTCTGTAGTTTTCTTAACCGTTAAAAAACCACTCAAATTTTACACCGATGTTTACTGTAGTTGCTTTAATTTTGCAAAAAATAAAAAATGCCTTCATGTTTTTAACTATTTAAGAATTCATAACTATATGGACATTATTGAGGTGAGTATGATAAATTTAAAGGGAAACGAGGAAGACCAAAGAAAATATGCAAAAATTTTAGCCTAAAGAAGGAAACACAATAAGAATTTAACTTAATTAAAAGGGTAAAAAAATAATTTTAAATAATATTTTGTTTTTATAATCCATAAAATATGCTTAATAATTATTCGGATTTTTTGTTTTAGATATTTGAGTAATTCTCAAGATTTTTAATAAATAGAAAAAAGAAATTACTTAGATAAATGAGTAATTTTTTAGCCAGATAAGCAATTTTTAGATAGATGAAAAGTTTTTTAGATCTAAAAAAAAATTAAAAGATTTTTAAGTAAAATATATGATAAAAAAGAATCGGCCAAATAAAAAATACATCCTGATATTTTTGCGTTTGAGAATTCTTTTTCAAAGGCTTTAATTGCAGCAAATTCAAAATCAGTTTTAATACTTATTAAGGAAGGTATATTTGTCAATGTTTTTAGAGTTCTTATACATTAATATAGGTCTCGTATTTTCTATTTTTCATAAGAATAAAAACAACAGGAAATACATGACAATTTTTTAGAAAGGAAATTATATAAATTTGTTTGAATGGATTATGCACAACACTAAAAGTCCCTTTTATGCATCAAAATAAATTTTATTTCAGCTGAGAAATTATGTATTCAGAATTAAAAATAATATAATTTTCTCAAAAATAAACTCCTCTTGTATTATCCGGGCCGAATCGGTAAAATAACTCTTCCCTGAATGTATAAGATAGGTTATAGGATAGCTTAAGTGTTACAAAAATATATGGTTTGGGGGTTCTTCTCTTTTAATTATAAATTCAAAGTAGTCTGTATATGGGTTTAAAATTTCCGATAGCCAATATCTCTTCCTCTTTGCTCCTTTCAATACTTTATTAATCACACTTCCAATAGATTTAACCATGTTGTCAATAAGTCTTTTCATCTTTTCAATTTTAATTTTTTTGAAAATCTCTTGTCTGTTAGGTTCGTGGATATACGTAGTAATAACACTGAATCTTAAAAGAATTACATCATAATTTAATGAAGATATAACTCTACCTTTACACACCTCAATTGTCATCTCCAATTAATCATCGTACGATTTTTTCTAGAAATTCTATATCTGTAGAAATCCTTATTACAAATCGACATTTCTATTGCTTTTAATGACATACATGGCGATTCGATTAAGAGTCACATAAATATTTGTTTAATAGATCATTTAGTTTTTAATAAGTATTTATTTAACTTTTTATAATTAAATAGTTATTGCTGAAAATTCCGTGAACCAAAATAAGAAATAAATAATATTTAATTTGAGAAATCGGATTTGAAATTTTAAGTAGATAAGAAATTTTTAAAAAATAAACATTTTCAACATAAAAGATCTTTAAGAATAAATTATGGTTTGTGAATAATTAACGAAATATTTAATTTAATTTTATAAAAATTAAAGAGTGTAATATTTTAGTATTAGCTTAAATTTTCTGTAACCAAATCCTGCAAGATAAGGTAGATTTAAACTGTCAATAGAGTGAAGGTGGGTGGATTTTAGCAGGTGAAATGTTCGCAGTATCTTGCGATATATCCTAATTCTATATATCATTGTCAGCTCGCTTGGAACCGACTTATTTAAAAGATAATTTAAGTAAAATGAGGTTTAAAAAGTTGGTTTAAGTTCTTTATTTATTCTTTTGCTGATGACCATGCTGTCGATGGGATAAATATATTTTTATTTCGCCGAGGGATCGCCGAATAAATAGTCTTCGTAAATACTTTTATTTAATTTTTTTGTTGGGTAATTTTTCTTGTCTTCCATCGTCCTTCTCTAATGTTAGGAGTATCGGATTTTCCCTTATAAGCTTTGAAGATCTAATATAATTATTCTTAGATCGTAGTGGTTTACTCCATTCTAAAATAAATGAAATAAATTATTTTTTTGTAATTGAGTATTATAATTATGTATTAACGTGCTTTTTTTCTGGCACGGAACCGGTTTTTAAGTAAAAATTAAAAACATTGTAAACATTTTTTACTACCATAATCTATTAAAAATCCTACTTATTTATCTTCAAATTGTTTTATAGGTTCTACACTTCTTAGCCCATTGAATTTAAGATTACGTCTGTTCTTTAGAACATTTAAAGTATCATGTCTTTTTACGACATGTATAAATGCTCATTCAAATAGGGTTATATGGTATAATATGTTCTTATACAATTATTTATAATTTCTAGATACTGCAATCTTCTATCCTTGCTTCTTTATTTGTTCAGTAAATTCATTTACCAAAAGACTACTAAATTTAATCGAGTCTTGCTTAGTTTACATTGTTCATAATTTCTTTAACCTTAAAAATATTTAAAGCATTAATAAAATATAACATCCGATGTTGTTTTCTCTGAAAATAAATTTGTAAAATAAAATTAATTCTATTTTCAGTGTGGATTATCTTTCTTTTATTTCTTCTCTTATATAAACAGATAAAATTTAACAGCAATTGAAAAATAACAAAGAGATAATTTAATCATTTTTTTTCTTCTAATTTTGTTTCTTCGTTTAATTCATTAAGAACCTCATTTTTTACTTCCTCATTTACTTCGACCTGTTCATTCGCTTCTACTGCTATTGGTTTACCGTCCTTTGTTTCGGTCTTTTCTTCAATCTTATCTTCGATCTTTTCATCCTTATTTTCTTTTTTTATGATACTCTTTTCATCTAAGGACGCTTGAAGCTGTGAATTATCTTTAACTTCTTCTTTGGGTTCAAAGTAAGGTTTATAGTTCAAATTCTTTAAGACAATAAAACTGTAAAGAAAGTACTCTTCTTTTGCTAAAAAGTCATTCTCTTTTTCTAAAATGTAACAACTCAATGTTTCAGGATCGTTCACTCCAACATAAATAAGCTCAAATTCGCTGCCATAAGCCTTTTTCTCGTTTTTTAAAAACGATCTGAAATCATATCCATTTACTTCGAAAGTAAAGAAAATAACCAGATACTTAGAGAATCTTACTCCATCGTTACCAAAACTCTTGTCGATAATCCCAAAATTATTAGTTTTGATCCAAATGTCTCTGACCATAATCTCTAATTTAACATCAAAATATGCATCAAATGCATACGCACTGATATAAGGACCTTTGGTGTACATGGCATATGTCTTTGTTCCTAACCAAATATAGAAATATTCTAACATCGGTTTCCCCTTAAAAGTCTCTTCTAAATTTTCTATTAAGTAATACCAGGCATAAACTTTGTCATCTTTCTCTACAAAGGTAAGCGAATTACCCAGAATTTCTACAAGCAAAGATCCAAGTGCCAATCCAAATTTATTGGTAGAAAGGTAATCAGTGATTCTTAAATTATTCATCAATTTTAACAAATCATTTTTCTTTCTTTCTTCAATGTATTTAAGCAATACCTTGTTAAAAGTATTGCTTCTGTATTCAAAATCTCTAAGCATGGCCTCTTTCAATCCTAATTTAATGAACATGTCAATGATTGGCGGCATAAAATTTTCTAAATAAATTTCCTTCCTTTTTCTTGTACATTTTCTTCTGGTAACGAATACTAAAATTATTAAAGCTATTATTGAGGGTATTAAAATTATTTCCGGGAGTAAAGCTATGACCATGGGTTATTTATTTTTTTTATTTTTAATTTAAAAAGGAGATAAAATAATATTTTTATAAATTCATTAAATTTTCCAATTTCTAATGTTGATTAATTAAAAAAAAAGAATATTTTTGATATGAAAACTTTTAATTAAATAAAATATTGTCAAAAATAAAAATTACATTTTGAGAGAAAGAAATCTTTTCTTAAATTAGAAAGAAAATAGTAATTGTTAAAATTAAAAAATTTTTTTTAATTGTTTGCTTATAGTTTATAATTTATATTTTAAAACTAATTTTTTAAGCTATGAAGGTTTGCATAAGAAAAACAGGATAATATTTTTTTAAATACAACAGTAATCATTCATAATCTTATTGATATTAAAGATTATCTAATCATAGATAACAGAATTTTTACAATTTTTGTTAAATATTTTGATACCAAATTATACAATTGATATAAAATTTTATGACGTTAATAAATGTCTCTAAATTTTATGTACTAAAAAGAATAAGAGTTGTTTATAAAAGTGTCTTTTTTTTAAGAACAGACTTTTTTAAGTGTAAAATGTATTAAAAATTTGTATTACTTGTTTTGTTAAAATCTTTTTGTTTTGTAGTATAAAACTTTTCGGGTAGCATCCCAAAAAAGGAGCGCGGGAAATTTTTGATTAATAAAACAAAAATGGCAAATTAAAAAATTTTCTAATTATTATAAAATTTTGAAAATATTTAAAATAATAATTATTAAATGCTTCATTTAATTATAAAATTTAGAAGATGTTTGAATAATTACATTTTTGATTTGCCTTCTCTGGAAATTCTTTTTCTTACTGTAAATTCTGCGATATAGTATTTCGTTTTAGTGATTTTACTAATAGTTTTATTTCTTTTGAATTTTTTAAATCCTGCCAATAATGACTCTATATTTTGAGTATGCGTTGATGTTTTTTGGGTTTACAAAGTTATACTTATGGTTTACGTAATCATGATACTAATTTTGATTTTTTTTTTAAAAATGATTAATAAGTAAACCATTGATCAGTAAATATCGTAGTTCCTGATACCATATTGTTTATAATTTTAATTCAAAGCTCTTTCTCGAATTTATTTTCAATTAATTCCATAAAAAATTGTTTTGTAAATCTGCATATTCCTCCTAATAATATTTTCTGGTTTGGAACTCTACCCTTGTTATATTTTTTTATTCAAAAATGCATTTAATCTACTTCAACGACAGAATTTTTCTCCAACAAAAATCTTTTTTAAAGATATAAAGTTGTATATTTCGTTTAAACTGTTTTTTAAAAATTTGAACAATTTTTTCTCCGGTATATCTGTTAATTCAGAAATAGAATTAATATTTATATCTAACGCATAATAAAATAAGAATTTTAATACTTCAATGATGTTTTTTGTTATATATTCCTTCTTTATAAAATAAAAATTCTTTTTTTTGTAATATTTTTTACATCTTGAATAATAGTTATAAAAATTTTCTTTTTTAATATTAAAACTTCATTACATAAAGAACCGATTTTATTTAAATTTGTGATTTTTAAGTATTTTTCTAATTGTTCTTTGCTTGCTATCATTCTTAATTTTAATAACTCATATAATTCATCTATGTTTTCTAGATTCATAATTAAATGAAGCATTTAATAATGATTAATGTATAAATTTTCAAATTTTATAATGATTAGAAAATTTTTTTAATTTCCTATTTTTGTTCAATTAACCAAAAACTTCCCGCGCTCCTTTTTTGAGATGTTACCCAACTTTCCTTCATAGGTAAAATATTTTAACATAAATAAAATTGAATTTAAATTATATTTTACTTATCAATATAAACATTATATTTATTTAGTTCTCTGTGAAAAGATATAATCATATTAATAAAATTTATAAAATATTATTCTAATTTACATTTCTAGGTTATTTCTTTAAAATTTACAAGGTAATATTTTAGTATCAAAAGAATTATAAAGCATAATAAATCAAAATAGATAAAATATTATCAAAGATTAATAATTTTACGAGAATAAGTTTTAGTGCTTGAATTATTTTACTATTCAAAAATAAACAAGTTAAAATATTTTAATTCTAAATTAATTAACTAATTAATCTAATCACAGTTTATTTATAAGAGAATTGAAAATGCTTTTGATATAAAAGAGATTTTTATAAATTTAATAAATAAAAGCTTTTTTTTGCTATTATTCTCATTTATAGCAATTAATATTGTTCTACCATGCTTTAAAAATTTTTATCTTATTTTTTGGTATGATATTTTTATTATTTGACATACAAATAGGGAAAATTTAAATAAAATGTAATGATAAGATCCTTCAAAAATAAATTAATATTGCGAAATTAATAATATTAGCAATATCAATAAAAGCTAAACTCTTTAAAATATTAATTTTATCTTTATTTTATTACTTTAAAGAATTTTTTAGCATATAAAATATTATTCCTCTTCTTTGCATTCTAAATATTTTCATTTTAGATTTTTCTTTCTTTTTAATTTTGATTTATTTATACTTTTATAGAAGATATAGAACATTTCTTTAAATTAAATTTATGACATTAATCAAAATTAAAAAGAGAAAAAAATACAAATTAAAGTCATTTTTATTGTAAAAAGTTTTATTGAAAATTAAGATTCTCAAAAATAACAAAATTATATTCATAACCATCGATCAGAAAACCTTCGTTTTCACTTAAAACCTTATAAATTAAATTTTCTTCATCAGATACGCCAACAAATAACAATTTAAATGCACATCCAAATGATTCATACTTATCTGTTAAAAGTTCTTCGAATCTCTCTTTACAAACTGTATGCGTAAAAAAGATAACCAAATATTTACCAAATTTTATACCTTTATTTCCATACTCCCTATTAATACTGCCATACTCGCTAGTTCTTTCATAAATAAATCTTACCATTTTGTCTAAAGAAGGATAAAAATTTGCATTATAAGCGTAAGAATTTATCATTTTTTCTATTTTATAACCAAAGCTTATAGAAATTTCCATTCGAATAAAATAATATTCCAGCATTCTTATAGTTTTTGCTACATTGTCATAATCACAAACTAAATGAAAAAGCGAAAAAAATGTATTTGATTTTGTTTCTGTGACATCTGAGTTAACAACTAACATACTCAAAAAATTGCCCATAACAATACCAAAAGTGTTTGATGAACTGGTTGAATCGATGTTTATACATTTAAACAATTGTTTTAAATCATTTTGGCTGTTTGAGTTAAGATAATTTATTAATTTATGATTAAAACTAATTCTGTTGTATTCATAATAATTGTTCAAAAGTTCTTTAAGTTGGATTGAAGAGAATAAGTATATTATCCTTGGCAAGATTAGTTCTAATTTACTTTCTTTTGTTTTATTAATTGCGTAGGTTTTTAATGATTTTAGTGTAATAATTGAGAAAATTAGGATTAGAAACATTGTTAACTCAATAAATAGAGGTTGCATTTAGGGTTATGTTTGTGTTTCTTTTATAGATACTCCTATAATTAAGTTTACTTATCGATAAGAATGAATCTAGAAAAGATTAATTTAATAAAAGTAAAAATTAAATATTTTCGAGATTCAATCATCTTTACAAAAAAATTGCTTTTTCGGATTGTAAGTTAATTTTATAAGATTTACTTTAATCCATTAATGGTTAAATAAACTAACATATTTAATCTTTAATGTTTATAACTTATTTATTAAACAAGTGACCTATTAAAATTAAAGGAGAAATATAAAACATAAACAACTTAAATAAACATGTGGATTTGTTGTATTTGCATATTTGTAATTATAACAATTTATAAACTTCTTAGTAAGAAAAAAGAATGTGGTAAATCTGACATATTAATACGCAGTTGTATAAAAGAATGTTTGAATTTGTTAAACTTAATAGGATTAGAAAAATTGCTAGATAAAAATTCAGAAAAAATGTTCAGCAATTTAATATTAATATACCACAAAGAGTTATACAAAGATGAAATATTTGATGATATTTGTTATTTATTTGATAGAAATAAATTAAGAATGAAGAACGTGTTTGGAGATGTTTTTTTAAAATTTATAGAATCAATCAAATTTGATCAATGTGGTACCAAGAATTTGGAAATCTTATTAGATGAAAAAGAATTTCCAAAATATCTGCTAAAAAACAAAATAATTTATGAAATATTTTTGACTAATAAAATACTTTATGACAATGTCATAAAGTATTATGTTGAGTTTCCTTTGTTTAAATACAAAAAAGATTTTTTATACACTTTTTTAAATGGAAGAATTGTAAATAGCTTTGACACTCAATTAGAAAAAGAAGATTTGATTTTGCCAGATACAATTATTATGATTTTAGTTAACAATGTTAAATTAAAAGACGTATCTGATTATAGATCAATTAAATTAGCTTCATGTTTATATAACCTTTTTTGTATAGGGGGTGTACACAATGATAAAGCATTTATTTGTTTTCCTGATTCTACTAAAATATTAGAAAAAAATGGAATATTGTCTTTTATTGTTTATAAACGAAATGTTTGTGAATAAAATTTTTTTAAAAAAAGGAGAAATTTATTAACAAATTTTTTACCCAAACACATGCTTTACAAAACAATTTTTGTAAGTTCGTTAATTTTTTTGTGTGCTCTTCTTGTTCTGTTTCTATTTAAAAAATTAGTAAAGAAAAAAACTTTACTTGAAGATTTAAGAAATTCTATTAACGAATGTTTAAAAATATTTTCATATGAAAATTTTATAGATGAAAAAAGTATGCCTTTGAATTTCTTAGTATGCAGGCATATTTTATCGGAAGATCAAACAAATTTAAATGAAATGAAAGAGATTATACTTACTAGCTCTATTAGAAATACTCCGAATAATATTGGAAATATTTTAAGAAAATTGATAGAATGTGTTAAAAGTGAACAGTGCAATAACAAAGGTTTAGATATTTCCATTGATTTATCATCTTTTCCTGAATATGTATTTAACCATCCTATCTTAGAGGCTTTCTTTTTAACTTATAAATTAAAATCAGAAAAAAATAAGGGACCTTGCTACTATTTAACATTGCCAATATTAGATTTTAAAACAAATTTCAAAGAAACTTTGAAAATTTTTAAAGAAAAAAGCAATCAAAAGTTTTCTTTCGACAAAGATTTTGGAGATAATGGAATTATTTACCCAGACAATTTTTTAATGATCTTTAAGAATTCTATAAAATTAACGAAAAAATTCTTAAAAGAGAATAAAAAATTAATAATCGATGATACAAATACCTACAAACTCACATTTATTGGAATAAATTTGGAAAATGAATGTAAAGTATTTAAACTTAAAGAGGTTGAAGAAACACAAGAAGATGTATTAAACATAGGATTTGTAATTTTTGCAATATAATTTAATTAAATTGAGCAAATTATATCATAAGCTTGCCTCAATGCTCGTATCATATTTTCAAGAAATAATCTTCTATCTTTAATTTCATCAGATTCATTTATTGTCTCAGCAATACCTTCTGCCTCATACACTTCTCTAAACAGTGTAGATTGTACTTCTTGTTCAGATTTTATTACCAATTCATTCATAATGGCTTTGGGCACTTGATCAACTACAATTTTTTTGATAATGTTAAAATAGTTTGTTACCAGTGCTTTTATTGTTTGTACTTCTAATAAATCTTGGTCTGTCATATTTTTTGTAATTTTTAAATTTATTGGTATTGGATCAAAAGTAATTTTTGTATTTTTTTCATTGACGATTTCCTCTTCTTTTTTCTCGACTTCTTTGATTGAATGTCGCCAATGATGAAAATCTGGATGTTTAGTGTTTATGTATGCAATGTTCCAGTCTATAAATGCTGATACTAATTTATGTGTTGAATCTGATTTTTCTTTGAAAAGTTTTACCAAGGTTTGAATTATTTTATCGTTAAATATAGGAAACCTTTCCAAAGACAAGTTTTGTGTTATTTGATGGATTATTTTTATCAATTCATTAAAAATAATTCTCACTAATTTTAAACAATGTGGTTTAAAAGTTGATATGCTTTGTTTAGAAAGTTTCTCAAATGCAATGTGAGCAAACAATAAGGTTGAAGATGAGCCACCGGAATTGTATAATAAAGTTCTTATTTGTTCATCTTTTATGTTTCCCAATGCATCCAATTGTGTAATAAATTCCGCAAAATGATGATGAAATGTGTAGTTTAATCTAGCACCACCAACCAATTCAGTAGAGCTAAGTTCACATCGACCATCTAAAATATCTTTGAATCTTTTTGAAATATCATTTATAATTTTGAACATGTATTCTCTTGGTGTAAAATTGATTGCGCCAATTATTTCTAATTCATTTCTGTATTCAATCAACATTTTATCAATCGAAGTTTGTAAATTTGGTATACAAAATTTAATATGTTCATGCAGAATTGAATGAAGTTTTTGAACTAAATAAGATGTTCCACAATATAATTTGTTTTTCTTATATGAAGGATGATTATCAAAAAAAGACTTTTCATCCTTCAAAGCAACTTCTATTGGTTTTTTCTGCAATATATCTGTTTGGCTTCTATTTATTACAGGTACAAACCCAAGTTTTAGTTTAATAATTCTGCCTGCTAAAACATCGACAGCGTCTGTTCCTTTATCCATTAAATCTAATTTTGTTAAAACACCAATAGTTCTGCTGTATGATGGATCTACGCTTCTGGCCAATTGCAGCGCATCTGAGTTACTAATATCAATATTAGCAGATGATACAGCTAAAATTATAGCATTCTTGTTGCTTACAAATTTTCTGCACATCTCTTCAATCCTTAAAACAATATTTTTAGGTTGATCTGAAGCGGGTACCTTTATTAACCCAGGTAAATCTACAAGAGTAAGTGTTAAAACCTTAGATGAATATAATTTTAAGGTAATTGGAATTTCACAAACATCATTTTTTGACTTTAACACTCTTCCGGTTTCGTCAAGAATTTCTTTTTTCACTTCTTCAAAATTCAAGAAAATTCTTGTAGGATGATGATTAAATTCACAATACTCTTCCACAGCATCTTTTCTATAAATTAGTTGTAATATTAAAGGTCTTCTTGTGACTATACCAGTACCTCTAGGCAGAAAATCTCTTCCTACAATATTTTCTAGCACACTTGTTTTTCCAGAGCTCTGACTTCCAATAACAACTATTTGAGGTAATTCAAGACTGTTTTCAATACAAGTAGAACTACAAATATCTTGTAAATTATTTATTTTTTCTATGAGTAAATCTATATTTATTGCCATATTTACATTACCCCTTTATTTTTAAACAAACTCTGAAACATGTTTCAGAATTGAAAAAAATATTTCTCGGACTGATTTTTTACCAAAACTTTGTACAAACAAAATTAAATGAATTTTATTAATACATAAACATATCTTTATTAATCTTTCTAATTATTACCCCTCAAAATGAAAAGACTGTGGCACGAGTTAAGAAAAGAAGTCATACAAATCTACATTAAGAAGCTTAACACAATAAAAAAGCTAAAAACAATCTACTTCGACGAATCTTTATCAGATGATAAGTCATTTATAGACATCAAAAAGTTAACTATGTTATTTCGTATCAACAACAAAACCTGTGAGATATTTTCAAGGCTAGCCACCAAAAAGTGTTTTTACAAATATTTACAGATATATTTATCTAACAGTATGAGAGAATATAACGAATCAGCCAAGTACATTTACTTTTCTATATTGTATAACTCGTTACTTAATGATGAATCTGTGTATTTACACTATTATTGTATCACAAAAGATGACACCTTTTTGAATAACATCAAGGCTTATAAATGCATGTCAGCTAAAAAGAAGGCTCATCTCTTAAGTTTTACTGAATTCATTTACACAGAAAGATTTTTTGTAGATGTTTGTGTGATAAATCATATATTTTACAATTCACTTATAGATTCAGAATAAAATATATAAAAATCAAAATATTTATTTTTAATTTACATAAATATTTCCTAAAAAGGAAGTTTCTCGTAAAAAAAAATTATATAAACAAAATCAACCCTTTAAAAAATGACTCAACAACAAATAAAATACACTTTTGAGGAAGGTATTTCAGAAGACACACTTTCCCCAGAATTTACAGCTAAATTAATCTACAACGAGTACGTAAAAAACACAAGCACAAACATAATTGGTCATGAAATTTTAGGCATGAACCACATCCAAGATTATTCCGATATTTTCAATTTAGATTGTATTTTTACAATAAATCATCAAAAATACATGGTAAAATGTACCGTAAACAACGAGAATTCTTTACTTTCCACTCTTAATGGATGTTTGACATCACAAAATTTAAAAAAATTGAATTCAGCCAAAAGATTTTTAACCACCTGGGATTTTTTAAGCAGACCGATCGTAGAAAAGAATTTGATCAAAAAAATGGTTTACTCTAAAAAAATTATAGAAAAATTTAGCATGCGCAAATCAATAAGACCACTTGAAGATTACATTGACATGTTTAAAAGTGACACATTTCTAATAAATTTAGAGGCTGCGTGTTACATCGCCAAAAAAATATATTATGAATTTGAATAAAAAAATAATATAAAATAGTTTATTAATTTGAGTCTATTAATTCATAAACTACGAAAGTAATATCATAATTTTTCGTAAAATTTTTGTTGATGTCAAAGTATTCCACAAAAGAATCATTAAAGGAAATAAACTTATCATCTCTTTTTGTTACAACAAAATAGTGGTTTACTCCTATCATAGGTTTATGATACAAAACAAAAGATTTTAACTTATAAACACAATCTTTAAAATTCAACAGCAAATTCTGCGCAAAATCAAAATTATCAGTTTCAAAAGAATCAAAAGTAAAGGCTATAAAGAGGTATTTAGGAAAGTGTGAAATGTTAATACTATCCCAATTAGGGATAGTATATTCATTATTACCATATATAAAATTATTAATTGTGTATTGGATATCATTAACTGCTTGGGTATAAATTGAAAAAGTAAAATTGTAATTCTGATTGAAATTAACCAATGCAAAATTATTAAAAATAAAAGAATTCTCCTTTAAATTTTTAAATTCTAATTTTGTCAGATCATTCGAGACAATCTTTAATTTTAATGCACCTATTTCTTCGTAATACAAGAAATTTAACAAATAATTAAAAAACTCATCAGCAGAATTCTCTTTAAAATATTTAAATTGTTTAGAAATACAGAAATATTTCATTATGTTGTAATAACCATCACTGTTATCAATCACTGTTTTATTTTCACGAATATTTTTTATAAAATTTAACAAAGTTGTGGTAAAAGAATCTTTTTTTAAGTTACTTTTTTGTAAATAATCATATAAATTGTCAAGTGAGGCTACTATTTGCATACAAACATTGAAGAAACATGAATTGTTGTTGTTGGTTAGCCCTGCGTATTTGTTACATGGTTTATTTTTCAAAATTCTTCTTATTATAAACCATATAATTAATCCTATTAATAATGAGATTAATAAAATTAAAGCTATTAATAACCAAATGTCTTTTTTATCCATGAAGGGGTAATTTTGATTAAAAATAAATAAAATCTCCTTTATTTTTTAAATTTACTTTTAATGTAAAAATTTTTATTTAATTATTTTTTATTTTAATTATTTACTTAGCTTAATATTTTGCATTGCTTTAATTACATTTAATTATATTTTATTTAAAATATTATTTTTTTTAATATTATTTTTTTTAAATATTATTTTTTTTAATATTATTTTTTTTCAAATATAATTGAATAAAATATTTTTTTTTAATATTTAAAAAGGTTTCTATTTAATTTAAAAAAAAAATAATCCCCATGACAACGGAAGACTTCTACAACAAAGAAAATTACTCATCAAAGATCAGCAAAGATTTTAACTACACCGTACCAATAGACACCATGCGTACAAATACACGTATATACGAGTATTTATGTTGTTTGGAAGAGTGTAACCAGTTTTTTTACGACAACCTTCCTCAAAAGAAGAGACTCAGCCTGGAAGAATTCGAAGAAGAGCTTTCTAAAGGCATAACACTGCTCCAAATACTCTCTGTTATCACACCAGTGACCAAAATACACCAAGAAGAAGTGAAATCTTACAAACACATGGATAACATAGTTTTATGCACACAAATTTTAACAAAACTAATCCCTAAGTTCTTTAATTTTGAACCAATAGATTTGT
Organism: Chrysopa pallens; assembly: GCA_020423425.1. Lineage (NCBI taxonomy): Eukaryota > Metazoa > Arthropoda > Insecta > Neuroptera > Chrysopidae > Chrysopa > Chrysopa pallens. The sequence continues at coordinate 9,563,328 of CM035597.1, read as the reverse complement.
ACGAAAGAAAAAATATTCCAAGGGTAATTTATGCTATTCATGCACTAGCATCAATTTATGCAAAGTGTTTTGATGTAAAAATTAAAGAATTGTTTGGCAAAGTTAACTTTGACAGCACAGAAATTTCCAGGGTAGAAAAACAAATTAAAGAAAATAAAATAAATTTGAAAGACAAAAGAGAAATAAAAAATGAACTAAAAAAGGAGCAAGACAGTGAAAAAATAAGTGAATTTTTGCATAAAGTAGTAAAAAAAGAAGAAAGAAAAGAAAATAGCAAAGAAATTTTTGAGTTTATCAAACTAAGAAGCCACCAGTTAGCACACAGAGACATCTTCAAAAGAAAAGAGCCAAGCATACACACCTTAAGAAAGGTCCTTCCTCTCTTTGTAAGAGAATCAGTGTATGTAAAAAAAGAAAAAAATCTACAAGAATCAGAAATAACCCTTAAAGAATTAAAAATGCATAAAATCAGCTTAGAAGAAGAAATTTTTAAATTAAAAAACAAAATTTTAGTTTTAAGCCACAACAGGAATAAAAGCTTAGAAAAAATAATAAATTTTAACTCAGACACCAAAAAAATACAAGAAATAATAAATTTATACTTAAAGGATCATTCAATAAAAGAAATAGTAAATTTAACAGAGGAAGAAGAAAAAGTGATTTTAAAAAAAGAAGAAATAAATAAAATAATAAATTATTTCCACACAAACCAGAAATACTTAGAAATTAATGAAATACAGGAAGAAATGTTTATACCAGTAGACCTGAATTATTGTACCAATGGGATTAAACACAAGGTACTTGTACTTATGCTTATTTCTAGAGGAAAGAACCTTTCATCTTTGCTCTTAAACTGTGATGAAAAGGATTATGAGGTACAGAAAAAGAATTTTGATTTACAACAAAGCTTACCAGAATTCTTGAGTGACCTAAGGAATGAGTTTAGTAAATTTTATAAACATCTTAAAAAAATTAACAAAGTGACATTTCCCAGCCATGACATTGATAAAATATTTAAATTTGTGATTGAATTACTTTTAGAAGACCTTCTTTTCTTAAAATTATCAAAAAATGAAAGAGAAAAAGAAGATTTAATTTTAAAAAGAAAAAATGAAGAAATTTCTAAAGAAATAACTGAATTATCTAAAAAGAAAGAAAGTTATCTTTCTCTCTTTAATGAATATTTAACATACGTCTTTAAAAAGAATGTGGTGGATGAAAGAGAAGAGGGTTATGGTACATTTAAAGCAGTGATAAATGGCAAAGATTTTGTAATGAAGTGTGCTGAAAAGGATGTTATTGTTTTACAAAGGAATGATGACAAAGTAACATTTCTTTTTTCTGATATTTTGTTAAGGCTTTACAGTGGAGAGAGTGTGTTTTACTTTTATGAAGAAGAGATTTTCTTGAAAGAGATTGTTGAGGTGATTAATCTTTGTTATGTTTATTAAAGGATTATGAGAAATATTTTATTTTTTTAAATTAATAGCATTTTTTCAAAATTTATTTCTCTTTTCTCAGAATTAGTTTTTCAGGTTAAAGATTATGAATATATTTTATCGATATTTAATAAATTATTATTAGTTTGCCATTTAATTAATTAAGGTTTCGAATTATTAATATTAAAATATTATCGAGACATATTTAAATTAAGAATAGATACATTAACTAAATAATTGTTTCGTTTTTTTATTTAAAGACATGTTCTTGAATAGTGAATGAAACATTTCTACACATCCGATTATAATATTCAACGCAATTCTGAGTAGTTATGTTTGATATAGCTTTGTTTATAAGTTCATTTATCATAATTTTGCTGTTTTGAATGTAAAAAATAACCATGTGATTACGTACAAATAGTTTTATTTTAGAAAATATGAGTTTTACAGAATTTAAAATATAAGAGTAAGTAGATAAGAACTCTAAATTTTAAAGTGAATCGGATATCACTACACCGACTTTATGAGTATGGTGTATTCTAGCATTGTCCATAATTATCTCTGCTTCACTATAGCTAAGATTAGAATTCAAAACAATAATTTATCACATTATAAATTGAAGAAATTTTCATCATTGCAAGTGCTGTTTTAAATAAGTTTAGAATATATTATTCTTTATAGACGCAGCAACAATAAGGGATTCGACCCTTCCCTTGGACAGCAGATGTTTGAATTATAGCCCTAGCGCATATTCGTGATCTTGAATACGTTCTTTTAAGGGGATAATTTAACCTACTTTGATTAATAAAAATGCAATTTCTAAGATTTAGTAGCACATTATTTACAAAATTTACAGCAAATTCAGATCTTGGCCTCATAGTGTTCTTCGAACTTACTCTTTTTTGAACATAATAGGTATTTTTAGACTTAATTTTCCAACTAACTAAACACAATCAATAGATTCTACAGATAATTTAAACTAGTTCTTTCTAACAATACCTCTCTTATATTCTTAATAGTATAAGCAAAATTTTTACCACAGATAACATCAAATTGTTACAGAATATTATCATCAATTTTCTTCCTGCGTCTTCCACTTTTAATGTTTTGTCTATTGTGTTATTTTACAAGTTATCTTATAGTGTTTGACAATTATCTTCGAATTAGAATATTTGATGCTTAGATTATAGGCAGCTTTTTTATTCTTAGTCCATCCTCTAAAAACTAGTGAAATGATTCGTTGTTTTAGATTATTATTGACCATATCCCAAACTCTGTTTAAGCTTGTGGCCTCTTTTACAACGTTGTTATTCCTGTATATATGCTCTTTTTCGAAAAAATTTAAAGTATCAAATTTTATTTAAATTAAAATATATTATGTTTTTTGAAAGTGTACGGATTCTAAAAGCCTCACCCGTCAATTTTAAATTAAAAATATATTTTTTTTTGAGTTCTAGGCCCAAATTGAAAAGTATAAATTTAAATTTTAAACAAACAAAATGAGTTCTTTAAATTCTTTTACAAACACACAAAATAAAAGTTTATTTTTACTATATCTCCAAAATGGCGAGGAAAACTAGCGGAAGACGCGTAGTAACTATAAGATTATTATTTTAATTCTATTACAATTAAGTTAACACTTTTTATTAGCAACTTCCATATAAACAACATTCTTAATAAGTAATTTCTACCTCAGTAACCTTTAAGTGTCAGAGACTACTGTATAAGCAACTTTTTTTATATAAAATTTATTGATTTAAACTTTCTATAAATATAATATAAAAATAATCAATAGAACTATATAGAGTAGAGTAAGTTTTATCAAAAGAATTTTGGCTTTCTTATATAAATACACCCAGAATATTTCGACATATGTAAACTCTCTAAAAAATAAATTAATATTTTTAAATTGGGGTTTTCCTTAAAATGAATCAGAAACAGAAAAAAAGAACGATTTCACGGAAAGATAACCTATCTGACAAGAGTATAAAAAGGGTTTTTTTTGATCTTAGTTAAAATTAATATGTTCTTTAAGGTTCTTAGGCATAGACCATAAAGTATATAAAAAATAATTTTAAATAGATATGGAATTTAAAAGGTTTATAAAAATATTTTATGTAACATAAAAAGTATATTCATAAGGTACCTCCGAGAAGGCGAATTCAACCGCGGAAGTTTGATATAAACGAATCAAAAATGCAACTTAAACACAAAAAGGGCATCACCACATTTATATTTTATAAATATGGCGGGGTTTGAGTTTAGCTGGAATTTCTTTGCTTTAACTAAATTTCGAATAAAAAAATTTCTTTTTTATAAATCGAATTTATTTATAAGCCAAAAAAAATTCTTCTAATTTTATAAAAGAATTCTTTTCTTATTTTTATTAGATTTTCCTTTTTGAATGAAATTAATCAAATCATAAAAATTTAAAAAATTAAAAATTGAACCCTTATGCCCAACTACAACCCATAATTCTCTAAGAAAACACCTCCAATAATCACATCAATATCCACTACACTGTCAATACTTATAATATTCATACTATTTGGACCTAGTACACCAAACAATACTTTTAAATTCAGCTTTAAAAAAAGGTCATAAATATTTGACACCTCAAGAATACTTCACTTTACTTGCGGTAATTCATGAAAGGATTTGGATGGAGAAATAAAAACAACCTGGTATTTCTTTCGAACCATTTAAAAGAAATATATTAATAACATGATATTAGAAAAGAATTTGAAGAAACAATAAAACCTTTCAGAGATTTTAACCCTTTAGAGTTAAAAAAGGGATAATTCTAAATTTCGTTAGCACCTTAAATGGGTTTCTCTCAAGATTGTTTAACAAACATAATGTATTTAATTATGATTTGTTTATAAAATATCCTTCTAAATGATAATTTCTCCTTAACATTCTTAAAGAAGAATTTTCTTTCCAAGCAAGAATAGTATTTACCAATTATTATGCCGAGAAGAAAATTTTTTAACTAACAATGAAGTAGAATTGATTTATAAAAGAGAAGAGGAGGGAGATAAGTTTAAATTATGTAAATATTATTATTTTTATCTGACAAAGGGTTCTAAATCAACTAATTTAGACAACAAATTTAATATTTTAGAAGATCGTAAGTTAATTATCAAAGAAGGTTTTATTGAACATTGTTTCTTTTTAAGAGGGTTTATTAACGAAGAAAAATGATTGTTTCTTTTCGTTTTTAAAAATTGGTTGTATATGGAGAAAATATTTTAATAACCAAGAAGTGTCTAATTTTTCTTTAAAAACTTTTGTACCATTAATTTTGGTGTATGAGAAAAAAGAAACAATTTCTGATTAAAATAAGAATTGTATCACCTTAAATGGGTTTCTTTCAAGATTGTTTAACAAACATAATGTATTTAATTATGATTCCTTTATAAAATATTCCTTTAAATGATAATTTCACCTTAACATTCTCAAAAGCGGAATCTTCTTTCCAAGCAAGAATAGTATTTACCAATTATTATGCCGAGAAGAAAATTTTTTAACTAACAATAAAATAGGATTAATTTATAAAAGAGAAAAAGAGGGGATAGATTTAAATTAGGTAAATATTATTATTTACATCTGACAAAGGGTTACAAATCAACTAATTTAGACAACAAATTTAATATTTTAGAAGATCGTAAGTTAATTATCAAAGAAGGTTTTATTGAACATTGTTTCTTTTTAAGAGAGTTTATAAATGAAGAAAAATGATTGTTTCTTTTCGTATTTAAAAATTGATTGTATATGGAGGAAATATCTTAATAATCAAGAAGTGTCTTATTTTGCTGTACAAACTTTTGTACCATTAATTTTGGTGTATGAGAAAAAATAAACAATTTTTGATTGCCATTAGGATTCTGATTTTAATTCATTTTTTAATATTTATTTTAAATACAATAAAACCTGTATATTTGTCACTATATTTTCATTAAATTTTATAATTGTCATTAGATTAATAAAAAAATAATAATTTCAATATTAAATAATATTCTATAAATCTCACTTTTTTCTAATTTAAAAATTAATATATAATAAAGCAAAATTTAAAAAATTTTAAAAGGCACAATTCTTTAATTAATTGTAGGGTAACTTATTATGTTGAATAAAAAATTCAATGAGATTAACTTTTTTTAATCTTTGGGGAGGCATGCCTAAAATCAGCTGCCCTATTTATAGTTTTGGATGGAGGGAAATTGGGCGGTAACTTATTACAAATTAAATTTGATTTAATTTTAATATTATTATATTTTCCCTTACATTCTCCCCCCTTCCACAACTTAACATTAGAAATGTGTATCCATCCTTTAATCTTAGAAACCTTTACCCACCTTTTCTTATATCCTATTTCAGCAATTCTGTATGGCCCTGAAAACTTATTTTTTAATTTATAAGAATTGAAATTCTTGACAAATATAATATCTCCTACTTGCAATTGCCTTTGATTCTGCCTATTAAGTAACTTATTATTTGTTATTTCTTTTTCTGTTATTTTATCTTTACCACTCATTATTCTTCGGGGTATATTCTTTATAGTCCCATGATAAATTAAATTTATTCTTTTATTTATAATTTTAATAATATTTTCAATTTTTCTGTCTTTATAAATACGTATTATCTCATTAATGGTTCGATTTAATCTTTCAGATATTCCATTGCATTTTGGTGTATATTTTGGTATAAAAATATGTTTAATATTGTTATGTTTGTTAAACTGTGCTATTTTAGATCCTGTATAGGACTTTCCATTATCAGTAATTATTTTAGCAAATTTTCCGTGTGCCGAAATCCAACATTTAAGTGCATTTAATATTTCAGTTTCTTTTAAATTATGTATAATTTTTACTTCGGAATAACGACTATAAATATCCGTAATAGTCAACAAATAAAATCTTTTTTGTTTTAATTCTGTATTAAAGTCTCGAGTAATAAAAGGACCTAAAATGTCACTAGATACTGTGTTAAATAGCTTGTAAGATCTTATAGGCTGATTAATTATATTCATATTATTGTAATTTAATTTTACTTTCATACATTTTTCACAATTATTGATGAACTTAGCAACTTTGTCTTTTAAATTAGGAGCTTTAATGTAAAATAATAAAGTTTTATACGTTCCTTTGATTCCAGCGTGCCCGAAATTAACATGAAGATAACGAATTAAACTTTCTAATATGTTATTTTGTTGAATATATATTTTTCCTAGTTCTTTAATTGATTTGATATATTCTTCGTATTTATGGGGATAATTATTTTTTATAAATTTAATAATATCAAAAATTAATTCTTTTTTGTCAAATTTTTTAAATAAATTATTTCTTTTATCCTCCTTATCCTTTTCCAACAAACATATATTTCTTGAAAGTTGATCAGCTATTCTGTTGTCATCACTTCCTATATGCATAATTTCGTAATCAAACTCATTCAAAAGTACCTTCCATCGACTAACTCTTTTATTTGGATCAAACTTGTTTGAAAGTAGATTTTTACTGTCAGTCTTAATTATTATTTTATTTCCTTGAACAATGTTACGAAAATGTTGTAAACTTCTCAATATAGATAAAAATTCCTTCTCAACTATAGAATAATTCAGTTCGGCGCCATGTAATTTTTTACTATAATATGCCAAAACTCCGTGCTCTTGATATAATACAGAGCCTAACCCCTAATCAGAGGCATCAGTATTTAGATAGAATGATTTATCAAAGTTTGGAAATTTCAAATCACTACAATCTTTAATTTCTTGTATTAAATCTTTCAATGCCTTTTCTTCCGAAGATGACCAAATAATTTTCTTTGATTTATGGTTTAGTTTGTCTGTTAATGGTTTAATTTTGTCAGAGAAATTATGTATAAAATTTCTATACCAATTAAGACATCCAATTGACTTTTGCATTTTCTTTATAGTGTTTGGTCTCTCCTCAGAAAATATTTTATTGTTCAAATTCTCTTTGATGATTTCAAAAGAGCCTTCTTTTATTTTGTGTCCTAGCAATTCAATCTCATTTACTTTAAAAACACTCTTTTCAATGTTAAGTCTAATATGATGATCATACATTTTTTTTAAAACTTTATATAAATGTTTATCATGTTCTCCTTCATCCTCGCCATATATAATAATATCGTCTATGTAGACAAAGCAGTTATCTGATTCTTTTAAAATGTTTTGTATTTTCTGTTGAAATAATTTTGGTCCCATTTTAAGACCAAATGGTACTCTTTTATAAACAAAGTTTCGATTTAAAATAGCGAATCCTGTAATATCTTGAGACTCTTTTGCTATTCTTAATTGGTTGAATCCATTCTTTAAATCCAATTTAGTAAAGAATTTGTTCTTTCCAAGTAGTTGTATATTTTCAAATATTTTTGGTATTCCAGTATTTAAATCATGAAAATTTAGATTAATCTGTCTGTAGTCTATTACCAAACGGCATTCTCCATTTTTCTTAGCAATAATAAATCCTGGACTAGAATTCCTACTATTCCTTTCTTTAATAATATCTTCTTTTATTAATCTTTCAATTTCTTTTTTAACTGTTGGAATGTATTTATATGGTAAATAATATTGTTGTGATTTTACGATTTTGTTTGCATCTATTTGTTTAATTTCTACTGGTGAAGACTTAATATATTTAAAATTATCATTATTCTTTTTATACTCATTTAATAAATGTAAAAGGTCATCCTTATCTTTATTTAAGAAAAATTTATCAATTAATTCCTTGTCTAAGGATTGATTATACTCGTTTTGTTTCTCTTCAGCTAAGATTATTCGTCCATTAAACTTTACCTGTTGTTTAGTAAAATCAATTACACCATTATACTTCATTAAAAGGTCATTTCCCAACAACAAATCAACTGGTAAACTATCTAAAATGTAAAATGAATCTTCAAACTCATTAGTGTCTTCATTAAATCTTATTTTTAAATTACATTTTTTTGAAATTATAATGTCTTGTCCATTTGCGGCTAAAATTTGTATACCATTTACTTTTTCAAAGGGTATATTTAGTTGATTATAAACCTTTTTGCTTACATAACTCTTAGTTAAACCTGTGTCAAATATGCAATTAAAATTTAAATTAAATATTTTACAAGGTATTTCAATCATTTTAGTCTGGAAAATTTTCTCCGTCAGTACTAATCCTTTTTCATTTTTACCCTTATCAAACTTATCTGATTTTTTGTCAGATATTTTCCATTCCTTTTTTTTGTTCTTTTTATACAAAACACAGTCTTTCAAGTCATGAGTTGTGGAGTTATGTATCTTACAATACTTGTTTGGTTTGTAGCTTTGATTAAACCTTAAGTTTTCATAATTATCCACACTACTTTTATGTTTTTAATATTTAACTTGACTTTCTTTAATTTTTAATAATAAATTTTTTTCTAAACTAATTAAATGATTAATTTTATCTTCTAAGGATAAATTAATGTGTTTTGAAAGTTCCAGTGAGGTAAAAAGACCCAATCCCCTTAAGAATGTTTCTTCATATTTTCGGGAATATTCATTCTTGTTAATTTAGCAGCAATGCTATATGCATTCAATTTGACTTTAATTTCATTTAAATACTCATGTAAATAAATAAAATTTACTTGTTTAACTTGATCCAACTCATTCAGATAAATGGTTAAATATTCTTTAGGATAAAATAAATCAATTAAATATTCTCTGTATTCAAGATAACACACTTCTTTTACTTGAAAATTAATATTTAAATATTTTAACAATTCTTTCAATATTATAATGGACTCTGATTCTGTCCATGCAATCAGTTCTTTAATTTCTTCAAACTGAGCTAACCAAGTATTTATGTCTTGGTTCTCCACATTGGTCACGTAACTCAACTTCTTCTTAATGGTTACATTGGTACCTGGGAGTTTAATATCAAATATTAGATGTTCTTCTGAGACTTCTTTTTGATTTCTCATGTTGTCGTTGTGTTGGTAAGTATACTTAGTCTTATCATTGTTACCATTTCTTGTTTTGAATTCAAAAATGTAGGGTAACTTATTATGTTGAATAAAAAATTCAATGAGATTAACTTTATTTAATCTTTGGGGAGGCATGCCTAAAATCAGCTGCCCTATTTATAGTTTTGGATGGAGGGAAATTGGGCGGTAACTTATTACAAATTAAATTTGATTTAATTTTAATATTATTATATTTTCCCTTACATTAATTAACAAAAAAAAGTAAAAATTAAACTTTTTCTGAATATAATTATTTTATATTTGTCACTACAAAGAAAAAAATTAATGCATTTTTTATTTAATTCTTCTTTGATAGTATTCTCAAACGCAACCAGAGGTCTAATGAAACTGGGCTCAAACTTCAGTAAAAAGTCTTTAATTTTCTTAAATTAAAAAAAATTAATCTTTGATTTTCACATTAGGAAGGTTTGATGGCCTTAATACAGCATAATTTATTTCGAGTTTTTGAACGAATGTATCAAAAAAAACTTTCTTAAACTTTTCATTCCCATCACAATCCAAGTAAGGATCACTTGTCAAGAAATTGTCAGAATAGTCTTTTATGCTTTCAAATGTTGAGTAATAGTGTATAACAGCAGACTTTGTTTAATTATAATTAAAAATATTTAATACATTTTTATTAGTAGACATTTAAAATAGTTTTTAAAAGTCAATAGTTCAAGTTTCCTAGATGTACTCAAAATGTTTAAACCTGTATCTAAGTAAAATAATATTTATTTTATTTTCCCGCCAAAGGAGGGAGAATAAAATATTTAAATAAAAAAAATAATAAATAAATGGAGGGTATGAATTATTTTAATAAATCTAAAAATTATACAAATAAGACGAATAGCTCCCAAGGAAGTCCAGAAAGGACTCTGGAGAGCCCTAGAGGTATATCTATCTACCTAGATTACCTCTACAATGGTCGATGTCTGCGACCACACGTCATATTGAATTCAATATGTGCTGAAAAGAAAATACCCAAGTATGACAAGGAACAGAATTTATTTAAAACAACTAATAATGACAAACCAGAGACCATCCAAGTAGAATATGAAGTAGAAAACACATCAATAAAAGTTAAAAAGGAAATCACAATACTCAAGAACCTTAACGTAGATCTCTTTGACTGGGTAGACCAATTTAGACTCATAGCAAAACTAACAAAGTGGAACGAAGAAACTAGCCTCGCTGTACTGTCTTCTTTGATTGATTATGAAATACTAAAGTTACTACCAGAGTCTACTCAATTGGAAGCACTTATTACGAAGCTAATGCAACTCAAATATCCCAAACCTCACTACACATACTACAGTGAAAAACTTGACACCATCTACCAAAAGAATTACACTACTATACTTGAGTATGTTTATGCTATACAAGAGACTGTCAAAAGATTGGCAATATGCGGGTCAACAAGTAAAGCAGAAGTATTAGCAAAAGTAGAACTGACATTTTTAAAAGGACTTGACATTAACACAAAAATCTAATTAAGTTCAGACGGTTCTAAGACAATGGAATCAATGATAAAAACCATAACTGATGTGGAGAACATGATTCTTGCTTACGTGGACAATTGCAAGAAAACAATACCTGAACCATGCCTACCGGGTAAGAAAAAGGATCTTAAATGGTGCAGTTACCACAGAATCCCGACTCACAATACGTCTGAATGTTTCAGCAAAAGAGACAGAAAACAGAAAAATTTTATCAAAAATGAGAAGACAAATGTAATTATGGCTAAACCATTTGAAAGTATATTACAATTCAACACAGTTGATAATCTAAGAACATTAACGGCGCTATGCGATACAGGCTCAATGAGATCATTTATTAACGCTAAACTTGCTGATAAATTGAAACTAGTTCCTAACGAACAGAAGGAAATAACTGTTCAAGTAGCCAATAACAAGGAAGAAAAATGCAAAGGGGTAATCCAATTAGAGATTCTTGAGAAAAAATCCAAGAACAGATTTAATGTAAAACTTTGGAGAATGAAAGATCTGAATTACGATATGGTGTTAGGAAATGACTTCTTAAAAGAGAACAACAGTGTTATTGATTATGAAAAAAATATGATACAACTAAATGGAAGGAAATATGAAATCAAAAGTAATACCCATGGAGAAATGGACTCTTTAGACGAAATGGTTTTAGAGAACTCAAAAATGTGCGCAGTCTCTACTGAAGAAGTGATACAAGATAAGTTGAATAAACTGTTGAGTAAGTACTCATTTACAAAGGACTTAAAATTACCAATACCAAATTTTAAATTTGAATTAAAACTAAAAAATAATAAAATTATTAGATGCAAGCCATATGAAATTCCTTTAAAATTCAAAAATAAATTTAAACAAGAAAGTAAGAGATTACTCGCTCTCAACATCATTAGCAGAAGCCAATCGCCGTATTCATCACCTTGTTTCATCACACAAAAGGAATACGGAGACATCAGAATTTTAATTGACTACCGAAAATTAAATAATAACACTGAAGAATTAGACTTGTACTTTCCCTCTATTACAGATAATCTCCAAGAATTTAAAGGATCCAAATACTTCTCAACCTTGGATATGAAATCTGGCTATTACCATGTAGAAGTGAAGGAGGAAGACCGACATAAAACAGCATTTATTACTGAAATTGGAAAGTTCCATTTCAACAGGATCCCATTTGGTTTAATGAATGCACCAAAATATTTTAATGACATGATGCAACAGTTGTTATTTGATGTACATGGAGCGAAAGTTTTTGTGGACGATATTATAATTTACTCCGATACAATAGAAGAACACTTTCGAATACTTGAGGATGTTTTCAACATCTTTAAGTCTAATAATATATGTATTAACCTAAGAAAATGCAGTTTCCTAAAGAAAAGAGTCAATTATTTAGGTTTGACAATAGATGAGCACGGGGTAACGATCAACAAGAGTAAACTAAAGGACTTTACTCAACTTCCAGAACCAAAAAATAAGAAAGAACTTCAAAGGATACTAGGGCTTATCAACTGGTATAGACCCTTCATTCCTAGCCTCAGTGATAAATTAACCACATTTTATGATAAATTAAAAAATAAAAATATTAAATTTAATTTTTCAGAAAAAGAAAAAGAAATACTCAGAGAAATCTATCATCACATTGAAAACTGCCCCACTCTAGCTTACATCGACACAAAAACCCCCTTAAAGCTATATACAGATGCTTCTGGCATAGGAGTTGGATCTGTTCTATACCAAGATGATAAAATTATCGGTTACTACAGTCACAAACTAACTGACGCTCAGAAGAAATATACGGTAATGGAGAAGGAATTACTGGGGATAATACTAAGTTTAAAGCACTTTAGAAAGTTAATCTTAGGTTGTAAGATTATTGTCCACACAGATAACTTAAATTTAACCAAAGTCAAAGAAAACTACGATACAAAGGTAGCTAAGCGGATAACAATATGCAACGAATATAATGTAGAGTTCCTGCACATCCCTGGGCAAGATAACTCCATAGCCGACATCTTATCAAGACATTTAAAGGTAAACAACATAGCAGAGACTAACAAAGAACAACAAAATATCGAAAGAAAAGAAATTGAAAGAATCCATAAATCAAATGGACACCCTGGTATTAATATTATGTATAACACATTAAAGCATTATCAGAATTTTAAAAACATATTTAAAACAATAAGAGAAGTAGTTACGACATGTGTTACATGTAAGAAATGTAAGTCAACACGGATCAAATACGGTCACGTAAGTGGCAAAGTGATTACTACAACTCCTTTAACTGACATATCTTCAGACATATTTGGCCCCTTTTATTTAGATAACTTTAAGCATGATTTTATGACTAACAAAGCGTATATTATTACTATTTCGGATAGATACAGTGGATATTGTAAATTATTTTTAACTGATAGGATTAACGCTAAATCCATTATCAAGGCGTTTAAGACAAAATGGTTCAAGAACTTTAGATTACCAGATACACTTTTGACTGACCAAGGTAAAGGATATGACAGCAGAGAGTTTTCAGAATTTTGTTACAAAAATAATATCAAACATATTAAAAGCAGCATATACAACCCAACAGGGAATTCCATCTCTGAGATTTTAAACAAGTATATAGGATTGTGCTTAAGAGCTTACAAGGGTAAAAGTATAAGGAAAATCTTAAAAATTATTGAAAAGAGAAATAATTTGTTCATAAACATCAGCATTAACTGTAGCCCGTGTGATCTATTACACCTAAATAATCCACTTAACAAAAACAAAGTACTATTAAGTCCAAAACACCGAAAAACGACAGATTACAATAAGAACAGAAGGAAATACACCTACAGAACAGGTGAAAAGGTGTTTATAAAGAACTTTAAGCAAGAGAAAACTGAGCCAATTTGGATTGGACCGTATACAATACTGGAAGTAGATAGAAGTGGTAACAGATTACTGGTTAAAATGAAAAATAAATTGTTGTGGTGGAATATTAAAAATTTAAAACCAGAAGGTGGCAAGATAAAATAATATTTATTTTATTTTCCCGCCAAAGGAGGGAGAATAAAATATTTAAATAAAAAAAATAATAAATAAATGGAGGGTATGAATTATTTTAATAAATCTAAAAATTATACAAATAAGACGAATAGCTCCCAAGGAAGTCCAGAAAGGACTCTGGAGAGCCCTAGAGGTATATCTATCTACCTAGATTACCTCTACAATGGTCGATGTCTGCGACCACACGTCACTAAGATATTTTAAATTTTGAGGGTCTACAGAAAGTCTTTTGGAGTTCTAGCTGAAAACATTGAATCTAAAAATATTCTTTTGTAGCTAGTTTTAAAGGCTCAAATAATATCTTTGTCAAGCGGTTGTATAAAAGAAGTGGTGTTTGAGGTTAAAGGCTGATTTAAATTTTGCTATAATTATTTAACCGATTGTGATCGGTGCAACTATCCATAAAAATTAAAATTTTATTTTTTTTAATTATTGGTTCTTCATTTATATTATCGTAATATCGCAATTTAATTTTATAGAAAAAATCTAGTATATGCAAAAAATATTAAATAACCCCATCTATGTTACAAAAATCATTTAATAAAAACTTTAATAGAAATAAACAAAGAGGTTACCACAATATCTTTATAGTATAAAAATAAAATATTCCAAGTTTTTCATGCATTTTTATTGTGCATGTAAACTAACCCGAAATCTTTTAAATTTACATTTTTAGACGCTTTTGAATTAGCATTTTTGCTTAAAATGAATGGAGAAAAACTTCTTTACACGAAATTAACAACAAACAGACTGTATGTCTTTCTTTGTTTTGTTTCAGTCCAAGAACTTCTTTTCCGTTTAATTTTACTGTTTTATTATATATAAGCCAAAAAAATAAAGAAGTTTCGTCTAGATTAAATATATTTTTGTCCTCAAATCTCCTAAGAAAATCCGGCAAAACGTTTTTCTTAAAATTTTTATAGAAAAATAAGCAGCTAAACCACCTTTTCTCACCACGCTTACAAAAGTCAAGTTTCTTTCTTGTCTTGAGAGATTGTATATATCCGTTGGAAGCTTTAAAATCTAATATTTTTTATTTTTTGGCAAAACTAAAAGCTGTTTCTCTAATTAAAGAAAAAGAAACAGGAATATAGGCTTCATTACACTCATTTAAATGGTTTTCAATGAATGAATTAATCTTTTTAAATTTAGATTACTTTTTTTTGAAGGATTAAGCATAATCAGGGTTTTCATTACTTTATCAGAATCGTTTTTAATTCTATAAAATGTACGTTTTGAAATGTCGTATTGTTTACATATTACATCTTTATCTACATTTTCGCTATTCATTTTCAATATATTCATTTTCTCCTCATAACTCAAACTATTTTTTTTCTGTGCCATTTATAATTTTTTAAATTAGTTTTATTATTTGTGTTATAATATACATCTTTGTTAACGAATCTTTTATTTAAATTGTCAATGTTATTGGTTGTGTTTCTGTTGTTTGGTTTCATTTCTTTCATGGTATAAAATATGAATTATGGGATAAAAAATTTTTTAATTTTAATAATTAATTCCTTAATAAATCAATTGGTTAATAATTTAAATTAATAAAAGGTTTTATAACAATATGTTAATTCTTAAATTAGAAAAAGTGACATTTATTAAACCTAATTTCATATTAAAATTATTATTCTTTTATTAATTTTGTGACAATTATAAAATTTAATGAAAAATTTATTGACATTTATACAGGGTTTACTGTAATTGACTATTAAAAAATTAATTTTAAAATTAATTTATTTTTTAATAAAAAAGTAATTTTATCCGAAAAAAATAAATTATTTTTAAATTAAAAAAATATTTTTTACCCATGGTAGCTGTTACAAGCAGTATAATTCTTACAAAAGTATTTTTAGATGTACACTATGGTAATAACACAAACAGAATAGTTTTACAACTTAGAGATGATGTTGTACCAAACACAGTAAGAAACTTTGTATCATTCATCAAAGGATACAATCATCAAGGTAAGGTGGTAGGTTATAAAAATAGTTTCTTTCACAGAATAATCAATAATTTTATGATCCAAGGAGGAGATTTTACCAATCATAATGGCACTGGTGGATTTTCTATTTACGGACGTAATTTTGCAGATGAGAATTTTAAGTTAAAGCATGAAAAAGGGGTAATTTCCATGGCTAACGCAGGTAAAAACACCAACGGAAGTCAGTTTTTCATAACCTTGGTACCTACTTCTTGGTTAGATGGTGCACATGTTGTGTTTGGGAAGGTTGTTGAGGGAATGGATTATGTCCAAGACATTGCTGATTTTGCTGACAAAAACAAAAATGAAAAAGTTAAAATTGTGGATTGTGGTGTTTTAGAAGAACCTACTAAACAAAAAGAAGGTTTATAATTAAATTTTAATTATCTTTTATTAATAAATCAACATCATTCTCTCCTTCAATTTCCAAAGTAAACTCTGTTTCTTTTTTTAATTCGTAAAATAAAATTTTATTTTCAATTTTTTCAGGTGAAAGTTCTGCTAGCAAAGTTTCATTGTTTTCAATTTTTATGAATATTTTTGTGGTTGAGTTGTTTGACAGGTAAGGGGTTAAGCTTAGAGAGACTAAGGTTATGTTTTTGTCAAGTTTGTTTGTATATTTGTGCCACTTTTGGAGGGTTAGTGAAGAATACATTTTAAAGAAGGGGTGATTTTTAAAATAATAAAATAATAAAATAATAAAATAATAAAATAATAAAATAATAAAATAATAAAATAATAAAATAATAAAATAATAAAATAATAAAATAATAAAATAATAAAATAATAAAATAATAAAATAATAAAATAATAAAATAATAAAATAATAAAATAATAAAATAATAAAATAATAAAATAATAAAATAATAAAATAATAAAATAATAAAATAATAAAATAATAAAATAATAAAATAATAAAATAATAAAATAATAAAATAATAAAATAATAAAATAATAAAATAATAAAATAATAAAATAATAAAATAATAAAATAATAAAATAATAAAATAATAAAATAATAAAATAATAAAATAATAAAATAATAAAATAATAAAAATAATATTAAAAAGAGATAAAATAATATCAAAAAGAGATAAAATAATTTTTTTAGAATATTAGATATATTCATAATATTATTTATTGTAAAACAACTTAAGAATTTAAAAGATACTAAACAAGTCTTTTTCTCTTTTTAAAATATTTAATAAGCATGGTAATTTTTACTTATGCGAAGGAATATGAATTTATTTTTATTAATTTTTTATAACAATTAAATGTTGTAAATATTGATACTATTATTTTTAATTAATAACGATTGACTTAAATTAAAAGGCTTCTTTTCGTTAAATATTACTAAATAATGTTATATTAACTGTTTTTAAATTAATTAAAAAAATAAAAGGATGGGAGGATAATATAAAAAATGTTCAATTTTTTATTAAATTATAATCTTTAAATCATATTTTTTTCGATTAAATAAAATTTTTTTTAAGATTTATTGTGTTTTTAAATCAAAAAAATTATTCCTAATTAAGTGTTTATGTTAAAAATGTTACAATAATTTTCATTCTAACTCTTACAATAATTATTTTTTTAGTTAATTTATATACTTTTTTATAAATAAATAAAAAAAGGATACACAATTTAAATTTAAATCTTTAATGTCTTATAAAATTTTAGGAAAATATTACTTTTTAAATTATTATTTAAAAAGTAATATTTTCCTTAAATTTATGAGAGACCAAGAAAGGATAATTAAAAGAAAAGTTAATGACAAATTCTATTCTACAAAAGTAAAGATCATTGTACTTGAGGCATCTCCTCTTTAATAAATGTTCCAGTGAACATGACACAAAACGATTAAATAATATTATTTTAAATTATGTAACGAAAATGATTTATATACCATTGATCATTTATTTTAAAAATGTATATTAAACTGATTATGTGTTCAGTCAAATTTGTTTTATTTTTTACCAGATTAAACTCTGATAAATTTTATAATATTATATTCTATATTTTATAAAATTTTGTATCAATTATTAAGTAAGCAACCAATTCCAGAAATTTATATGTTGACAAATAACTAAAATGTTTTTAAAATAAATAATTATAATAAATTAGTGAAATCAATTGATTTTTATGTAAAAAATTTATTTTATTCTGGTATTAATTTTCATAAAATCTGAAAACAAACTATGCGGTAACTTATGCATTAAAATTTATAGAAAGGGTTGATATTTTGTAAAATAATTTTATTGTAATTTTAAGTAAACTCTACTTTAAATTTCGAAATTAAATTTTTTACTAAATTAACGTAATGGAATTTTAACTAAATTTTATAATTACCATGAAAAATTATGTAAAGAAACCTATGTTCTGTTTATATATTTATAAACTATTGTATGAGTTGAATAATAAAACACTTATATAAAGGATCATAAACAATCTTCTAAAAATTTCTTCTCTAAAATAAAAAATTATCAATTTTACAATATTTATTAAAATTAATCAGTTTAAAATATATGTTTATTGACCTGTAAATTATGTTAAAATGTATAATTAGGATTTTAAAAAAAGATATTTGTTATATTTCCACTGTGAAACCAAATAGAATTTTGTGATATTTTTAAACTATTACCAAAATTTTATGGCAATATGTAAGGGGTTGAAGATAAAAAAAATTACAATTCTAAGAATTAAAATATTTTATTTACATTAGAAAAGGTATTAAAAATGGTTTTAAAAAAATAAAATTATAAATTTTTAGTAGAATTAATTGATCCACAACTTTAGTTATGTAGTTTTTAAAATGTTAAGTTCCAATTCAAAATAAATTACAATTTCTCAAAAGCGGATTTTATTTTTAAAAATATAAAACAAATATTTAAAAAATCTTAAAATCCTTATTTATTGAATAACCCCTCTTTAACAACCCACTTTTAACTCTCAAAACCAATTTAGCTAGTAACTGTATTTTTCTCTGTCGACTTTTATTTAATTTTAAAACATTTGTTTCGTCTTTGTTTTCTTGATTTAATTGATTACTAAACGTACCAAAGATTCAACTTAGAAAAAAATTCTTTGATTTCAATTATGCTAGAGATATTGCTTGCGAATATAAGGATTTTTTTGTTATAATTTTGTGATTCTTATGTCTTTTTTCTTCTAACGTAGTCGACTTTGTTTTTTAGATAATTGGTTTTTGGCCCTTTTGGTAATGTCGTTTTGATATCAGGGTTATTCTGGATGTTATTCTCTTATTTTCTTCGTCTTCTTCGTCTTGATCCTTTGGGGATATTTTCTTTCGATACGGGTATTGTTTTTTTACTTGGAGTTTTTGGGGTTGGTTCTTCATCTTTTTTTAGGTCCTCATCTTCCTGTAATAATGGAGTACTTGTTGGTACGGGAGTTGCATCTTTCTCTGTTAATTGTGTGGTCTTGTCATCTTCCGGTAATAATGGAGTACTTGTTGGTACGGGAGTTGCATCTTTCTCTGTTAATTGTGTGGTCTTGTCATCTTCCTGTAATAATGGAGTACTTGTTGGTACGGGAGTTGCATCTTTCTCTGTTAATTGTGTGGTCTTGTCATCTTCCGGTAATAATGGAGTACTTGTTGGTACGGGAGTTGCATCTTTCTCTGTTAATTGTGTGGTCTCGTCATTTCCTGTTACAACAGGTTGCTGTATTTGTGTTGTTTTATTAGGAGAGGATAATTCCAACGATGTGGGATGATAAAGATCACCCGTAGACTGTGATCTATTTACTCTTATAATTCTTTGTCTTGGTAATGGTTGAGGTTTTACTTGTGGTCCTGGTTGTCCTTGTAATCCTGGTTGTCCTTGTGATCCTTCTGGTCCTGGTGGCCCTTGTGGTCCTTGTGGTCCTTGTGGTCCTTGTGGTCCTTGTGGTCCTTTTGGCCCTAGTAGCCCTTGTGGTCCTTGTGGTCCTTGTGGTCCTTGTGGTCCTTTTGGCCCTGGTAGCCCTGGTAGCCCTTTTGGCCCTTGTGGTCCTTGTGGCCCTGGTGGTCCTTGTAATCCTTTCTCTTTCGTAGATTTTAATTCAATTAAATCATTCCTCAATTTCATTGTAACTACTCCAAAAGTAATAATAGCAATAGCTAAAATGACCATAGTCCCAATAACTAAGCCTCTCTGATCTTTGCACATAATAATTAATTTTTTTATGTTTAAATAGTTTTATTTTGATCTACTAAATTGTTCTCGTAAAAAGGAAATCTCCTTTTACCAAAAAAAATTTAACATCAAAAATTGTTCTAAATTTAAAGCTTCTTTAATAAATTGAATCAATGTAAATATGAGAAAAATATTTGATTTTTTTGGATTAACTTTTTAAAAAATTTATTTCAAATTTAAGATTTTTTTCAAAAAATAAAAATTTTTAATTTTTGATTATAAAAAATTTAAAATATTCTAAAATTTTAATTATAGTTTAGTATTCTGCGCAGAAATATTATTTACTTTCTTATAATGCAAACCTTGTATTTTAATCGAAAAAGCTGAGCAAAGTAAAAAGAGTGTGACACATAATTTAGAATATAAACATTCATTAAAAAATTCTTTTAAAATTAAAATACTTTTAAACTCCCGATTTTTAATCAGTTAATATTATAAAACAATACAAATATCTATTTATAAACAAGAAACTAATTAAAAAAATATCATTTAACATTCACCCTTTAATGCCCTTTAAAGAATAAAAAAAAAGTCAATTTTTTTTGGAAGTATAAATCTAGGAGAAAAGAAGGAGAAAATTATTATAAATTAACATTATTTATTAAAAAAATTGACTATGTTTTTTTGAATCATCTAATACAATAATACAAATTAAAAAATGAAAAATTTCACTAGAAAATATCGATAAATCTATGATATTTAAAAAATTTTATCTATTTTAATAGAGAAATAAATATATTTATAAATATTAAAGTAAAAAAACTATTATACTAATTAATTATATATTTATTCCTCTATTAAAATAGATAAATTTAAAGATTTTTTTGTATTTGATTATTAAGTATTGTTTTAAACCAAAGAAAAAAATACAAAAGAAAATTTACTTATACAAGAATAATTAATAAAATCAAAGATTAATAGTCAAGTGATGCTAAACCTTTAATTAAAATACTAGAAAAATAAGAATATTAATTAAAAATAACTTTAATTTTATTTAATAAATTAATCTTTAAAAAATTTTGTGCCAAGTAATTTAATTAAAATTTTAACTAATTGTGTTAATAATTAAGGAATGAATGAATTTTTTTTTAAATATTGAACTAATACGATTCTCCTTGATTGAATTAATATAACCATTTTATACTAGAAATATAATAATTGAAATAGAATATGTCTTAAATCTAGTAAAAATGTCTTAACCAATAAAATAAATTTATGATAAAAAATATTTATCACAATAATATTCTTATATTTAGAATTTTTGTTGTATTTAAAGACAAACTGTTGTTTATAAAAGAATCTTTATTTATCATAATAAGGGTTCAGAAAAATAATTAAATAAATATTATAAGAATTATTATAATTTCACCAACACTATTCCCTCCTTTAAAAAAAAATTAATGATCATGCTATCTCCTTTTTCAATAATCTTTCGTTAGTTCTAATTAGTTTTCCATCCTGAAACTGAATTATATATGATTTTGTGAATTCTTTTAATATTTTACATTTTTCACTCCACTTATTATCAAATTTTCCGTAATTTTTTATAGGATTGTGATATCTTACAACATCACCAATTTTAAATTGGTTTATGAGTTTTTTAGAAGTACCATATGAATTTTTGTATCTTAAAATGTTTTCCTCAATCTCTTTCATCTCTTTGGAGGATATTTTCTTTTCAAAATCACTTTTAAATTTTTTGTCTAGTTCAAATTTAGGAAAGCTTTTATGTAAGTATACATGTGGGGAAACTCCTAACGCTCGAGAATATGATTTGTTGTAGGCTTCGGTGGCCGCTTTCAAATGTTCTTCCCAGTCTTTCAAACCAAACGAAGTCATCTTTCTTAACTTACTTAATAGTGTTTGATTAAATCTTTCGATTGTGCCCGTTGTTTGAGGATGGTATGGGGAACTATGTTTTAATTTAACGTTAAATTTTCGTACTAAGGATTTGATTTTTTCATTACAAAATTCCAAACCATTATCAGATAGTATACTTTTCGGATAAGTTGTAGTTTCGTCTAATATGGATTTAACCGCTTCTGCTACAGTTTCGCTTTCTTTATTTTTGAGTGCTCTTGTTTTCGCGAACCTGGAATGGTGATCAATTACTGTTAAAATATATTTTTTTTTGTACTTGCTGAGTGGTAATGGGCCAACCAAATCCATTTCCTATAAATCCATTGCTCCATTTGACTGAATGCTAATTATTTCTTTCGGATTTTTCATTTTTGCTTCTCTGGAACAAATGTCACATTTTCTTACAAAATTTTTAATATCTTCGATCATATTTTTCCAAAAATATTTTTGTCTAAGATTATATACTAAATTGTGAAATGTTCCATGGCCGAGCTCTAAATGATATCCATTTATCAGTGATTCTTTTTCTAGCTGCTCAGAGACAAGAATTTTTTTATTTTTGAATGTTATGGTGTTTATTTTCCTACTGAGCACATCTGAAAAGTTGTTTTTTCCTTTTAAGTATTCTATCTTAAACTTATACTCTTGTAGTTCTATGCCCCATCGTAGTAGTCTGGTGTTTAGATTCTTCGCTGTCAACAGGTAGGTAATTGCCTTATGATCAGTGCGTAGTGTAAATTCTTTCATAGCCAAGTATGGCCTAAAATGTTTAATCGCTTTTATCACGGCTAGCAGTTCTTTGTCTGTAGCAGAATATTTTTTTTGTTGTTGATTTAGCGTCGAGCTAAAAAAGGCGACTGGTCTTTCAATATGATTTATAACTTGAGAGAGAGTTGCTCCAACTCCAATATCCGAGGCATCTGTCGTTAAAATAAATCTCTCATTAAAATCTGGGAGTTGTAAACTTGTCTCTTTTGATATGCTTTCTTTAATTTTATCAAACGTAATAATTAATTCTGGAGTTTTTTTTAATTGTTTTGAATTATTTCTTCTCAGTATATTATAAAAAGGCTCACTTATTTCTGAAAGTTTTGGAATAAATTTTCTACAGAAATTTACAAGCCCGAGAAATGATTGTAATTCTTTTATCGTTGCTGGGAATGTGAAATTCTTAATGGCTCTAATCTTTTCAGATGAAGGAAATATTTTACCTTCTTCAATTCTATGCCCTAAAACATCAATTGTCCTTTGTAATAAAGTACACTTTTTTTTATTTAGTTTAAGTCCAGCTTTACTTAATTTTTCAAAAACCACGTTTAAATGTTGTAAATGGTCGTCTTCATTTAGTGAAAATACAATTATATCGTCTAGGTACATAATGACAAATTTAAATCGTTCTTCAGCAAAAATTTGATCAACTGTTCGTTGGAATGTAGCAGGTGCATTTACGAGCCCAAATGGCATTCT
The DNA here is from genome assembly GCA_020423425.1 of Chrysopa pallens. Lineage (NCBI taxonomy): Eukaryota > Metazoa > Arthropoda > Insecta > Neuroptera > Chrysopidae > Chrysopa > Chrysopa pallens. Next base: position 9,539,819 of record CM035597.1, on the reverse strand, counting down.
TAAAAATTCAAAAGTTCCAGCTCGGCAAGCAAACGCTGTTTTGTAAATATCTTTTTGTTTTATTTTCAGTTGGTGATAACCCGAGAACGCATCAAGTCTTGAAAAAATCCTAGCCTTACCTAAGCAATCTAATATGTCGTCTATTCGGGGGAGTGGGTAACTATCTGTCATTGTAACGCTATTTAGCCCTCTGTAGTCTATACACATCCTTATTGATCCATCAGGTTTTGGAACAGGAACCACAGGTGCTCTCCATGGACTACTCGATTTTCTTATTATTTTGTGTTTTAAATATGAGTTAATGATTTCTTCGATTTTATCTTCCATATGATTTCCTAACCTGTGGAGAGGTTTGCAAACTGGTCTCGCATTTTCTGTGTTTATCTCATGCTCCATCATGTTGCAGAGCCCCAATTTGTCTATGTCTTCTATAAATAATTGACGAAATTTTGTCATTATCCTTTCTAATCTATTAGGTTCCTGTTTTAGCTGCTTCACTTCAGTTTTATTTTTTTGTGTTTTCCATCTTAGAATCAATTTATCATTTAAAATTTTGACTTGCTTCACTTCTTTTTTTATAAATTTCATTCCTAATATGCATCCAATATTATGTTTATTTGTTACTAAAAAATCTACGTTGAACATTCTTTCTCCAATGCTTACAGGAACATTTTTAATTTTCCCAATAATTTCCAAATTTGTATCGTTAGCAACTAAAACCTTTTCATTTGAATTTATTACTGGTGTATTGCTGTCTAGGTAAATTTTTGAAATTACATTTATGTCGGCACCAGTATCCACTAATGCATATATGCTACCATTAAATATATTTATTTTAATGTGATTTTCCTTATTTTTCATAATCCTAAAAAAATAATTCATTTCATTTTTATTAAAATTTTCGTTTTCCATTTTTTCATTTGAAATGTCATCATTACTCAACTTTCGTATCATATGATTAATTTTCCGGCATCTGTCAGTCCAGTGAGTGTCGGTTTTGCATATCTTACAAAATCTTTTTCGCACGTAAGTTTTACTCTTCCCCTCTGAATATTTTTGAGTTTTTTTTTTCTCAATTTTGAATACCTCGTTCCTTGTTTGTATATCCTCTTGAATATATGGCTCTGCTAGTCTTACATACTCGTACAACATTTTCCAATCTACAGGAAGATTCTTTGCCCCCATTTCACAGAGCTTCAACCCCACTGCTTTGGGTAAAACTCTTATTGCGGTTCCTATAAGAACATTCTCTTGAATCTTACCTTTCCTTCCTATCGAAGCTATTCTGTCAAGTAAATCAAGCATTTTCTCCTCTTTTTTAGCTTCTATAGAAGCCAACTCATGTATTGCCAGGAAGCTTGCGTTCGGAGGACTGAACCTCTCAATAAGTGACCTTAGAACACTTGCTATGCTCTCTTCCGGGTGAAATTCTTGTGTGAGATACCACTGCTTGGCCTCTTTCTATAAGGAAAGCCTTAGAACCCCTTTAGCTTCTTCGACGTTCCACTTCTTTAGACTTACTAATGTCAAAAAATCATCCGCAAACATGTTTATATCTTCTTCATATGTCCCATTGTACACTATTCCATAGCTGGTGACGCCATTGTTGTTTATAAAAGAATCTTTATTTATCATAATAAGGGTTCAGAAAAATAATTTAATAAATATTATAAGAATGATTATAATTTCACCAACACAAACAACATGTATTAATTAAATAAATGATAAATTTTAACAAAAAAAGATAAACACATTATTTTATAATTTAAAAGAAAACTTTTGTATAAAAATAGCAAAATTTTACAATTATTGAGAATATTTTTTTAGATTAAATATACATCGAAAATCAATTACAGTAAAACCTCTTTAAATGCTACAGCATTTAGCTCAATTTTTCTATAAACGTCAATTTATAATTTTTTTTCTTTTAGTATATGTAACTTCGGACCTATATAAATGCTACTTTCAATGTTTTTCCTTTTATTTAACAGAAAAATTAATACATCTATAAATGTCAAAGTCTTTAATAAATAATATATATTATATAATAATAATAAATAAATAATTAAGTTAAGTTTTTTGCCCCTATAAATGTCATGGGAAATTAAAGAAATTAACCAATCAATCTTTTTTAATTAAAAAATCGTTTACTAGTTATTAATAATCATATAATTTGTTTAAAATATTGAGACATTTTTCAGTTGTACACTTTTTAAAATAATTTAAACTTTAGATAAATTTTTTATTACAAAAATTTTGGGGATAATTGATAAGTTGTTGTAATTTTCTTCAGTAAGCAATAATAAAAATCTTAAGAAATATCATTTGATAAATCTTTTCTTTTTCTGTATATTCAATATGTCGTATACATGGGGGAGGTTGTTCGTCCCCATGAGTAAACAGCTGAAAATACTCTTGGAGTAAAAGAATTTATTTATTTTTTTGTTTTGTTTATTAAAGTTTTTCATGGGGTTAAAAAATATCTCTTTAAATATTTTTTTGTATTTTTTAAATAAATTATTTTACGACACAATAAATTCTTCGTAATTAAAGTGGATAGAATGTTTTTCCTTAAAGTTTTGTAGATCATTCATTTTATCGGTGCTCAAAATAGTTTCTTAGTTGATATTTTTCTTTGATTCTTCATATAGAATTTTAAACCAATTTTAAAATGTACTTTGTTTGAGTTGTCTTATACTTAGAAGTACGAGATTAATAGCATAAAGTAGATTAAATTTTTCGTTAAAAGTATCAAATGTATATAAGAGCATAAAATTTAAAAACAACCTTTTATAATACTTTTTAAAGCTGGCTATAATTCACATATCCAAAAGCTATAAAATCAATTTTGTGTTAGGTGAAAAAACAAAAGTTCAATGTTTGAAAATTCATAATTCAATGAGCCAAATAGCTGTCTAATAATATAAGAATTCGCATATTGTAAGCTATTAAATTTTCATTTATATTGTCTAAATAGGCTTTTAAAGAATCTTTCATGATCTGTGCACTCTTGTTTGATTTGTATAATATGCATATATCACTTAAATTAATGTTTTTAAACTTCTTTGGCTTTAATATTTTTAAGGTTTTAAAACATTCTCCTTTAAGATTTGTCATGATTGAAGTTGTAATTCCTTCCATATATTTCTTTCTTCTAAAAACCTGGCTATTTCTAGGTTCTCTGGTTTTTGATGTCAACAATTTATAAGACAAAGACATTTTGTTTAGGTTAAAATTATTTTCGTTAGAATATCTGTCGTTCAAATTTAGAAAAAAAAAACTATGGCAACATTGTAATCGGTAGAAAAGGACTCTCCTGATATTTTTACAGATGTAAAATCACTTTTTATTTTATGTTTTTTGACCCAATCATCAGAGATTTTAAAATTTTCGATTCCCTTTTTCCTAGAAGACCTTAATGCATTCATTTTTTATATATTATAGAAAAGAGGAATAAAATTTTTTTTACATTCTTCTACAAATTTTAATATAAAAACGATAATTATTTTAAATTTAACATAAGAGGTTCATTATTCATGTCTTAAGTGCTGGTTACTGAATTCAAAAATCTTTCACACCTAACGATTATTTTATTCAATAGTTTATTATTATTGATATATCATGCTTCTTAATTGCTTTCTTTATAGAAAGCTCTTTTTATCTTCTGATAATAATTTACTTTAATATTTATTTTAACTTTTTTTGCTATTTATAGAGGTATTAATTTTTCAATTAAATATATTAAAATTATCATTTATAGAAGGTCAAAAGTTACATTTATTAAAAGAAAAAAATTATAAATTGACATTTACAGAAGTTTTACTATATTTCTTAAATTTTTTATATTATAATTACTTTTTTATAAAATATATTGTAGTAGATTGATAAATAAGTATAAAAAAAGTAAAGATAATTTACTTATAAAGTTTATAAATAAAGATAGCTAAGAATATGACATATAAATTTTAATGAACAATTAAATTATTTTTAAGTATCTCTTTATAAAATATAAAATCAAATATTATTTTAAATAAACAAGAAAAATACTTAAAAAAGATTTTTAACAATCATCACAATAAATAATTATAAATTAATTTTCTAACCTTAAAAAATATAAAACCAGTAAATTTTATTAAACCTCTGTTTCTTTAACAGGGTAATTTTCTTCGCTTATTTCTGATTCACTTGCTTTACTTTTTCTTTCCTTCAATCTTTTTCTTAATTCTTTTTTTCTTAGCTTAGCTTTGGTTAATTTCTCTTTTTTCATTCTGGCTTGTGTTTCATCGATTGAAAATTCTTCTTCCCTGGGAGAATCAAGTGGACTTCTGCTTCTTTTTCTGGTTGGTTGAGTACTTTCTTCACTCTCACTTTCTTCTGAAGGTTGTTGTGGTATTTTTTGGAAAGATTCCTCTTCAGATATTAATTGTTCCTCAGGTATTTCTTCTTGTGATTTGACAGGCCATTGTTCATAACCTTTAACTTCGATTTGTGCTGGCTTATTGACACTAATTTCTTCTATTACTGGGGGAGGGGTTTCTTTTAAGCCAAGTTCTTGTCTTGTCAACGGCTTTGTTGAAGTAGAATAAGGAATTTCTTCTTTATTTTGAAGGATTTTTTTCATTTCACTCACTAAACGAGGGGTTTCTCCAAAACTTTCTCTTCTTACCAATTTTCTTGGCTTAACTTCACTTTCTTCTTTTAAAGATTCTTCTGGGTCACTAGAATATCCTTTTTGCAAAGAGGATTTTGTCTTTTTTTCTTGTATTGGTTTAAAATAAAGTTTCTTCTTTTCACTGACAAGAGGTTTGTGTAAAGATGTTTGGGAAGTGAAAGGATGTACCAAACTTTCATTTATAACAAAACTTTCTTTGGTTTCTTCTTCTGGTATAACCTTTATAGTTTCACGTGGGACATGGAATGTTTTTTCAACATCTTCTACATGCGACACAGGTGATTGTTGTTGTTCTTCTTTTTGAGCTTCTGCTTCTATTTCTTCAAGAAGTGGAATAAATTCATAGCCTTTTCTGCTTTTTTCTGCCGGTTCAACGTTTATAGTTTCACGTCGGACATTGGTAGTTTTTTCAACATTTTCTACATGCGATACAGGTGATTGTTGTTCTTCTTTTTGAGCTTCTGCTTCTATTTCTTCAAGAAGTGGAATAAATTCAAACTCTTTATGTAAACTACTTGTTTCTTCTGTTAAAGACGAAGGTGTTTCTTTTTCTTGTTCTTTCCTTTGTTTCTCTTTCAAGGTTTTTACTTTTGATTTGATTTGCTTTGTTAAACGAGGAGGAAAAGATTTTGATTTAATTTCTTGTTTTGTTTCTCTCATTTCCGTTTCTTGTTCAGGTTGAATAATTATACTAGCTTGTTCAGGATTGACAACTTCTTGCTCACTAACTTGTTCTTTTTGTAATTCACTCTCTTTAGCAACTTCGCTTGGATTTGACAATTCAGTTTGTGTCTTCACCGATTCAGATTCACGTTGTACAGGAATTTTCAATGTGGAAAAATCTTGAATTTCTCCGCTAATATTTCTTTTATGAAATTTAGATGGTAAAGACGAGGATTCTAACTTTCGTTTTTCAGTAGCTTCTCTTGTTTTTTCTTCTTGGATCGTTGCTTTTTTTCTTTCAACTTGTGGCACACTTGTTTCTACAGTCTTTTCATAATTAAGAGAAGAAATGTCTTGTAAAGGAATTAATGATTCATCTATCTAAGTGATGGTAGCTTCTTTAGTCGATGGTTTTTGTGTTGTTACTTCTTCTGTGGTAGAAGTTGTACTTTTTGAAGATAAAGTTGGAGTTTCGTTTATTTCTGTAACTGTCTTCGTTTTAACTTCGACAGGAGATTCAGTAACAACAGAAACTGGTTCTTCTGGTTTTGAGGTAGAAGGTATTTCTTCACTTACTTTTTCTGAAACTCTAGGTAGTTCTGCTTGTAAGACAGGTTCTTCATTCTCTTTAATCGATTCTTCTTCAGAGACAGTAGATAAACTTTCTCCTTCCATCATCTCTCTTTCTCTAAAATGTCTTGAAGGAATTTCGTGGCTTCCAGGTATATAAAATGATTTTGGCTCTTCCGTAAAAGAAGGATAAATCCTTTCTTCTTCACTTTTAATTTGTTCTTCAAGCAATTGATTCTGTCTTAGTAATTCAGCTTCTTGCCTTGTCGATGGAGGTTGTACTTTATGAGCATAGATACCTCTTCTTCTAGGTCCTAATAAGCGGGCAAGTCTCTGACGTTTTAAATGAAGAGGCTGATTATGCAATGATTTTGGTGCTCCTTCAAGTGTTTGATAAAAATAATTTCTTTCTTCATTCCTTAATTTCTCTAATCTTTTTTCATTTTCCAAGAATTCATTTTTTTCTTCTTCTTCTAATCTTTTAATTTCCTCAATAAGATCCTTCAACTCTGACAATTTCTCGTCTTGAATTCTTATCTGTTCTTCTAAAATTCTCCTTTCCTCTTCTAATTTCCTCTTTTTTTCTACCAACTTCTCTTCTTCAACCTGTTTTTCATTTTCTAGCATTCTTCTTTCTTCATCCAATTTTTTCCATTCTTCTACCATAATTGTATTTTCTTTTTCCAGTCTTTTTTCTTCTAACACCAATTTTTGTTTTTCAATCATGTTTTCTGCTTCTGCTATTCTCCTTTTTTCTTCAAGAACCCTTTGCATTTCGTTTATTTTCATTTCCTTGATCCTCATTTGCTCATTTAACAATCTTTCTCTTTCAGTTCTTCTTTTCTCATCCAATGACATTTCTTCACGCCTTTCTTCTTCTTCTTCTATTGTCTTTGGATGTGTATACCCGTATTCTGTTCTAAATCTTGGTAACCCTTTATACTCTCTTTCACCAGTGATTCCTCTTTCTAGAAGTGGACAAAACATCTCTCTATATCCTGCCCAAACATTTTCTCTTGGTTCTCTGTATTCTTTTTCAGATCCTAATTCTTTACCAGGAATATCAAATCTTTCTCCATGAGGCAATTTAAATGGTGGATTCTTCTTAGGTCCTTCTTTCTCTGGTTTACTTTCTTCTTCAGATTTACTATTTCTCTTCTCAATCACTACATAAATCACATAAACAAGTACAGGTATACCAATAATTAATAATAAACTAATCAGAATGGTGTAAAGTTTTCTCATAGGGTGACTTATTATTTCTTATTAAATACTTTTTTACTGATAACAGATATCTTTTTAATGAAATGTCTCCTTTTCTTTTATCAATTTAAAATATTTTATTTCATTTTTTTGATAAGAAAAAATTTGATTAAAAATTTTTTTTTGTTTAATTTAAGAAAGTAAACAAAAAAACAGAAATTTTTTTTGGTAAAAAATGTTCTTAGAGTTTAATTTTTATTTATGAGATAAGAAATGTTCTTTAAAAATGATAACCCTTTTTTATAAAATAATTTTTTAAAAAATAAATTTAAAATTTGGTAAAAATAATTTTTTAAAAAAAAAATTTTTAATTTTTATTTATTTAAATAATCACCCATGTCAGCAAAAAATGAATTAAAAAACGTAGAATCACTTTTGAAACACCATTTATTTATAATACCATCATTCCAAATATATGGCGGTAGTGCAGGAATATTTGATTTTGGGCCGTTAGGCTGCAAACTGAAAAGAAATTTTGTTGACCTTTGGTCAAAATTCTTTATCGATCATGAAGAATTGGAGGAGGTAGACACATCCATACTTCTATCTTACGATGTACTTAAAGCCTCAGGACATGTGGACAGGTTCTGTGATTACATGACTTTTGACAAGGAAAACGGAGAATTTTACAGAGCTGACCATTTAATTAAACAAAGGCTTAGTGAATTAATCAACCAATCAGCTGACAAAAGTGAGTTACAAGCTTTGATTGACAAGATTGATTTCTTACAATCAGAAGAGCTTAGCAAAATCATTGATGATTACCAACTGAAGAGTGATAATGGAAATGAGCTGACCGAAGTAATAAGATTTAATCTTATTTTTCAAACTAACATAGGTCCTAAAAAGACTAACACATCATTTTTAAGACCAGAGACTGCCCAAGGACAGTTTCTTACCTTTTTTAGGATGAATAATAAGTTACCATTCGGTACCGCCAGCATAGGAAAAGTGTTTAGAAACGAAATCAGCCCAAGAAACTTTCTAAGATTACGTGAATTTGAGCAATGCGAGATAGAATACTTCACAGATCCAAACAATAAAAAATGTGAGAAAATAAAAGAATACTTGGAAATTGAACTTCCAATCTTCCAAGGAAACAATCTTAAAATAAAAAAAGTAAAAGAAGTTTTAGACGAATGCAGTGAATTACTTACATATTTTTTGGTAAGAAGTTATTTATTTCTATTGGAGATAGGTATTAGGAAAGAGTATATTCGAGTAAGACAGCATGACAAAGAAGAAATGAGCCATTACGCAGTAGATTGTTGGGATTTAGAAATTTTAAGCTCATTTGGATATGTTGAGTGCGTGGGTATAGCAGACAGAGGAGTGTATGATCTGACTCAACATGTTGATCGAAGTAAGGTGTCATTAAAATGCAAAAGAGAGTGCGACAAAGAAGTTTTTATACTTTTTGGCAAGGAATATGAAAATAAAACTGAGGTAATTGATAAATTAACCCAACAAGGATATTTTATTGTAAAAGAAAGTGAATCAGAGATTCAAGCAAAATTAACTGACAAAGAAAAAGAATTAATTAACAAACTTAAAGAAATGACAACCAAACAAAGTAAACCTTATTTCTTAACAACCAAAAAAACCAAAATCAACACAGAATCATTTATTCCCAACGTAATAGAACCATCCTTTGGTTTAAATAGAATACTTTACTGCTTAGCGGAACATTCTTTAAAATACAGAGATGACAAAAGAAATTACTTTTCTTTCAATGAGAAAATGTCTCCTTATTTCTTAGAAATGAGTTGTATTGTTAAGAATGATTCTTTGATTAATATTCTTAACAAAATTAAAGTAGATTGTTCGCACAAAAAGAATCTTAGAAGTGTTACCATTGGTAAAAAATATTCAGTGGCTGATGAGATTGGTATTAAATTTTATTTGACTGTTGATTTTGATTCTTTGGATGATAATTGTGTTACTATTAGAGAGAGGGATAGTATGGTTCAAATAAGGGTTGGTATTTTTGAGTTGAATGATGTTTTATCAAGGTTAAGAAAAGGAGAATGGGATGAAGTGTTAAAGGAGAAAGGAAGGTTTAATTAAAATTATCTTTTTTTACGAATATAAAATAATCTTTAAAATATTAAATTTAAAAGATTATTTTATTTTAATTTTGTTCTGGCTCAGCAGAACATTCTGAGTCTGTAAAACGTAAAGTGATTTTAAGATACTTTAAAATTTATTTATTTTTTTGTTTGATACATTCCTCTTTACCATTATAGGTAAATGAAAATAATTTATTTTTAAATAAATTATTTTCTAGAAATTCCCGACCAAATTTATTTAAATATTATTTTATATTCGTAAAAAGAAAATATTATTCTTTAAAAAATATGTTTTAATTATAAATATTAAAATTATATAGGAAAAAATAAATGTCAGACTAAAATAAAGGTATTTAACATTCTTTTTTCTTTTGTAGGTTATTAGCTAATTATTGATAAATTTATTGAATGATTATTAGAAAAATCATCAATTAAATATTAGAAAAATCATTGGTTAATTATTAGAAAAGATAGAAAAAAAATATTTTAATATATTAATTGATTATATTTTAATATATAAAAATGGCGATCTTAATTTGAGTCAAAATGTTTTGTAAAGATAACTTCTCATATCGGAGTAATAATTATAAATATACAAACCAACTTCAATCCAATTAGCAAAAGAAGTTTCAATATTGTGCTTGATTTCTAAGAAAAACTTAGGAGAAGAGAGATCATGTAACATACTTTTGGTTTACTAAAACATCTTCTATTAGATTAGGTTCTGGTAAGTAAATTGGATGATAATCAAAATTTATATTATTACTTCTTAATTTTAATTTTACTTCATTAGTTTTGTAAGAGTTTACATTGTATATAAGCGTTATATTATTGAAAATTAACAGCCTTTTTCAATAATTCAGTAAAAAATTTAACTAAAATTTCTCCATTCCAAGATCCGTGATTATCTTTGATAGTAATACACCATTTATAGATATTAGGAATGGAAACTTATATTTTTACCTTTGTTCGCTTAAAAATTACTCTGTCAGGCAAACTAACTAGGCTGTATTCGTAAGATCTTTTGGTAAGTAAATTGAATGCAGCTTTGTTAAGATAAAGTAAATCATAAGTCGAATATCTCCGGTATGCCCTGGCAAACTGATGTCTAGCTTCAATCATTGCTGGGTCGTTTTTCTTATCTAAAATTACAACTAATATTTTCACTAATTCTCATTTTTTAGCAATACGGAGACACTGAGCTGAGAAATGTTAAAATTAAGTTCTGCTAACTTTGCTTGCATTCCTGTTTGTGTGAGAGAATTATTTTTACTTATAATTGAAGATAAATTGTTTTCCTTTTCATCTTTAATTTTAAACTTAGTTTATCTTTTATGAACAAGTTCCACTATCCGTTCCTCATTATAGTTGATAGTTTGTTATTTCAATTATAAACAGAAGATAAAGAAATATTAATTTTTTTTATTGCCGAGGGATATGAAATCCTAAGGAGAATTACCTTAGGGTAAAGAAATATTCATTGCCCCGGGAATATCATTCGGCGAAGTATCGTTTTGAACTAGCGCTAATAAATCTTTAATGGCTAAGGGTGAAAGCTTTCTTTTGCGATTTCTTGTCATGGGAAAGAATCATTTTTTTTCTTTTCTAATTTTATGAAGGGAGTTTAAAAATATGTTACTTTATTAATTATATGATCTCCAGTTTAATATTTAAAACAAGTATATGTTTTCCAATAATTAACAAATAAATTAAAATATTTATTTTTTCTATGTTTTTCAATAATTAACTTATAATTTTTTAATTAATTGATTAATAATTTTCTAATAATTAGTCAATAACCCTGTAAATAAAAACAAATCTTCTTTAATTTAACATAAAATAAATAGAAATCAATTTTTAAATAAAATTAAAAATCTAGAATAGGATAAAGAAATAATTAAACCTTATGACACGTAAATTTTCCATTAATTCCATCAACGATATAACTTTTTACGTAAGAATAGGAACCGAGAAGTAGTCAACAACCTTTGCTTAAATCATCGTCTTTTAAAAAGCCATTAATGTGTTGTAGAAAAAATAAGCATTTAATACATGATAAAACCAAGAAAAATTGGATATTTTTAATGCGATATATAAGCTTGTAGAAAGAAAAGATCTTTAAAAAAATTTTTGAATTAAAAGGTCCCATTTTACGTTTAATAAATTTCTTACAAGATATTATTTTTCATATAAAAAACTGTATTTGATGCATTTAAAAAAATGTACCATTACAAAAAATGAGCGCTTTACTAAAGAAACAGGAAAATATTAAAAATAATATACAGTAAAACTTCCATTTATGGCACATCATAAAGCAATAAACCTCTATTCATGATAAAATTAAATTAGATTTATCATTTTAAACGAAAAAGTATATATAAAATCAACCCTCTATTTATGACATAATTACTTTTTTTAAAAAATACATAATAAAAAGGGAATTTTTTACCTACATTAATGACAAAACAAAAGTATATTTCAAAGAAATATTAATTAAAACTTAAATTATAAATTTTAAAAGAAGCTCGTAGATGATTAATTTTTATTAAATTCCTCTTTACTTTATTCTCGAGTTAATTATTAGTTCAGAAAACTTTAACTGATTCATAATTTTATAACCTTCAAAAAATTAATATGATTCATAAACTCTTAGTCTTTCGTCTTTTGTAGAACCATCTCGGGTTATTGACACATTATCTAAGGACGAGTCACTGTCAACTAAACTACTGAATATTTCTTTTGCGACTATATTCGATAAAATACTATTCCTGTTTGAATACTCTAAAATTCTTTCATTTTTAATTCAACATAAATGTTATTATCTAGAATAGAACAGTTCGTGTATATTTCATACGAAACTGAATCTTAAGCTTCAACGTATCCTTCAACCGGAAGAAATTTTGAAAAGTAGTTTGCATATGTATCCTTTTAGGAGCAAATTTTAACATTGTTATAGCATCCAGAATATTAATATTTTTTAGCTCTTCTTTAAATTTATTCCTAGAAAAGTTAAAAACATGAGTCAAAAAATATTTTTTGTAATGCTTTTTAATTGCAGCAATAATCCCTAGGTCAAAAGGTGAATAATAGAGGTACTATTAGGAGAAAGGAATAAGAATTAAAAAAGATAAAGAAACAACTCAGCGGGCTTCAAGATTATCTAACATTAAAAATATCTTTCTTTGGGGTTTTATCAATTCTTCGTTTATGTTATTTAAATAATTTCCTAAAATATTTCTTGTGATCCAAGTAGTTTTATTTCCCTAATATTCAACTTTGAGCTCTTTGAGGTTAAGTTTTTAGGGCGTCTTGGTGTTTTAGACCTTTTAATTATCAATGGATTAAACATTTTACCCTCTCATTCGTTCTTGATAAAATTGCTATACGCTTTTTAGCCTTTTAACTTAACAGCATTTTCTGGCAAAATTTTATAAAATAGAGATGTTTTGTCTAGGTTGAATATGTCTTCTCGACTATAATATTAAACATAAGTAGCATGGAAATTAGTCATAACTTCTTCAGCTGCATTTCTGTCCACCAAACCCAGTTCTCGCTAATTTAAACGAAAATGGTTTATAACGCATTTTTAATTTCTCGATCCAGCCGTTAGATGCCGTAAAATCCGTAAAGTTCTTTTCGCCGGCATATCTAACCCCATATTATCTAATCAAGGAAAACGTTAAGGGTGCAGAGTTTTGATTACATTCATTAATATATTTCACAAAAAATTCATTTATATTGTTGTGTTTAGATTTTCTTTGTCCTTTTTTCTGCAAATTTTTACTGAAACATCGTCGATAGAATTCTTGTGGTTGATAATTCTGTACGCCGTTCTTTGTAAAAAAAAGAATTTTTTACAAATATCCTGTATAGTTTCCCCGTTTCTTATTTCTTGCAACACAGATTTCTTGTTTTCAAAACTTAAACACTTCTTTTGTTTCGTCATTAATGGAGGTAAAAAAATTACCTTTCTAATATGTATTTTTTAAAAAAAGAATTTTGTCATAAATAGAGGTTTAATTTTATATATAATTTCCCGTTTAAAATATTAATTCATATTTAATTTTGTCATGAACAGAGGTTTAGTGTTTTATGCTGTGCTGTGAATGGAGGTTTTATTGTATTTTATTAATCATGGTTAGGGTTTAAGAATAAGGGGTTTAATTATATATTTTTTATTTAATTTTGAATAAAAAATATTAAGTAAAAGGGGTTAAAATTAAAAAAGATCGATTTTAGTTAATTATTTTTTGTGTATTGGATTCTGCGGTATCTCTTAAGACCTACACGATTTCATATATATGCTGAAAATGTAATTGGCAGGGTCTAAGGTTTAGGTTTAGTGGTGGCTATTATACTGAAAAAATACTTCGATTTTTAAATATATTCGTCTGAAATTTTTTTGGTATAATTTGGAATTTCGATCGAATTTAAATCCGGTGACTGCGCAAACCATGTTAAAGTTCAATGTTCTTACAAGGGAAATATTCCATGGTCAACTTGGTTTTGTGTTTCGGATTATTATGTTGTTAAAAAATATACCCGGGAAACTTTATTTTAGAAGATAATTCCGCAAGACTTGTAATAATATGTTTATTTAGTCTGCTGAGCTTAATACTCGATCGATTATGACGAGATTACACACTGTATTGTATGAAAGGCCAGTCAAAACTATAAGCGATCTTTCTCCATGTTTTACTGCCCCTTCCAGATTAGTATTTTCTAACCCTTTCCTGGCTCTTTCCATACGCTTTGTCGAGATCCAACTTCCCCGACAAAAAATTTCTCAAAAAGTAAATTTACAAGACCTGGAAAAAGGTCTAAAAATAACAAAAATATAAATAAGAAAATTCAGGAAAATTATGGAGGTAAACAAATTAAATAAAAACATGAGTAAGAAAAAAATTTATTTAAATTGTAAGTCTTTATATTGTCAGTTCCTTTCGGACCTTGGATGTAACTTTCCAAAGTCCGACATCAAGAATTCTTGGGCTAAGAAGGAATTACAAATACCCTCAAGAAATATCACCTGCAGGTATAAAGTTCCAAACACGGATTTAGAATTAGAAAGGAAAATAACAATGCTAGACTCATTAGATCAGAACATTATAGAATGGGTCAATGAGATCAGGACCACTGCTGAACTATGCAGCTGGAGTGAAGACACTGCTTTAAAAGTGGTTTTCAACATCGTCAACAACGAAATCCTCAAAGAAATCAAATCTAAAAGAAACTTTGATTCTGCATTGGATCATATACTATCCCTCAAATATCCTCCAAGTAAATACAGCATCTACTTAAACGAACTTCAACAAATAAAACAAAAAAATTATAAATACATAAAGAATTATTTAGAAGACATAATACTCAAAGTTAAAGAAATATCTATAATCAAACAATGGAAAAAGGAATTTATTGAAGAAAAAATCCACGAAACATTCTTCGAGAACTTGTGTAAAAAGGTAAAAAGAGAGTTCATAAAGAATGGATGGAACAACATTGAAGATATATTAACCAGAGTCACAAACATAGAAAGCTATACAGAAAGAGACTCCACAGCCGTGCATAAAAAGTTAAGTCAAAATGAATCTACAAATCAGAGTGCCAACAAAACAAAAGTATGGTGCGATTATCACAAAACCTCTTCACATAAAAACTCAAACTGTTTTAAGCAAAAAAATAGAAGTCCCCACAATAAAGCTGACAAAGAAGCTAAAAAGCCCCCATCACTACTGATAAGAGAGCCGAAAACTAAACCTAATCTAATAGAATTGAAAGTACAGATACAAAATGAAACATACACAGGAATAGTGGATACGGGCTCGGTCTATAACTATATCTCAGATTCTGTATTTCAAAAAATCGATTGCTCCGAAGTATCAAAACCAAGCGGAATTACCGTTACAACCGCAGATGGTACAACAAAGAAGATAAATCACAAAGTAAACCTGAGTTTAAAACTTCCGGAACATAACGAAGAGATAGAAGAAGAATTTCTAGTATTTGATAACCTAATCAGCGACATCGTTCTTGGAAACGAATTTAGTCTTAACAACAACCTTAGGTTAGATCTAAAACATCTAACGATCGAAATCAATGGAATTACAAGTAAACTTTCAAGCTTCTCTCAACCCTTTGAGAAGGATGAAGTTGAAGAAACATTTTTAAGTCAAAATTGTTTAACTTTACAAGAAAATACAGTCAAAGAAAGATTCGAAAAAGATTTAGTCCAGCTTAAACTCAAAAATCCAAAAAAAGGAATCATACCCGGAATCGAACACGAAATAATCCTGAAGTCACATCCAGACAAAAAGGTTAGGCCCTACCCTATACCACACAAATTATATTCCGCTACAAAAAAGGAAATAAAAAGACTTCTAGGAGAACAAATTATAAGAGAAAGCAAAAGCGTGATCTGCAGTCCAAGCTTTCCTAAACTAAAGAAAAATAATACAATAAGGTTCATAACCGACTTCAGAACTCTAAACAAACACACCATCAAAGAACACTTCCCGATTCCTGACATATACGATTTAATGAGACAATTAAAGAACACCAAGTATTATAGTTTAATCGACTTGAACCAAGGGTTTTACCAAATACCCATAAAGGAGAAAGATAAATTCAAGACAAGCTTTGTAGTACCATGGGGTCAGTATGAGTACAATTTTATGCCCTTTGGTCTGTGTAATTCCCCACGTACTTTTCAAAGATCAATCAATAACTTTTTAAAGGAAGAAGAAACCTTCACAAAAATATACATTGACGACATACTCATACACAGCAATAATCTCGAAGAGCACTATGAACATGTCATACATGTTCTCAAAAAGCTCATAAATTCAGGAATTTCGATAAACTTCGACAAATGCTCATTCTTCAAAGAGGAAATTAAGTTCCTTGGTCATATAATTACAGGCGAACAGATTAGATGTGATAGATCTATATTAGAAAGATGTCTAAACACTCTGAAACTAGAAACTAAGAAAGATATAATGAGATTTGTGGGATTACTAAACTGGCTTAGACCTTTCATCCCTAATTTAAGTGATAAAATTGGGATAATTACAGAAAAACTAAAAAATAAATTCAACAAAAATAAGAAATTATTTAACGACTCAGAACTTTTCCAAATCAAAGAGAAAGTAATACCCACATTGCTTCAAACAGTAAAACTCAAATACCCGGACATGACAAAAAATTTTCAGATATACACTGACGCGAGCAACTATGGATATGGCTCAGTAATCACCCAAGAAGATAAAATCATAGCATTACATTCAGGAAAGTTTAACGATACTCAAAAAAAATATTCTGTCGCAGAAAAAGAATTACTAGCTTTAGTTAAATGTTTAGATTTCTACAGAAAAATACTGTTTGGGGCTAATATATTAGCATACACAGATCACCAAAACATTCTTTATGATAATAACATTTGTTCCCGCCTAAATAGATGGAAGATATTAATACAATCTTTTGATATTGAATTTAAATTTATTCCCGGACAGAAAAACTGCCTAGCAGACTTACTATCAAGATCAAATGATACAAAATCAATTACAACCATAAGAGTGGAAACAAATAACGCTACCAACATAATATTAAAGAAAAGTAGAAAAATAAAATCACTTCTAGAAAAATTATTAGCTAAAACAACAAATAACGAGAGCCTAATACAGAAAACTTATAAACTTCACAAAGAAACTGGACACTCATCTTATAATACCCTACAAAAAAGCTTCAATTTGCCGAACCACATACGTAAAATATTGAAGAAAATTACCACGAACTGTAGGAAATGCTACCTCTACAAGAAAGGATCTTATAAAACGTTGGGAAATTATGATAAACACATAGAAGCAATAAAGAATTCGAAAAAATTTCCGTAGATATATTAGGACCACTCGACTTAGACGACTATAGACATAATTTTAACACACAAAAAATATTTTTATTAGTAATATGTGACGTTTACAGTAGATTTGTTGAAATAATACCACTGACTAAAATAACAACCACTAAAGTAATAGACTCCATTAAAAACAAATGGATAAAACTCTATGGACGACCAAAATACTTAGTGACAGACCAAGGACGTCAGTTTCTCTCAAAAAATATAAAAAAATTCTTTAGAAAGAACAAAATCACACATTATACTACCACAGCCTATAATCCACAAGGAAATTCGATAGTTGAAAGAATAAACTCTAAGATATTAAATGTACTTAGAACTAACAAAAACCACGAATTTTCAGCCGTCCTTAAAAAATGTTGGAATCACCTAAACTTACTAAATAATAGATCATTAGGTTTGTCTCCTTATACTATCATAACCCATATGGCTTTCCCTAACAAGATAGTGAGCAAAAAATACATACAAAATACCTATATAACAGCACAAGATAAAATAAAAAAAGAAACAAAAAAGAAAATGAACAGACACTGCTACAAAAACAAAGATATTAAAGTAAACGATAGAGTACTGTTACAATTTAATAGAAAAAACAAATTAGATAAATACTGGGAGGGACCCTACAAAGTAACTAAAGTTAGTAAAAATAAAACATCGGTCGAAATAAGGAGACATGGGATTAGAGAGTGGGTAAGCTGCAGAAGATTAAAGCCTTTACCTCTGTGTGAGGAGGAAGATAATGTCGAGACCCAACTTCCCCGACAAAAAATTTCCCAAAAAGGAAATTTACAAGACCTGGAAAAAGGTCTAAAAATAACAAAAATATAAATAAGAAAATTCAGGAAAATTATGGAGGTAAACAAATTAAATAAAAACATGAGTAAGAAAAAAATTTATTTAAATTGTAAGTCTTTATATTGTCAGTTCCTTTCGGACCTTGGATGTAACTTTCCAAAGTCCGACACGCTTATTCTACCATTTGAGTAAAAAAATTTAATTTACTCTCGTTTAAAAATATAATCTTTTTAACATCTCCGCTTTCCATTTTAAAAATAGACTTTGAAAAACCAAATCTGTATTAAAATGAATGGTTTTGACGGGGGATTTTAAGTAGGATTAAATACAAACGTTTTTTATTTTTGGAATTCTTCTAATTTTATTAATAGCAAGTATAATACCATTCTCTTTCTCCGGTTCTTTCGTTTTTTTATGGATTCTTTTGGCGGTTTTTCGTTATGAATCAAAATTTTCGATATGATTGAGGAGAAGACTTTTTGAGTTTGCCATTATTGCACAGATATTCTATAATACCTGATTTTTAATATTTTGCTTGAAATTGGAGTAAATTAGAAATGTGACATCCGCTTATCAGTGATATTTTTATGTTAAAAAATCCAAATTTTTTCATTGTCAAAGTTTCGAATTTTTAGGTGGTTGTGAGTTGCATAACAGAGGTATTTATGTTAATATATATTTGTCAGGTAAAAATTCTTTGAACAAAGAGACGTAAAGTTTTCTGGACAATGTGTTTTTTTTTGCAAAAAAAAAAGAAAATAATACAAAAAAAGTTAGTATATATCAACAAATAAGATTTTTAAAAAAGTAAACTTTTATCCCAATTCGATGTAAATTATATTTCCCATTTCCCTGTAAAATTTTTCAGCGAAAATACACATATTTTACTTAAGTACAAAAGTTTGTGTTTTTTGTTGCACAAACTATAGGCGAAACAAGGGGTATATATCATTAAAATTACCATAAAAAGACATCTATTAAAAATAAACAAATTTGTTTAAATGTCTTCAAATTTATATATTTATACTTCAAAAATGATTTTATGTTTCTTTTGATTAGATAGAAAGTACACAGTAAAATCAAACATAATGAGTTTTAATCAAATTTTAAAATTAACGGAGCTAAAATTAATACATTAGATGATGCTAACTCACGTAAAAAATAACTTATTATTATAACAGCAAAACAACCTATCAAACAAAAAATTTTGAATTCAAAATGAAGGTAAAGACGCATTTTTGTATTTTTATCTGTAATAGCTCTTTTTAAAAGCAAAACTGGTAAAAAAATATCAATAATAATGTAAAACCCCACAAAAATAAAATTAAAAAATATAGAATTAGACAAAACAAAAAAGTAGGGATAAATAAAATACATAACAATTAATAAAAAATGGAGATCAAATATCTCACTTTCAATAAAATTCCATTTAGGAATATTACGTTGCTTATTTTTTATCAAGAATTTACACCCTTCAGAAAACGTTTCAAAAATTATAAATAAAAGCAATAAACTGTACCAAGAAATTCTAGTATTAGTTAAATGTGCAGTGTTTCTTGGAATTTCTCCTAATAACTGCTTATATAAAATACTTATGCAAGCAACAATAGATAAAAAATAAAAAAACAATGTATAGATACCAATAAATAAGAGGACTATAAAATTTTGAATTTTTAAGATTTTATCCAGGTTAAAAATCTTTCCTTTTTGATATCCTTTAACTATAGAATATATACACGCTAAAATATTAACACATATAAAAATCAAAACTTCTGGATGAGTAAAATACTTTTTATGCATTGAATATGTTAATACTAGAAATAAAATGTTATCACAGAAGATAAAGGTTTTTGTTTTTGATTCTGATAATTTAAAACTGTATTTCTTTAAAGATGATCTAGATTCTGATTCATTTCTATTCTGAAGTTTCATTATTTACATGAATTTTTTATTAAATAGAGATAAGAGATAAAGAATAGATTTTCTAATCTTAAAATATTTATTAAATATAAAAGAATATTTCGTAAAATAGATACTCAAATTTATTCTTAACAAAAACAATATATCGGCATAATAATCTAGAAATAGTAGGAATTGATAAACCTTAATTAAAATATTTTTAAAATTTTTTTATTCATTTTAAACCATGAAAATGTGTAATTGCAAAAGAAATTTTATTTAAGTTGAAATCTTAAATTGATTGAAAAATAGCTTAAGTTAATAAAATATACATAGTGATGGAAAAACTTTTTATTTTTTCTTCCAGAACATATTAATTATAATATCCCTTCTTTTTTTTTTAAAACTTAAACATTTATTACTTTTTTTTTAACAATCAGAATTAATTTTTCTTCTAGAAAATATTTCCCTTATTTCCTTAACAAATTATAATGAAATTTATTATAAAAATTAGTAATTCAAATGAGACACATTTGAATTCTCTTAAATACTAGTCATTTTAAAAATTACAAATTATTTATAGTATAAAATTATTACAAAAGAATCAATTTTTTTTATTTTGGATTTGTCATTTTAATATGCCATACAGTATGAGAAAAAAAAACCTGGGCAAATAGATAAATTGAATTTTTTATATAGATACTTTATCATAAAAATCTTTTAACACTTTATACAAGTAATGCAAATGTAAAGACAGTAAAGTCAGATTTTTATTCTAAAAAATATAGACTGATTGAATTTTTTTTGATTTTATTTAAATTTTAACAGGAAAAAAACCCCGGGCCACATTTTATTTAATAATTTGTGTGTCCACCCGATACTCTCTGAACTGCCAATACTCGGTTTCGCATACTCAACACATATTTCTCACACTCTTCTGTCATAATGTCATTCCAAATAGAAATTATCGCAGCTTTAAGATCCGCTTTATTGGATATTTTGAAATCCCTTAATCTGGATTTAATAAGACTCCAAATGTTCTCAATAGGGTTTAAATCCGGGCTTTGGGCTGGCCAAGTAAGCTTTTTTATATTGTTCCTTTGAAAAAATTCCATTGCCAATCCCGAGGTATGCTTCGGATCGTTGTCTTGCTGGAAGGTATAATTTGAAAGATTCATCTTTTCGGCGGAGGCTTTTAGAATATTGCTAAGAATAGAGACATACAAAAATTTATCCATTGTTTCTTCTATAAAAACCAAGTTACCAGTTCCCTTTGCGCTTACACAACCCCAAACCATAACTGACCCGCCACCGTGTTTAACCGTAGGAGATAGATTTTTCTCAGAAAGTCTGGTACCTTCTTTACGATAAACATAGCTGTTTCCATCAGACTGAAAAATGTTAAACTTACATTCATCTGACCAAATAACACTTTTCCAGATGGCATCATCATAAAAAAGCCAGTCCTTTGTAATATTGTTTCTTGCCTCTTTGTTTTTTGCAGATAGAAGAGGCTTTTTACATGGAACCCTAGCATGATAACCAATTGAATTTAAAAAATTTTTTACAGTTCGGCTAAATAGATCTTTCAGAGTTTTTGTTTTTAATGCCGCTGCGATTTTAGGGGCAGAAAGTTGGGGCTCTCTTCCACTAAATTTTCTAAAATTATTAAATCTTTACCAGAAAAATTTTCTGGGGCGGCCTGATGTTCTTGGCCAAGTTATAGTGTTTCTTTCGTTATAATTTTTTAAAAAAAAGCCCACAGTTGACTTCGGAATATTCATTTTTTTCGCAATTTCTCTTTGCGATAAATTTTGGTCAAAAAGAGCAATTATCCTGCCCTTCATAAAATCTGAAAGCTGTTTAGTATTAGTCATAAGGGTATCGGTTGTTGTGTTTTTATAGATTTAGTTGGCGGTTAATAAGGAGGGATTTTGAATTTTCCCCAGGTTTTTTTTCCTATTCAAAATACTAAATATGCGGGAAAGTATTCACCAGGTCCCGACATTTCAAAAAAAAACAAATAGACAAATAACATACACATTTAATTTTGTTAAAAATCAGTTTAAAGAAAATTTATTAAGATAATATAATGTGTTTTAAATGTTTTTTTCGGCTGCCCAGGTATTTTTTTCTTATACTGTATATGTTTATTAGAGAATTAGAATTCTTGTTATTTTAAAATTATATAAGGCGTGTCCTTAGTTTCTTATATACAGTCGTGGAAAAAAAAAACCGATCATGGATTTTAAACTTATTATGACAATTAATTTCATTGCTTTTAATAAAAACAAACTTTTTTTGAGCTTAAATAAAATTTTTTATGTTTAAAATTTTTTTATAGAGGGGTATAAAATTTTTTTGATTTATTTTTATTTTTTAGTGAAAAAAAAAACCGATCATTTACGAAAGAAGTTAAAAGAAATCATTTTATTTTAAATTTTATTAACAAAGAAAATTTAAAATATCATTTCATGCTTAAATACGCAATCCCATTCTTTCCTTTCTTTTATAGTTTAACAAAAATTATATATTTATTAAAATTGGCCAAAAATTAAAAAAGTAGTACTAAATAGCTATTTAAAGTCAGAAAACAAGTGCACGAAATTCTAAAAATACATATAAGGTGGAACTATACATGTTTTAACAACTGTATATGTAATTTTACTAAGTTTTTGCAAAATACATAATATACAATATTTTTTGATGTTCAAAGAAAAAAATTTTTAAGGGGGTAGAAAATTTTTATTAATGACAAAATCTTTGTGGATAATGTGTACAATATAAAATATATTTGAATAACTAAACAATTATCTTTTAAGATAGAATTTATTTAATATTTTGTACTTTTCCCTTCATTTTTAATAATTTCTTTTAATCTTTTAGGCATGTTTAAAATTAGTTTCTGACAGAAATCGGGCGTAATACTATTCCATATATCTTGAATTGCCTTTTTCAATTCTTCTTTTTTCATGTTCCTACTTCCAAGTTTTGATTTAACATGAGCCCAAAGGTGTTCTATAGGATTGATGTCCGGAGATTGGGACGGCCATGGAAGAACCTAAATATTCGTTGAAATAAAATATTCTTTGATCAATTTACTGGTATGTTTGGGGTCATTGTCTTGTTGGAAGATAAAATTTTCAGACATACCCAGTTTCAATGCGGAACTTCTTAAGTGTTTTTTTAGAATATCAAGATATAAAAATCTGTCCATTATGCCATCAATAAAAAATAGTTCGCCCACACCTTTTGAAGAGAAGCATCCCCAGCACATAATATTACCACCCCCATATTTTACAGTTGGCTGAATGTTCTTTTGCTTATACCTTTCATTTTTCATTCGCCATACTTTGTTTTGACAATCATTACCAAAGAAATTAAATTTGGTTTCGTCGGAAAAGATAACAGTATTCCCAAAACTCTCGTCTAACAAAATGTATTCATTGCTAAATTCTAGCCGTTTTGCAATATTTTTTCTGCTCAATAATGGTTTTTTGCATGCAATTCTGTTAGAAAACCCAGAATCTCTAAGAAAATTGCGAATAGTTCGGTTAGAACAATGAGTATCATATGACTTTTTTAAGGAATTGTTTAGTATTGTAGAATTAATACTGAGCGTTTTGTTTACTAGTGATAACACTAGTTCCTTTTCCTTGTAGCTTAATATTTTTTTGCGCCCAGATCCATTTTTTCTCAGAAAATTACCCCGGGCTTTAAATTTTTGAAGGGCATTCTGGATAGTAGTATATGGTATCTTGGCAATCTTTGCTATTTCCCTTAAAGTTTTTCCTTCTTTGGGCAGATATAAAATGAATTCGAGAATTGGTTTATCTAAATGTTCACCCATTCGAAATAGTTAAAATTTGGTTTTATATTTTTAGAGGGAATTTGAGCGGCACTATTTCAAACCGTTATTTTTTAAAAAATAGCAATTAAAAACAAAAGAAGAAACAAAAAATACTTTATATATAAAAAAAAATTACTACCTACCCCCTTAAAAATTTATTTCTTTCGACATCAAAAAATATTTTATATTATGTATTTTGCTGAAACTTAGTAAAATTACATATACAGTTGTTAAAACATGTATAGTTCCACCTTATATGTATTTTTAGAATTTCGTGCACTTGTTTTCTGACTTTAAATAGCTATTTAGTACTACTTTTTTAATTTTTTGCCAATTTTAATAAATATATAATTTTTGTTAAACTATAAAAGAAAGGAAAGAATGGGATTGCGTATTTAAGCATGAAATGATATTTTAAATTTTCTTTGTTAATAAAATTTTAAATAAAATGATTTCTTGTAACTTCTTTCGTAAATGATCGGTTTTTTTTTTTTCCACTAAAAAATAAAAATAAATCAAAAAAATTTTATACCCCTCTATAAAAAAATTTTAAACATAAAAAATTTTGTTTAAGCTCAAAAAAAGTTTGTTTTTATTAAAAGCAATGAAATTAATTGTCATAATAAGTTTAAAATCCATGATCGGTTTTTTTTTTTCCACGACTGTATAAGAAATAAAATTAGAAAATTCGTTATCGCAAGAAATATTAAGAAAAACTCATATAGAATACGTAATATATACAAATAGATGTCTTATAATCTTTTTACCATTTTGAAAATCATTCTACTATTGTAACTTCTCAGAGCATTAAAATTTTCTTATATATAATATTTCTTATATATAATTTTTTTTGTATGGTAAAAGTTGTTCGTAGTTTCTTATATATAAGAAATTTTTTTAATATACAAAAAATATTATATAGGACGAATTATACAATATTTTATGTATAATAAAAAATACCCATAATTTAAAATGAAAAAAATAAAATGGTGTAAAAGAACTACTGAAAATTTAATTTCTTTGAGACACGATCCTTCTATGAATGAGAGATTCATACAAGCTAAGAATAACCCCAAGGCATTAAACAAACTTTGGGAAGAGATAAGTATAAACTTTAGAGAAGAGGGATGTGGCAAAGAGGTTAAGACAAAGTATAATAGTTTATTTTGCAGTTATAGGTTAGCTAAATCAGAAGCAGGAAAAACAGGAGCAGGTAGGTCAACATGGTTGTATTTCGATCTTTTTAATGAATCTTTGATAGGAGACTTAGAAATAGTTCCCTACAATTTTACTCAATGTGGTGCAGAAACAGACTCAACGCTCAATAATGATAGTATCCCCTCTACAGATAACAGCGTTTTTTATAAAACTAAGGATAACATAGTAGAAGAAAAGGACTACTTAGCGACCAACAAACCAAAAAAAGAGGACACGAAAAATAAACTTCTGAAATTAATTTTAAACAAAATGGAAAAGGAAGAGGTAGATAGTTCAGACAAATACGTCAAAAGTGAAGAGTTTGAGAAAAAAATGTGTAAAATGAGTAAGAAACTCGAAGACATATTATCTATTTTAAATAAAAAATAACACTTAATACTGTCTTTTATTTAAATAAATGTTTATTTATTCAGTTATTATATTGTAAATCCAACAGGACCCGATAAACATCTTGACATATCTTGTATTTTCACCATTCTTTAACAGAACAGAAAATCGTTTAAACTTATTTTTAAAACTTCCAAATACATTTTCAACTACTACACGTTGCTTTTCAAGCTCAGTTTCACTCTCTTGGTTTTCTGTTGTTGGTGGTGCCTTGATACCTACAAATGATCTAAAAGCAGAGTCAGCAACAGCATGGAATCCATTTCTGTTTAATTGAATACAAAAATCATAGAGACTGCTATTTCTAAAAATCCTAGAATCATGAGATGAGCCGTATCCGAATGTGATGGACCTGAATTTGTAATATGAATCTACAACACACAGATAGTTTAAAGAATAAAAGGATTTTCGGTTGTAATAGACTCCAGGGTTATTTTCGGGTCGAGGAATAGGAATGTGTGTGCCGTCGATTGCTAAGATGGTATTATTCAGTCTGTCCTTTTCCGAGAATCTACTTTCTAAACTAGGAAAATCAGCCTCGCTTGGAAGTTTTATGCTTCGACTAGCAACAGAATAAATTATTTCATTCAACCTAAAAATTATTTCCCACGTAAAACTTCTTGAAATTCCAAAAAATTCCATTATCTGTTTGAAGGTAAAAGGATGGCCTACATAAAAGATATACACCTGAAGCTGTCTTTCTAAATTTTTCAATCGGCTGTTGTTTTCCTGTTTAATAATGTTTAAAATAATTAAAAACTTTTGATATGACATCCGGAAGTTTTCTATAAATTGAAAATCTTCCATTATTTTAGTGTTTAAATGCCATGTTTGATTTAAAATTGTCCTTTTTTTCCGCTTTTGTAACAAAAAATATATGAGTAAATATTCATAACTTTTCATTATAATTTATTTTCTGTCCGGTGTTTTTTATATATTAAAAATATTTTTAATATATAACAAATTTTATATATAAAAAAATAAATTTTTTATATATAAGAAACTACGGACACGCCTATAGTATAAATTACACAGTAGCGAAATATAGATTATGTAGTGTTTTTATATTAAATGGGATAATTATTTATATTGATATTAAAACCCTTAGTATAATTAATATAAGACAGGGACGATTTATTAGAAATAATTAGTAGTACTGGTATTTATAAAGCAATTTATACATATACTTTGTAGACACAACAAAAAAAGAATCGTTTACTGTTAAACCCTTTTATCATATTTGTGTTGAATTTCTAAAATAAAGAAACTTATTAAAAACGAAAGAAAAATCAAGAAAATTCTGTATATTTAATAAATAAAATCTGCATTATAATTCACAATGTTATATTTTATAAAAATACTATTATATATTTAAAATTTTTTTTATATGATTAACTAATTTTGAACAATGTAACTAATTGATTTTTAAAAATATGATAATTATGTTTGTTAAAACAATTTATTAATATTTACTGATATTAGTTTTACAAAATTCTTCGTTATTACGAATAAACATTGTTTGTGTTTTAAAAATGTAATTAGTCTAAGATACACTATGCGAAAATATTAAGAAATATTCAAACTCCCATAATTCATCTTATCTCGACATTTTACTCTGTAAAATAAAATCTCAATATCTATGTCACATTTTAAAATAATATTCCATAATCGAATACTCTAAATATTCTCTCTCAGGCATTGCATATTTTCATACTGCGAAATGCCAATCATCTCAAAGGAGTGGAAATTATTATTGATTTAATTTTAAAGAGTCGAAATATATTACAGTGGTTTACACTAAAACAAGATTGTTTGAAGGGATTTCTTTTATATTGTTTATTCTCTTGTTCATCTGGTTCCTTACCGTTTAAAATATTTTTAGTGTTTTTTGGCTGGTTAGTTTTTACATGATTATTAAATGTATCACAATAAAAACTAAAATTTGAATAAAAAATGCCTTTTTTTTTAATATTTTATATCATAAAAAGAAGCATGTTGGTAACAATATTTAAATAGCAGATAAGAAAACCATTATTGTCTTTAATAATTTCTGATTTTGACAAAAAACAAAAAAAACAATGCTTTTTTTTTATCCAAAATGCATTTTACTTTAGCAAATTTGTAAACAATATTTTGATTATTTTGTATAAATATTAATTTAAATATTTATTTCAAAAAAGTAGGGATGCTTGAATTAAATAAAGATTCAATAGAAAAAGACAATATTAGTATAAGTTATTAAACTATTAAGATGATTTCAATTTATATAAGCAAATAAAAAAACCAAAATAAATTTAAATAATTTCTTATTTTGTATCATTAAATAAGCAATGTATACCCAATGATTAAATGCCAATGTAAAAATAAGTAAAATAACTGAGAATATTAAGGAATATACAGTATATTTTGAAATAAAGTACTTCATGATTAAATCACAAATATAATTAAAAAAATAAAAGAAAATTTCAATAATCTCTTCAGAATTATTCAATTCAGTAAACCGTCTTAACTTCGAAGAAATAACTAATTTATAAGTAATATGCTTTTTAAATAGATAATATCATATTTCAAATAAAAACAAGGTAAAATATAACTGGTAAATGTTAATCTAATATTAAATTTAAAATAATAAACAATTTTTATAAATTCACTGGAAAATAAATTAGTGTAAAATAACACAATAAAAATTAACACGTTGATGGACACTTGCATCTTTAGCCGTCTAAAACGAAACGGTCATTTATAAACACTGCGGTGATCGCAGCACAAATGTACATTTACCGTAGTACAAGCAGAAGCCTATTGTCGTGTTTTAGAAACAATTTTTTAGGTTGAATTTTATTTTCCATCTGTTGCACGACTTGCAGCATTAGTACGCATGTGGTTGCGAAGGGAGTAGTGCGATCGTGTTTTCTCTTGAGTTGTGTTGTGTTATTGATCATTATTTATTGTTTACATTGATAAGTATTTGTTTGTTATTGACTTTAAGCTTTAAATAGAAATAAATTTTAGCGTATTTTAATACATAAGAAATATTTATGGTTATACTGCTTACTTTTTGTTTTTTTATGATTTTGCAATTGAAATATAAATAAATAATAATAATATAAAATAAAATGTTTTATTCAATATTTACAGAAAATGGCCAGTTGAAAAAGACGGGCTAGGCTGCTGAAGCTTATTGAGGAAATGAGTAGTGTGTCAAGCAAGAGTGAATCTGAATCCGATGCTGACAGTGCTGAAAATAACACTTCGGGTAGTGAAGATGATGAATCAGCTACAGATGAGGAATATGAAGCACCAGAAGAACCAGAAAATGATGATACATGGCATACCAATACAACAGCTATAAGGAATTTTTCTTTTATACAGATGCCGCTGGGATTCTTTTAGATATCGACAAAAATGTTTCTTCAATTCAGGTTTTTGAAAAGATATGGGATGACCAGGTAATGGAAATGATTATAACATCTACGAATAAATATGGCATTAAACTTTGCAATCAAACACGACCACATATAAGGCATAGCAGGAAGGCAAATTTCAAAAATACTGATATGACTGAAATGAGAAAGTTTTTAGGTTTGTGTTTGTTCAGTCCCAGCTAAAATTCTCCAGCATTAGAAAACTCTTTTGAATTGATGCGTTACATTACCACCCAGCATTTCCTTCATAAATGTTTTGAAGGAGGTTTGAACAGATTTTGAGATGCTTTTGTGTAGAAAAAGAAAATTCAAACGACCCTTTAAGGAAAATAAAAATATTTCTTGATTTGCTTATACTAAAGTTTACGAATGCATATTCACCAAATAAAGCATTATCATTAGACGAACCTTTGTTTTTATTTCGAGTAAGGCTTTATTTTCGCATGTACATGAAAAGCAAAAAGGCAAAATACGGAATTAAATTATACGGACTTTGATCAGCTCAAGGTTATCTTTTGAACATAGAAATATACAAAGGCTATCGAGAAAACGATGAAAACATGACAACTATTGAAAGTCTTGTGATGCGAATGATGCGGTCCTATTTAAATAAAGGGCATCATTTATTCATGGATAACTATTACAATAGTCCAGCATTATCTAACAAATTACTTAGCAAAAAGACACATGTTACAGGAACTCTTCGTGCAAATAGGAAGGGTCTGCCACAAGAAATAACACGTCGTAAGCTTAGAAGAGGAGAACATATATGGCGACGCCAAAATGAGACATACGTGTCCCAATGGAAAGATAAACGAGAAGTGCTCTGTCTAACAACAGCTTACCACCCAAGTATGATAGACATACCTAACCGGCACAACAGGAAAAGAGAAAACCAATTGAAATAGTGAATTATAATCAGAATCTGTCAGATGTTGACAGAGCCGATCAGATATGTCTTATTATTCCTGTCCAAGAAAAACAATCAGATGGTATAAAAAGGTAATCTTTCATCTACTGGATGTAGCAGGGTGGAATTTTTACTACATCTTTTAAGAAAAAACAGGTTCTCAAATGAAGTTTATAGAGTTCAGAGAAGCAATCACACAATCTCTAACTGGTATAAATTATAAACAGGATGGAAGGACTTTGGTTAAAGTTAAAGGTGCACGAATCCAAACCAATGAAATGAACTACAATGGGACACAGCATTTTCCTGAGAAAATTTCCCGTCCTGAAAATTATCAGCGAAAAACATATCTTCAGCGTTGTAAACAACGTTATAAACAGGGAATAAGGAAGGAAACGTCATATTGCCCCAAAAATTGCATATCAAAACTTGCATTATGTCCTGTACCATGTTTTGAAACATGGCATATAGAAAATAATATGTAATTATTATAAAATTATAATAAATTTTTTGTCATTTATTTATTTTTGTTTGATTATAAACTAACATTTCGTGTAAACCCCAAAAAATACTTTTTTGAGCACAATAATCGAGAATTTGAATCATTAAGCTTGTTATTTACGTTTTTAAATTTGTGCTGTTAAGCTGCCATCGTCCCATTACTTCAAGTCTAGAGTGCGCTGGCGCCATAACGATTATGGCCGCAACCTAATTAAAGGTGCTGAATTATTCAAAATTAAGTTTATTTAAGCAGAAATAGTAAAGCTATACTTTAAATATTCTAAAAGTTACAAAAACACATAGTGTCAATTTTCGAACTTTGTTTCTTCCTACTGCCCTTCTATGTTTTTAAAGGTATTTTATATGTCGAATATATGCATGGTTGGTTTTATTTAGATTTAATTAAAAATTATCTGGTTAATTATGAAGAAACAAAAAATTACTTGAGGAATAAAAATTAAATTAAAGTATTTTTCTAAATTTTAATCATTTTTTGTTTTTTAATTATCAGTTATTAAAGAATTATCACCTTAATAAAAAGTTTACTGTTTTTAAATAAATAAAAAATAAAAAAATTATTAAAATATTTAAGAAAAGGGATTTTTTGAGAACCGAAAAAAGGGTTCAGGGCCGTAGAACTCTGTTAGATTTAATCTTAAAGGGAGTACCTTTAAAAAATAAAATAAGGTTATTTAAATAAATAAATATTTAAAAAGCATAAAATAAATGAAAATAGAATTAAACATTATACAAATAAGAACAATTTTGATATAAACATAATAGTACTACAATCTTGTTTTTTTAAAAAAATTAATATACAATTTAATTAAAATTTTTCAAATAAAAACCTTAGTATCTTCTCAAAAGCTGTCTTAATACTGCAACTGTCTCTTTTTTTTTAAAACTTTATATCTAAAAGCAAACTCATATAAAAATATAGGAATACTACTTGCCAATAAACCTCTTCTTCTCTTAATTTCGTACTTCAAGATGCTCCACAGATTTTCTATGTTATTGGTGTGGAATCCTTCTTCATTTTTGAATCTACGTGAGTGAATAACTATTTTATGAATACCGTCTATGTGGAGCACGGCATCAGGATACGACGCGTGTCCGTCAGTAATGACAATGGTGTTATTTCTTATATTTCTTTCAAAAACTGCTTTAAATGTTTCACACTCACGATTAGGAATAATTTCATATTTAATTCGATTTGTACCCTCTTCAATAATACCAATAAGCCAAGTAATGCCAGGAAAGTCGTCGGGTAATGTAGATGGATTGTCGAGTAAATCCCCGTGACATATAACAGTCTCATCTACTTGAACTTTTACATTTTTCCCACCTAATTTTTCTGTGTCTAAATTGAATTCCCTTTTCAAAAATATATTAATATTTTTTTTTATTTTTTGATACGTACTTTTTGATATGTGGATATTTCTACAGACGTCTTTTTCGAAGTTGTTTTCTAACCACTTGTAAATGGTGTACAAATAATCATGTATTGAGATTTTAGGCGTGCTGATATGTCGGTCAAAAAATATAGTTTCTGTTTTTCTACATTGAGGATTAATACACGCATAAAAACGCCTGTTCATATACTTATCAGATTTACCTAGTTTCATAACAGCCCTGCAACTTCGGCATCCACTCTCCTTTTTTAAGTATTCTTTGTGTATTAAATAATCAATCGCTGATTCTGTATTTAAAAATATCTGGGAGCGATCATTCTGCGGCTCATTAGAGAAAATTTCTTCTTTCATTTTATAATAGGGCTGTAGAACTCTGTTTTTTTAAAAATTCAAGATTTTTAAAAATTAA
>CM035597.1:9476921-9507764 GCA_020423425.1 Chrysopa pallens | reverse complement strand
CCTAGATCTTTAATTGATTTGATATATTCTTCGTATTTATGGGGATAATTATTTTTTATAAATTTAAATATATCAAAAATTAATTCTTTTTTGTCAAATTTTTTAAATAAATTATTTCTTTTATCCTCCTTATCCTTTTCCAACAAACATATATTTCTTGAAAGTTGATCAGCTATTCTGTTGTCATCACTTCCTATATGCATAATTTCGTAATCAAACTCATTCAAAAGTACCTTCCATCGACTAACTCTTTTATTTGGATCAAACTTGTTTGAAAGTAGATTTTTACTGTCAGTCTTAATTATTATTTTATTTCCTTGAACAATGTTACGAAAATGTTGTAAACTTCTCAATATAGATAAAAATTCCTTTTCTACTACAGAATAATTCAGTTCGGCGCCATGTAATTTTTTACTATAATATGCCAAAACTCCGTGCTCTTGATATAATACAGAGCCTAAACCGTAATCAGAGGCATCAGTATTTAGATAGAATGATTTATCAAAGTTTGGAAATTTCAAATCACTACAATCTTTAATTTCTTGTATTAAATCTTTCAATGCCTTTTCTTCCGAAGATGACCAAATAATTTTCTTTGATTTGTGGTTTAGTTTGTCTGTTAATGGTTTAATTTTGTCAGAGAAATTATGTATAAAATTTCTATACCAGTTAAGACATCCAATTAACTTTTGCATTTTCTTTATAGTGTTTGGTCTCTCCTCAGAAAATATTTTATTGTTCAAATTCTCTTTGATGATTTCAATAGAGCCTTCTTTTATTTTGTGTCCTAGCAATTCAATCTCATTTACTTTAAAAACACTCTTTTCAATGTTAAGTCTAATATGATGATCATACATTTTCTTTAAAACTTTATATAAATGTTTATCATGTTCTTCTTCATCCCTGCCATATATAATAATATCGTCTATGTAGACAAAGCAGTTATCTGATTCTTTTAAAATGTTTTGTATTTTCTGTTGAAATAATTTTGGACCCATTTTAAGACCAAATGGTACTCTTTTATAAACAAAGTTTCGATTTAAAATAGCGAATCCTGTAATATCTTGAGACTCTTTTGCTATTCTTAATTGGTTGAATCCATTCTTAAAATCCGATTTAGTAAAGAATTTGTTCTTTCCAAGTAGTTGTATATTTTCAAATATTTTTGGTATTCCAGTATTCAAATCATGTAAATTTAGATTAATCTGTCTGTAGTCTATTACCAAACGGCATTCTCCATTTTTCTTAGCAATAATAAATCCTGGACTAGAATCCCTACTATTCTTTTTTTAATAATATCTTCTTTTATTAATCTTTCTATTTCTTTTTTAACTGTTGGAATGTATTTATATGGTAAATAGTATTGTTGTGATTTTACGATTTTGTTTGCATCTATTTGTTTAATTTCTACTGGTGAAGACTTAATATATTTAAAATTATCATTATTCTTTTTATACTCATTTAATAAATGTAAAAGGTCATCCTTATCTTTATTTAAGAAAAATTTATCAATTAATTCCTTGTCTAAGGATTGATTATACTCGTTTTGTTTCTCTTCAGCTAAGATTATTCGTCCATTAAACTTTACCTGTTGTTTAGTAAAATCAATTACACCATTATACTTCATTAAAAGGTCATTTCCCAACAACAAATCAACTGGTAAACTATCTAAAATGTAAAATGAATCTTCAAACTCATTAGTGTCTTCATTAAATCTTATTTTTAAATTACATTTTTTTGAAATTATAATGTCTTGTCCATTTGCGGCTAAAATTTGTATACCATTTACTTTTTCAAAGGGTATATTTAGTTGATTATAAACCTTTTTGCTTACATAGCTCTTAGTTGAACCTGT
Organism: Chrysopa pallens; assembly: GCA_020423425.1. Lineage (NCBI taxonomy): Eukaryota > Metazoa > Arthropoda > Insecta > Neuroptera > Chrysopidae > Chrysopa > Chrysopa pallens. The sequence goes on along the minus strand of CM035597.1, from coordinate 9,505,909 downwards.
GTCAAATATGCAATTAAAATTTAAATTAAATATTTTACAAGGTATTTCAATCATTTTAGTCTGGAAAATTTTCTCCGTCAGTACTAATCCTTTTTCATTTTTACTCTTATCAAACTTATCTGATTTTTTGTCAGATATTTTCCATTCCTTTTTTTTTGTTCTTTTTATACAAAACACAGTCTTTCAAGTCATGAGTTGTGGAGTTATGTATCTTACAATACTTGTTTGGTTTGTAGCTTTGTTTAAACCTTAAGTTTTCATAATTATCCACACTAATTTTATGTTTTTCATATTTAACTTGACTTTCTTTAATTTTTAATAATAAGTTTTTTTCTAAACTAATTAAATGATTAATTTTATCTTCTAAGGATAAATTAATGTGTTTTGAAAGTTCCAATGAGGTAAAAAGACCCAATCCCCTTAAGAATGTTTCTTCATATTTTCGGGAATATTCATTCTTAGTTAATTTAGCAGCAATGCTATATGCATTCAATTTGACTTTAATTTCATTTAAATACTCATTTAAATAAATAAAATTTACTTGTTTAACTTGATCCAACTCATTCAGATAAATGGTTAAATATTCTTTAGGATAAAATAAATCAATTAAATATTCTCTGTATTCAAGATAACACACTTCTTTTACTTGAAAATTAATATTTAAATATTTTAACAATTCTTTCAATATTATAATGGACTCTGATTCTGTCCATGCAATCAGTTCTTTAATTTCTTCAAACTGAGCTAACCAAGTATTTATGTCTTGGTTCTCCACATTGGTCACGTAACTCAACTTCTTCTTAATGGTTACATTTGTGCCTGGGAGTTTAATATCAAATATAAGATGTTCTTCTGAGACTTCTTTTTGATTTCTCATGTTGTCGTTGTGTTGGTAAGTATACTTAGTCTTATCATTGTTACCATTTCTTGTTTTGAATTCAAAAATGTAGGGTAACTTATTATGTTGAATAAAAAATTCAATGAGATTAACTTTATTTAATCTTTGGGGAGGCATCCCTAAAATCAGCTGCCCTATTTATAGTTTTGGATGGAGGGAAATTGGGCGGTAACTTATTACAAATTAAATTTGATTTAATTTCAATATTATTATATTTTCCCTTTCAAATATATAAGAAAAATAAATAAAAAAAGATGGGTAATTAAATGTATTTTAATGATAAAAAGGAAACAGAAAACTTAAAAAAGCGTCCAGAAGAGATGCGAGACAGTTCAAGAGGAATATCCTTATACCTCAGGTACCTCTACAGTGGTCAATGCATACGACCACATGTATCCTCTAAAAAATAAATTTCGTTAGGGTTTAAAATATTATATTTCACAACCAAGAAATACTTTTAGTTTATAAAATAATTTAACATTTATAAACACTTTACATTATTTTGAATATGTTTATTAAACTTATTATCTAATGTTATTATTTATGGTAAATAATTAATTGTTATAACTTACTCTAATTAAAACCTGTAATGTAAGGTAGACTTAGGTACTAGAATAAACAAGGTGGATTTAAGAGAGTGTAGGATTGCAGTATCTAAAGATAATACTTAATTGTATATAATTATATTTTAACATATGTTTCTCATTGAATGGGTAATTACATTATTGTAATATGAATGTAAAAATTACTAGAAGAATATTCAGCAAAATAATTAAACAAAGTATTTTAAAAAAGTCTTATAAGAACAAACACAGTGTTTTTTTACAATATATTTTAAGATTCATAGATCTTTGATATTTTTATTTAAATACTTTTTTTTTATAAAATAATTAATTTAATTTTGATTAATTTACACCATAAAAAAATAAATTAGTTAAATTTTTTTATTACCCAGGAATGAGAGGTTACCCCTTCAACAGATTCTGTTTAAATCAGTTAGATGTAAAAAAAAATAACACTGTCATTACTAAAAAATTAAATCATTTATTTTATTAATCATTTATTTTATATTTTATATTTTAGTAGAAAGTAACATTGTGTTAACCACCAATTGAAATACAACAGATAAAATGATTTCTTTTTTAGCTTGGGTATAAATTAAAAGCACTGTTTTACAAATATCACCTACAACCCAGAAGAAAATAATTCTTTAGGTAAAGGTCTTTTATTACTTTTCTTATCAAACTTATACAAAAGAAGTTGTGCTAATCCAACAGAACTCTCTAATAAAATATTACCAGTAATACAAAGTGAAAGAAGTAACTCAGAAGAGAAATAATTGACCAATAAAAGAGACATCAATGCTGTAGAAAATAGCTGTAAATAAGAATAGAACACTCCTTTACTTCTGTAATAATATCCTACCCTAAAAAAATTATGTTCATAGTTGCTTAGCTCATCTTTGTACATGTAAATTAAAGTGGTGTGCACTGTGATGGTTAAGAGTGCTTGGAAAGAGTAACATTAAAAAACATTAAAAAACATTAAAAAACATTAAAAAACATTAAAAAACATTAAAAAACATTAAAAAACATTAAAAAACATTAAAAAACATTAAAAAACATTAAAAAACATTAAAAAACATAAAAAAAACATTAAAAAACATTAAAAAACATTAAAAAACATTAAAAAACATTAAAAAACATTAAAAAATAAATAAAAAATGAATAAATAAAAAATGAATAAAAAAATTAAATTTAAGAATTAGTTAAATAAAAAATAAAAAATAAAAAATATAAAATATAAAATATAAAATATAAAATATAAAATATAAAATAAAAAATATAAAATATAAAATATAAAATAAAAAATAAAAAATATAAAATATAAAATAAAAAATAAAAAATATAAAATATAAAATATAAAATATAAAATATAAAATATAAAATATAAAATATAAAATAAAAAATAAAAAATAAAAAATAAAAAATAAAAAATAAAAAATAAAAAATAAAAAATAAAAAATAAAAAATAAAAAATAAAAAATAAAAAATAAAATAAAAAATAAAATAAAAAATAAAATAAAAAATAAAAAATAAAAAATAAAAAATAAAAAATAAAAAATAAAAAATAAAAAATAAAAAATAAAAAATAAAAAATAAAAAATAAAAAATAAAAAATAAAATATAAAATATAAAATATAAAATATAAAATATAAAATAAAAAATAAAAAATATAAAATATAAAATATAAAATATAAAATATAAAATATAAAATATAAAATATAAAATATAAAATATAAAATAAAAAATATAAAATATAAAATATAAAATATAAAATATAAAATATAAAATATAAAATATAAAATATAAAATATAAAATATAAAATATAAAATATAAAATATAAAATATAAAATATAAAATATAAAATATAAAATATAAAATATAAAATATAAAATAAAAAATATAAAATATAAAATAAAAAATATAAAATAAAAAACATTAAAAAACATTAAAAAACCGTGGTAGGAAGATTCGGCGATTAATTTAAAAAATTAAAATGAAAATAAATTAATTGTAAAATATAAAAATATTAAAAAATAAATTAATTATAAAATATAAGAACTCTAAAAAATAAGTATTTATAAATAAAATCAGATTATTTAAATTATAAGTTTAAGTTTATTCACCCAACAATTAAATTTAAAAATAATATAAATTCCAAACTAATCTAAATACAAATTCTTTTCCATAATTGTTATTTAAATTTTGAACCAAAAATGTTTTAAGCCTTTCTTCTAATTTAATATATTTTTTTGACTTGTACAAATTTTCTCCATTTTCTTCTCTAATGGTTTTAATACGAATTGCGTCTTCTTCAAATTTCAATTTTTCAATTAATTGATGTATACTATATGTGCTACTATTAAAGGTTGACTTAAAAATCGAGTGCCACCCTTCAATGGCATTGTTTGTACGAACAATATTTTCATTAAGAACATTTCCATAATGCCACAATTCAACTGAATATTTAGGAGAAGAGTTTATATCTCCTATATAATTATTCAAAAAATATACATATAATTCGTCTAATATGAGAGGGAATTGCTGATCACCTTTAATTTCAAAAAAAGTTTCTCTTAATTTATCTATTCTCACGAAGGCTAAAGCTACTAGGCATTTACAATATTTTTTAATTAAAACATCTGTGTTATAAATATTTTGCAAACCATAATATTGTATTTTTCTATATATGGATTGTCCCAGGTGAAATAGGCATCCTGAAATTTTACTCCTGGGGAAACCTTTTTGAAATGCCATCATTGAAGAATATTCAAAATCGCTCTTTATAGATAAAGGACTCGGGATATCCGTAAGTTTTTTCAAAATTGCGATCATACTGTTATAAGTTTCGTGTTTTTTATTCTTTAAAATGGAAAATACTACAGGGAAAACATGTCCTCTTTTGATAAAACTTATTGTGAATAATTGGTAATATGGCGCAGGCACGAAGCTAAACGTGCCATCGATACACCAATGTAAATTGCTTTTCAATTTTTGTATCATCGGTTCAGAATAGAAGAGCAGAATATCATTATTTACACCAATACTCCTGTAATTATCAGGTCCATATTGATAAAAAAGATTGCCAGTACAAGTAGACGATAAGGCATGCGATAACTTTAATGTTTCATAAATATATGGCTTGGGATTTCTTTTTTGTGATTTATAATCATTTAATATTTTTTTGACTGTATCAAAATTTCCAAGAGAGACGACAATTTCTTCAGAACTTCCTCTTAAAACCCTATTTATTATTTGCCTCGTAGAAGTAAATCCAAGATCTATTTGCTTCTTCATCTCATCAATCTTCATCCTTCTTAACACATCATTTCTATTAGGCGGATGGGAATGTGTGTATGTAACCATAAAACTCACAAAATTGGACACATAGTCTAAAGAAGAGACTGCTTTTCCACTGCATCCCTCTTTAATGCATCGCCAGTTTACGGAAGAAGTGTTAGTTCTTGATTTCCGGTATATGAAAAAGTCTTTTATTATTAAATCCGCGCCCCTGGTACTTTTGATTAATATCATCATTTAGGTTCAGCGAGTTTTTTTTATTTTTTAATTTTTATATATATTTTATTGATAAAATTTATATAAAAATTAAAAAATAAAAAAAACTCGCTGAATCTTCCCAGCACCTAAAAAACATCAAAAAACATTAAAAACATTAAAAAAAAAATAATAAATAAAAAATAAAAAATAAAAAATAATATTTTATTTTTATTTGACTTGTAAAACATTTCTCTTTTATTTCTCTTTTTTAAAATAGTAATGCTAATCCACTTTCTAATCATTCTATCAAAAATACCTGTTAACAAAAACATAGTAATATCATTTATAAAAGATTCACAGTTACACTTTGTGGTGTATAACAATATACTAAGATTAAAATACATCCCACCAGGTATTTATAAACCATCAGATCCAAACGTATTGAAAGCAGTTTACATAAAAGATAAATACAGATTGAAATTTACTGATAACTCAGTTTATAAATCAAATTCACCTGTTGTGAAGGCTGAGTCATTTGATGTACGAGATACAGGATTTCTGTTTGATATAATTGAGACTCCTTTAGGGTTTAATATAATGACGAATGATGGGGATTGTTTGTCGAAAGGGGAGCTTATTAACCCTACGGAAGGAAATATTGTGCGTGCGGAAGGGTGTGATGGCAGTGAGGATCAAGTGTTTATGGTTAAAGTATTGGAGAATACTTACCCTGGGCCTGAAACACAAAGTACTTTAGGGTTTAAGAATAAGAATCTTAGTGATTTTGCTAACAAAGAAGTAAGAAGTTATAAAGATTTGTTAAATTAAATTATTTCTCTTTTTTACTGAAAAAATCCTTAAAACATTTTTTTACTTTTAAAAAGTGTTTTTTTTCTAATTTAAATTATCATTTGTATTTAAATTAAAAAAAGATAAACATATTAATTAATACCAAAACATTTATTATCTATTTTACTAATAAAATTAAACAAAATAAAATTAGAATAAAATTAAAATAAAATTAATAATTTTTATAACTTCTATTTATTAATTCACGCTTCTTCTTCTTCTTTACCTTCTGGCTCAGCACCACCAATAACCTCTTGTTCAGCTTTATTCTTCTCTGCCAATTTTCTCTCTTTCTCTGCTCCTTTCCATGGTAAAAAAGCTAATACCCTATCAGACACCCCATACTTCATCACAAACATACCTATCGCCAATAAAGTTAGCAGAATATTAAAAATATAAAATTTGCGGAAGATTCCTACTTTCTCAGAAACAGCTAAATTTTCATCTTCCATTTTACCAGTAGAGAATAATGGACCAAACAAAACACCACTGAACATAGAAGCTATCCCTACAAACACTCCGTAATAAATCATCTGGGAAGTGGCTTTTACCTCAGGTGGGCATAAAAGGGTGGCAAGTTGTACTCCACTGATATGTGTAAAACCAAAGTTAACACCTTTAAGCAACTCAAATGCACAAGAAAACAGGTAAACGTGTGGATGGGTAGGTGGTAACAAATAATAGCAAAAGAATCTTAAAAGTGCTGCGAACTGAGCTATGAGTAAAGGCCAATACAAACCAAAAGTGGTTGTAATCGAAGAAGAACAGAAAAATAAGATTATTTCTACTAATACCCCAAAAAATGAACAAGTAAAGATTGGTAAATTGTTAAAAATTTCTATTGGCTTAAGTATCAAAGGAAAATTAACTTTATACCCCTCTAATTCTAATACCTTAGTCTGATAAATTGATAAGTAAGTGGTCATTGATGCTCTACAAACACCATTTAAAAAAATTACCAAAATAAAAAACAAGTAATTGAAATTAGAAAGTAATCTTAGAAAACCATTAAACACATTTTGGGTTGTGGTACGTACGTTAGGTGATTTTATGAGTGTTAACGTACAAACAGTTGCTATGAACGTAGAAAATAATTGGAATGATTGAAGTTTACCAAATTCATACACTGTTTTACCATCCACCTTCTTTTTTGCTAACATCTCTACAGAGAAATTAGCTATTAAGTAGCCAATGGTACCCCACATTCTTTGTCTACCATAAGTTTTAGCACCTATCCCAGGTATTTTACTAATGTATTCCAAGGTAATCTTATCAAAAATAGGCATAATAGAAGAATTAAGCATCAAGTAGAAGAACATAACAATCCAAAAGATGTAACTTTCACTTTTAGAGTAAGATTTTAGGTAAAATAGCTGGAAAAATGCGCAAGAAGAGACGATCAGTGCCACCAAAAGAGATTTAGGTCTGTTAAATTTATCATTCATAGCAGCAATCCCTACATTTGTGAAGAAAGTGAGGAATAACAAGAATCCCATATAAAATCCTAGCTGAGTTTTGTCAATGTGAAATTTTTCAGTGGCAAATATGCTCCTAAACTGGTGAAGAGTGAAGAATTGTATGCTCAAAACAAGATAAAGTACCTTTGTGCTTATCAGATATTTCTTATCAAGATCACTTAGACTCATGGGTTATTTACTTTAATTTTTTTATTTATTGATTATTTTGACTTTTATTACGTATAAAAATATTACGTGTATCTTTTAAGTATTACATTCTTTAAGTATTAATTGGTTAAAAAATTTAACATTTTTTAAAAATGTAAATTTTGTTTGACATAAAAAATGTAATCCATCAAAAAAAATTAACAAAAAAAGAACAAAGTATCTATCAAAAAAATATTTTAATTTTCTTTTTTTTTGAAAGAAAATTAAATTTGAAGTAAAATAAATAAGAAGAACATTGTTTAGCAATTTTTTACTTATAAATTGATCTAAAAAAACAAAATAAAATAAAACAAAATAAAATAAAATAAAATAAAATAAAATAAAATAAAATAAAATAAAATAAAATAAAATAAAATAAAATAAAATAAAATAAAATAAAATAAAATAAAATAAAATAAAATAAAATAAAATAAAATAAAATAAAATAAAATAAAATAAAATAAAATAAAATAAAATAAAATAAAATAAAATAAAATAAAATAAAATAAAATAAAATAAAATAAAATAAAATAAAATAAAATAAAATAAAATAAAATAAAATAAAATAAAATAAAAAGTAAAAATAAAAAGTAAAAATAAAAAGTAAAAATAAAAAGTAAAAATAAAAAGTAAAAATAAAAAGTAAAAATAAAACAAAATAAAATAAAATAAAAAGTAAAAGTAAAAAGTAAAAATAAAATAAAATAAAATAAAATAAAATAAAATAAAATAAAATAAAATAAAATAAAATAAAATAAAATAAAATAAAATAAAATAAAATAAAATAAAATAAAATAAAATAAAATAAAATAAAATAAAATAAAATAAAATAAAATAAAAAGTAAAAAGTAAAAATAAAATTAAGAAACTTTGTTTAAAAATTTTTTATTTTATAATAAAAAATAAAATAAATTACTACAATTTATACTCCCAAACATCCACTCTCTTCCCTTCAACAAGCCCTTTCCTGCTCAAAACTCTTTTATTATGACTCATCATCCTCCTAACAACTTTCCACACTCTATTATCACAAGTATACTTTTCCTTAACAACATTAACATTCACACTCTTTCCCTCGTAAGCACTTTGTTTAATTTTCAAAAGTATTTCATCATAAACCCTTAAACTCTCTTTTTTAAGTTGTAAATTTATTTTTAAAATTTGTTTTTTTAAAAAATAAGTTTGTAAGAAAAAAAAGAAAATTAAAATAAAAAATTCTAAAAAGAAATTGTAAAAAATGAAATTGTTGTAAAATAAGTTAAAGAATAGAAGAAGAATTAGGGTGTAAAATGAGAATAGTTTTTTGTAGTTTAGGGTGTCTATTTTTTCTGGGATAAATTTGTCTGTGGTTAGGAAGAGTGGATCGTTTTCTTTTAGTGGGGTTGATCTTTTTTTGGTGAATGGTGATTCTAATTCATGCGAATGGTTTGATTTATTTTCAATTTTGGCTGGTGATTTATTATGATTTTTTAAAGGTTTATTCTGATTAATCGGGGATTTATTCTGATTGGTCAATTTTTTATCATTCTGATTGGTTAATTTTTTATTCATAGGTGATTTTTTTCTAAATAAATCAACACTCTCATTTGTTTTTTTATCCTCATATTCTATCCCTTCATCATTAGGAATAACTTGTTGTTTTAACAAATCAATTTTATCATAAATATTCTTTTTATAGAAATCAATAAAAATATCTTTTTTACTGGTAACAGGAGGAATGTCTTTAATATTGTTATCAAATAAGATTTCTCTTATTTGATCTTTGGTTAGTTTTGTGTAGTCAAATGATTTGTTTAAGTAATCTGATTTGTTTGGTTTGTCTCTCATTTTAGGATTAAAAAAAATTCAATAAAATAAAATAAATAATATTATAAAATAAAATAAAATATAAAATAAAATAAAATAAAATATAAAATAAAATAAAATAAAATATAAAATAAAATAAAATAAAATATAAAATAAAATAAAATAAAATAAAATAAAATATAAAATAAAATAAAATATAAAATAAAATAAAATAAAATATAAAATAAAATAAAATAAAATATAAAATATTCAAAATAAATAAATATTTAAAAAAATTCAATAAAATATAAAATAAAAATAAAAAAAGTTGTCCAAATGATATTCTAATAAAAATCAAGAATTATATGGTTTACATTATAAAAAACTCTATAGATGCAGATTTACTAATAAATAACCATTTTAAATTTAAAATTTCAAAAGTAAATTTCAATATTATAAAATTGATATATATTTTGGTTGGCTGTAAAGATAAAGCTAAGTCTGGTTTAGATTACATAGCCAATATAAGTAGCTTTATAAATGCTTCAGCGCATAATTATGAGCCCGATTACACTGCAACCATTATAAAAATTTAAATAAATGAAAATTTTCTAGAATCAGAATTTACCTTAATAAGAGATATCGTTAATAAAACGTTTAGATGTAATTCGCTGAAAAATAATGTCATTCGAAATTTTGAGGCTGTCTATTGGTTTCAAGAGATTATAAGACATTTATTAAAACCACTAGGCCTTAATAATATGAAACTCTAGTTTTTCTTTTATTTATCTTATCGTGCTTTAGGAATTTATTTTACAGGTACGTCCAGATAATTATTCTTGGCTCGATGTATTTGATGATTTGATTTTAGCATTTAAAATGTTACAAAAACTATTCTATTTTATATTCAGATATTCTTCTATATTTTTTTTCTTGTTTTATTTTTTATTATTTGATTTATTGTTCAAAATTTATTGATAATTTTATCTTTATTTTAATTATTATTTTTTATTTATTTAAAAAGTTGTCGAATCTTCAGTTCAAGGATAATTTATTTAAAATAAAATATTCTCATTTATTAATGATTTTTATTTTTAATTTTAATTATAAAATAAATATTTTATTTTAATTAATAATTAATAATTAAATTATACACTTTTATACAGCAAAATTAATAAAAAATATCTTTTATTAGAACAACCAATAAAAATTTTAATAATAAATCAATGACTGTTCCTTCTTCTTAGTTCTTCATTCTTAAATTCTTCACTTTGTACATTAAACCTTTCCACTTCTTCAGAATTAATATCTTTATTTTCTTCTTCATTTAATAATTCATTTTCACTATTTTTCTCTTCTTCTATTAAACTTTCTTCATTTACTGATTCATTAACAATGTCTCTCTTTTCTTCATTTACATATTCACCAAACATTCTTTTAAGAAAAACAGGTGTTTTAAAAATGTCCACTCCAAAAGAAGGAAACACAAACTTAAAGAAATAATACACATGTCCAATAAAAATACCAACTATCTCCCCTTTTAACACTCTTCTCTCAGAAATATAAGAGAAAAGTGGTATCACAAAAGGAAGATAGAACGCAGGAAAGATTATAAACCCAAACAATTGTAACTGAGCATAAGGATTCTTTCTAGTCCAAACATAAGTGATGACTGATGAAAGAATAGGGCCTAAAATTACAATATTAAATACAAATGCACACAAATAAATCATAATAATCACACAAATTAAGAAATATAAGTAATCAGAGGTATAAACATAACTTTCTTCTAACATTTTAGAGTACCTGAACATAAAAATTATGTGTAAAATGGTGTCAAAGTTTAATTGACCAAAGTAAAATAATGAGGTTATGAGTCTGTGGCATTGGTTTATGTTAAAGGTTAGCATTAATTGGTAAGAGGATACTATTTCTAGGTATAATGATAAGGAAGTGAGGAGTATTAATGATACAAGTATTTTTGTTACGAATGGTGTATTGGTGATTAATGAGAGGAAAGGATTCTCTTGCATGGGTATTATTTAAATAATATTTATTTATTTTATTTATTCAATTATAAATAAAATAGTTGGTTACATAATAAATAAATTAATTGGTTAAATAATAAATAAATTTATTGGTTAAAAAGTATTTAATTATAATTTAAAGAAAAAATATTTAAAAATAATCAGAGGTGGATGATTTATCTATAAAATTAGAAGATATGACAATATTATTCTTCTGTGATTTGAAGTATTTCAAATAATATTGTCGTGATGAGGGTTAGGTAAGGTTTTTCTAGAAATAATAAAAGTTAAAAACAAATAATTTAAATAAACCCTAATTTTCATGAAAGATTTTTATAAAGTAAACAAATCCAAAAACCACGTCAGCTTGAATTCAAGAGACACTAGTGACAACAACTACAACAGAGACTCAAGACTAAGACATGACAACTGTCAAACACAGCACAGACCACAAACAACAAGTAAGCCCACACCTTTTACATTTGAAACACAACTAGGCAATAGCAAAGGACCTAGTATCACCCTCTACAAACTAGAAGATATCGATCCTGACACGATTGAGAACTGGCTAGAGCAGCTAAGAATATTATTCACCCTCTCAGTTCAGGATAAAGAGGAAAGAAGAGCAGTACTACGACTTCTACTGGCTCCACATCTTCATCACATCATACAAGACATGAAGGATACAGACTCTATGATTGACGCTTTGTATTCAGAAGCTTTTCCGCTTAAATATGCTTACAAATATGAAAACAAACTAAAAAACCTAAAATTTAATAACTTTAACAGTGTATCAGATTTTAAAATCACCTTTAACAAACTAATAAAACAATTAAACTTGAGTTTAGACAAAAACAACCAATTGTCGGAAAGAGAAAAAATAAACTTTATTGAGTCATCGATACCACAAAACACCCTGTACAAAATTTACAAGAACAACAACACATCATTAGAAGGAATATTTGAGTACTTAACACAAGAGGAGAGTTTAAGAGAACGATTTAGCAATAAATCAAACTTTAAAGAAACACACTATAATAGTAAGTATGATAAGAAAGAGTCCACATATAATAACAAAGTCTGGTGCAGATTTCACAAATCACCTTACCACGCTAGCAAAGACTGTTTTAGATTAAAAGAATTAAACAAAGAAAAAAGTATGAAAAGAGATCAAGAGAAAGGCAATAATAATTTCCTCATTAGTGAACCAGTAAAGGTTACAAAGGAAATCAATTTAACAGCAATTACAGATAACCAGAAGTTTATGTGCTTAATTGATACTGGAAGTACAAAGAATTTTATATCTAAAGAGTGCATTGAAAGATTAAATATAGCTAACAAGACAACCAAAGATGAGACACTTATAATACAAACCGCCAATAGCCACAACGAGCACATTAATAGCTATGTAACACTAAAATTTCACTTTGAACAGATACCACATTGCGAATTTACAAATAAATTTTATGTATTAGAATCATTACCCGTAGACGCTAACATAGGATACGAATTCCTTAAAGAAAATAATTCCCAAATAAATTTTGAAGAAGAAGTAATCAAGCTTAATAATTTCTCAATTGAATATACCGAATATGAAGATAAACAAATTGACAAAGAAATAAACAAAATTATCGTAGGTAAAAGCCTTCAAATAAAAGAAGAAAATAAAATAGCTGAATTGATACATGAAGCAGAGAAAGATAATCCTTCAATCGGTGAGATAAAAGGAGTAGAACACAAAATAATCTTGAAAAATAATAATCCAATAGCATTAGCAGAATACCCAGTACCATTTAAATTAAAGCCTGAGGTAAAAAAAGAAATTGATAGAATGTTAGAAAATAAAATTATTAGGTACAGCAACTCCCCATATGCCGCCCCAGCCTTTCCTATAAGTAAAAAGAATGGTAATATACGCTTAGTAGTAGACTATCGCCAATTGAACAAGATTACAATTAAAGATCCTTTTCCATTCCCGAATATGAGAGAACTTTTACTAAATATAAATGGAGCCACAATTTTTTCACAATTAGATATGGCCAATGGCTATCACCAAATAAAATTATCTGAGAAGGACGTGCATAAAACAGCATTTGTAATTAACAACTCACATTTTGAGTACTTGAGAATGCCGTTTGGTCTGACAAACGCGCCAAAGACATTTCAAAGATCAATGAACTTGATATTCAGTCAACTATCTTTCGTCAAAGTCTTTTTAGACGATATACTAGTATTTAGTACAAGCACACAAGAACACTACATACATCTTCAAAGAGTATTTGCTATTTTAAAAGAAAATGGCATAAAAATTAATTTTGAAAAATCGAAATTTTTAAAAAAAGAAATTATCTATCTAGGAAATATTATTAATAAAGAAGGAATAAAAGCAGATAAGTCCCAATTAAAGGCTTTAGAAAACATAAACTGCAATCCAAAGACACTCAAACAACTCCAATCGACATTAGGAATCATAAATTGGTTTCGACCGTATGTAATAAACTTAAGTACAAGAATAGCCGGAGTTACAGATAAATTGAAGAAAAATTCAATAACTAAATGGACAGAAAAAGACACTCAAACATTAAAAAACATCATTAAAGACATTCAAAGAAACACACAACTTTATTTTCCAGATTTTTCTAACCCCTTTAATGTCTACAGCGATGCAAGTAATGAGGGAATAAGTTGCGTAATCACTCAAGAAAAAGGAATAATAGGAATATATAGTAAAAAACTAGTAAATGCAGAGAAAAACTATACAATTGTTGAAAAAGAATGCATGGCATTAATACTTGGTATACAACATTTTAGGAATATTTTAATTAACTGTAAACTTATAATACATACAGACAGCAAGAATATCACTTATATTAAGGATGTAAACACCAACAGATACCAACGTTGGAAACTAATACTTGAAGAGTATGATTATGAGATAAAACATGTTTCAGCAAAGGAAAATCTTTGTGCAGATTACTTTAGTCGAAATTTTTTAATTATACAAGATAACGCTGAATTACAAAATAAATTACTTAATATTATATCCGACTTACAAAAAAGATCCAGATTTTATAACGAAGAAACAATTAATACCAAAAATTTAAGAGAAATAAGTTATGATAATAAAATCAAAATATTAGTCAACAAAAATAAACAAATAATACTGTTTGAAGATATTGCAAATAAAGCTTTAAAAGAAATACATAATGAATTAAAACACCCCGGAATTTTTAAATTTTATAACACTATTAAAGAAGAAATATATGCATTTAATTTACAGAAAAGAATTAAAGAGATAACAAACAATTGTATTACGTGCCTTAAATGTAAACACTACAGAAACAACATCGGTAAACTCGAAAATTTTATTATAACAAAGAACCCAAAAAATACAGTAGCAAGTGACATTTTAGGACCAATTATCGATTCAAATTATACAAATAATACAAAAAAATATATCCTTTCTGTGGTAGACATCTTTACAAGATATACTAGGTTATACATATTAAACAGCATTGAATCAATCGAAGTAGTAAAAGCTATACAAAAATTCATGAGAGAAGAATTTATCCCTATTAAAATAATTACAGATCAGGGAAGACAATATACATCTAAAATATTCAACACACTATGTAAAGACAGTAACATCAAGCATAAATGTATTTTCGCTCATACACCAACCGCAAATGGTATTGCAGAACGAATAAACAGCACTATACATGTAATCTTAAGAATCAACAAAAATCACTATTCACTAAAGGAAACTGTAAAACAAACAGAATTTCATTTCAACAATACATTTAACAGGAGTATTAACAATATTCCAATAAGGATTTACAAGAACGAAACCCTGTTTGGATTAAGACCTCAAGATAACATCAATTTATCAGAAATTTATGAATTCAGTAAGAAGATAAAGGAGTATGACTTAAATAAATCTAATATTAAAAGAAAGCAAAAGTCAACAATTGATGTTAATGATTCTGTTATGATTAAGACACACTCACCAAACAAATTGGATTTTATTTGGGAAGGACCTTATGTAGTGGAAGAAGCAAAGTCGAAGAACAACATATTCCTAGTAAACAAAGGTAAAATCAAGGTATGGCAGTCCATCAGAAACCTTCGTTTAGTTAAGAGAGGGTAGGATGTCGTGATGAGGGTCAGGTAAGGTTTTTCTAGAAATAATAAAAGTTAAAAACAAATAATTTAAATAAACCCTAATTTTCATGAAAGATTTTTATAAAGTAAACAAATCCAAAAACCACGTCAATATTTTACCAAACAAAATTTTAATAAAAGTACTCATAAAACTTGTTGTCTTTTCGTTGTAAGAGTATTTTCTGTAATTAAAACCCGAAAGGTTAGATAGACTTAGACAGTCAGTAGAATGCACGGGATGAATTTTAGTGGGTAGAGGCTTGCAGTATCTTGCACTGTATTTGGTTATGTAGAAACTTATTTTACCATATGGTTCATAATGAATAGGAGTTCTATTGTATACATAGAAGTTATAGAAATAGATTTTCGTATGAATTTTCCATCCTTAAGCAATAAAAAAAGGGTATATTTAATATAAAATTATCTTATTATAATTTCATTAAGTTAATTTATTTCATCTGTGCAATGATAATTAAGCTATCATAATCAATAAAATTATTTTAGTTAATATTTTTTATCTTTCTTATTAGTTTACATGTTTGATTTTTTGGGTTTAGAAGTTAAAAAATCATTTTATTTTTTGATTTTCGGGTTTTAAATTAAATATTTTTATTTTCTTGTATTTAATATTTTTTATAATAGAATAATTTTTAATACAAGAAAATAAAATTCATTAACCATTTTACTTTAAAATTAAAATAAAAAATTAAAAATTAAAAATTAAAAATTAAAAATAAAAATTAAAAATTAAAAATTAAAAATTAAAATTAAAAATTAAAAATAAAAATATCCTTCAATGTTCAAAACCAAATCATTAATCACAAAACTTTGCTCAAAACAACAAATATCCTCAGATCCTTTCACTCCACTCTCAGAAAAGCTAATATTCTTACAAAACAACCTAATCTCTTCTCAAAAAAATTACTACATCTCAAATTATTTGTCCGAACAACTGATAATTTTTTACAAATCAATTTTAAAAATATCTTCTCCAGAAAAGTTGTACATTCTTTTAGAATCATTTTTAAATAGAAAAGACATAAAAGAAATTTATGATTATTTTTATTATTTTACTTGTTCAGATTTAATAATTAAATTGTTTAACGAATCAATCACAAAATCTGTAGAGCTGTGGATGGTTTATGGGTGCTATAAGAATAATACTATTGTTAAGAAGAGAGAGTTAGAGTTTGGGGATTGTGGTTTGGAAAATAAGTTTCTAGTTGATAAATTGGTACCTGATGAATACAAAGAAATGATTTTGAAGGGGGGAGTGTTTATTTATTTTACCAAAAGATTCTTTTCTAATAAAATTAATTTTGACACGAAAGAATACAATTTTACCAATTTTAATGACATTTACAACATTTACCAAAAAAATTACTTAACTTTTAACAATCTTTTCTTTACCGAAGTAAAAAAAGAGGTAAACTTAGTTAAAAAATATATTTTAATGACAGACGAAAGCAAAATATCAGAATTTCTTATCAACAAATCGGATTACCCATTCAAAATAATCAAAGAAGAACCACTTACCTCCTTCCTAACCATAGAATCAACCTTTTCTTATGAATTTGATGATATCAGTTTAGAACTAGAATTCCCATTTCTAAAAATATTCTTGTCAAAAAGTAATTTAAAAGAACTGAAAATAATTTTCAGAATATTGCTACTACTTCATTATACAAAAAGAAAATGTGACCGAATAAACTCATTTATCATTGAACAGTTTATAAACGAAATTAATTTTAAAGCTGAACAAGATTGTTGTGATGTGTTTATGTTGATAAATGATTTGAAAGAGAAGATTAATTTTGTGTTGAGAGTTTTTTTAGTTTTGGGCAATAAATTTGAATTGATTTTGAGGATGATTGGGTTGATTTTGGAGAAAAAGGATTTGAGTGAGATTATTTGTTTAGTTGGGAAGGAAGATTTATCTCTAGGGCTCAAAATCTTTTTTGAAGAGTTTGATTACAAGGAGTATTGCAGAGGAGATGTTTAATTTTTAAATGAATATGTTAACGTAAATGTTTTTTAGAAATGAATAATATTTCAATTTAAGAAATTTTAGTTTTTTTAAATGGAAAATGTTTCATTTTTTTTCTCAGAGTGATTTTACTGTATTTTCTTAAATAATAATACAATTTAAGATAGATATTTTAAAAAGAAATGATCAAAGAGACATCTTTCTTTAGATTTATAACCTAAACTAAAGAGATAAGGGATATTTAGGTAGTCAATAATATAAGAGATGTGCGTTAGCTCAAGTTAGATAAGTCAAACATAGAAATAAGCATCATATATCAGAAACACATATTAATATCATTGTCACACCCACTGGGTAGCGACTTATAAAGTAGGTGTTTTAAATAAATTGAAACAATAAAAGTAGGTTTTCTTAAGGCTTTATTTAATACTTTTCTATGGCTGCTCATCTCAGGATGCGTTGAAAATTTTTAAAAAACAAATAATTTAAACTATTATTTTTGTTGTGCCGAAGGTTATAACAATCATTTATAAATAAACATAAGTTAAATTATAAGACTCTTTAATATTTAACTTGAATATTAAAAAAGATATTTTACTGTCAAGTCAACAAAGAAAAAATCAGTAAAATATAAATTAAAGAAATAACAAATTTTATTTCTTTCTGTTAAATTTATTACTAAGAAAGGTATTTTTAATCATAAAAAGAATATTACATAAAAATTGAATTAGGTAACTTTACTAAACAAAAAATTATTAATAAAAGGGCGAGTTCCTGTTATATGAGTCCCATTTTGGAGGGAAAAAATTTAATTAAAAAATTAATATAAATAATTAAAAAATAAATTTTAATAAATATTATAATTATGAAATAAACATTTAAAAATTAAAATATTAATAATTAATTATTTAATTAATATATTTCTGCTACAGCTTTTAGAAAGTAGTGTAAAATGGGGGTAAGGTCATCAGTTTCTTGTCGGGATAACCACATTTTGAAATCCAGATAGCTTATTTTAAAATGGTATCTCATTCCCCTTTTCTTTCTCAAATCATTTTTCAAGTTTCCAAAAAAACCCTCAATCGTGTTCGTATGGCAGCCAGTTTGTCGGTTTACAAATTCAAGCGAGTGGTTCACAGTGTAATGCAAAAATCTACATTCTTGAAGTGAGCTCAAGTTGAACGAAGAAGAAAAATACGCCGGCCACTGATCACTATAAATTATAGTACCTGGATTAACATATTTTTTGATTAAATTTACCAAAGTATCCCTGGTTCTGTCTGTTACTATTTCAGCAAACCACTTATTACCGTCTCTTTCTATTCCTGAGAACATCCAAATCTCTGGGTAATACTTATCCCTGTGATATTTCCTTTTTTTTGAGATCACTGTCTCATCTATTTCTACTATTCTATTTTCTCCCCCTATCTTTAATTCTAGAAATGGAATATTTAACAATGACTGACTGCATATTTCTGAGCAAAATTCAGACCAATCAGTCATTGTCTGCTTGCAAACATCAAGCATTGTCATGATTTTTCCAGTTGGCAAATCCTGAAGCCAAAAATAACACAATAATATTAGTTTGGATAGGGGGATCCTTGATTTGCTAAAAAAGCTATCTTTTCGTACTGAGTGTCTTGAACATTTTGATGGGCATCTCATCTCATACCCGTCTTCGACACCCAGCCGCTTTATAGTGTTCATTGTTCTGCCACATCTGCAGATAAAATTGGTTTTTAAGACTCTATGTCGTCGCAAAAAATTTATAATCGCTAATTTGTCATGACATATAGACATAAGTGTGAAGATGTCTAGGTTTTTCATAGGTAAAAAATGTTATTTTATTTATATTTAAAAAATCCATTTAAAAAATTTATTTATTAAAATTTATTTTTTAATTATTTATATTTATTTTTTAATTAAATTTTTTCCCTCCAAAATGGGACTCATATAACAGGAACTCGCCAATAAAAGGTATTTTAACTAATAAAGTTTTATTGGTATACTTTTATTTTAATTTTTTGAAACACTTTTAATTTCTGATTTTATTTTATATTTTAATTCACCACTAATTGATTAAACTCTTTGTTTAGTTATTTCAGTTGATTTAAAGAAATAATTATGTTTGAGACGAACATATTGTTTACAATAAAAGATGCCATAAAGGGAATATAAAAAATTGATGTTTTTTCTTGTAAAAAGACTTGTACCAATTTCTTCTTTAAAAGTATTTATGATGAAATTTAAATAAATAATAGATAAAATAACATTTTATTTGTTATATTCCTAAGGATATAATCCGAATACCAGGTGGTTTAAGTAAATTGATTTAAAAGAATAATTTTTTTGTTTGTTTTTATTCACTAAGGTTTTCATTGGGGTTTCTTTATTTTTAATTTAAATAATTAAAAATATTAAAAAGAAGCCTATCGCGAGAGTTGAACCCAGATGCTTTGTTATAGGCTATAACAGTATTAAAAAAAAGTAAGAAGGCTAAAGCAAATAACCTAAATGCATGTATTGATTTCTTTTATGTTCATAATTTTTTTGAGTTTAACAGCCTAAAAAATTTAATACTCTTTTAAACGGAAGTTGTAATTAAATTTAGGATTAGAAATAGAAAAAAATTAAAATTTAGTCAAAAATTGTAATTTTTTTTTATTTGATATTAGGTCATATTTTTTTGAATAAGATATTAAAATTATGTGATTTTAATAAATTGTAATATTTTTTTATATTCAATCTACAAAATTTTTTTAGTTCTAAGGTTGAATTTATTTCAAAACTAAGCTTATTAATGATTTAAAACGATTATTATTCTGTTTCTTCATGTTTACTTACAAAGACTAACATCTACAATTTTATATACAAGATTTTCTCAAAGTAAATATTTAAAAAAGTATTTTTCTGGTGAGATTATATATTTTATAATAATATTATAGTTTTGCAAGATTTTAGTTTTTTTTGAAAATTTTAATTATAACTTTAAAACCCATTCAATTAAAATCCTTTAATTTTTTTGGGAATTTGAGATCCGGATCTCTTTTAATTTTAGTATTTAAAATAAAAACATCAGTGCCAAGATAATCACATATAGCACCAATCACAATATTCTTTGCAGCAGTCGATAACTTTTTTAAAGCACTACTCATTTACTCGGTTTCATCAACAAAATCATTTTCGAATTGATTGATATTAAAAATAAAAGTTTTCATTTTTTGGTTTTTTCCTTCAAATTTGGTTAAAATATCAATTATGTAACCGGATAAAATTGCGTAGCTTTTTTTCAATCTGTTTTTGGATCCTTCAACTTTTGGTACTATAAGAGGAATATGAATTATTTTTCCGCGATCAAATGTCGAAACTCCATATTTTGTGATGCTTGATTTTGGGTTATGATAAGTAAAATTAGCCCATCTTTTGTTCTTGATACCATTGTTTTTTCTCATATATTCTATCAATTTGAAATCAGTAGTAAAAAAATTTTCGTCCGTAAAATTGAACAAAACAGTTTCCATATCTTTTGATACCAAATCCAAAAGCATTTCATAGCTATTTGTGTCAACATATGAAATGCTAGAATAATTTATTGAAAACTTGATTCCCAAGTTCAAGTACTCTTTGCTATGTTTTAAGGCAAGTGACTGTTTATAAGTATTTTTAAGACTGTTGAAATATTTCACTTTACCAATTTGTGATCGCGAATTAATTTCGCTTTGATTTCTATTACAGCCTTTTTTGTTAGATATTTCTTCCTCTACATGAGGAAAATATTTAGTCATGGTGTTTCCTAAGATATAAATAAAAACAGCCGTTATTCCCAATGTTATCAAAATAAAATTCATGGTATTAAAAAATTTTCAATGTTAAGTATAGCTTTGAGATAAAAGATAAGAATTTTAGAAACATTAAATAAAGCATCTATTATTTTTAATATTGTAAAAATAATATTTTTATACTTAAGTTAAATTATTTTTTGTTGTGAATCTAATAAATGTACAAAATCATTATTGTTTTCATTTCATTAGTCATAAAAATAATATGAGTTTTCATTTAAAACTTTCATAATTTTAGTGGGTCTAATTAGTAGAATTTTATGAAGAAATTAATCGAATGATGTTAATTTTTATTTTAGCATCAGGGGTTTTATATGTTAAAATTTGAATAATTATATTATTTATATAAAGAGTGTTGTGTCCAAATTAAAAGGCATTTCGAAATGATTTGATTTATTAAATTAAAACTTCTTATTAAATCAGAAAACTAAAATTACAAATTAAAACATTTAAAAATTATCAATAAAATATGGAATCAGTTAAGTTATCCACTAATTTAAAGAATATATAAAAAAGTCTTAATTTTTTTTTAAACTTTAAGAGTTTCTTAAAGAATCTATTATATTTTTCAAACTATATTTTGATGAAATGAAGGTAGAAATATTTTAATATCAATCCTAAAATTTTTCTAAAAAAATATCATTAAATAGATCGAATGAAAATTAAATTTTTAGTTCATCAAAACGACAATAAATTGGTTATATATGCTTGTTTGTAATTGTTAATAAATGAAAAAAATCATCATTTTTTTCATATTTAAAATATTTTAAAGATTATGTCTTTACAAAATTTAGACTGGATTTTTTTGTGTTGGGATTCTTTATCTAATAATTAAAAAATTTGCAATAAAAAGTAAAAATATTTTAATTATTACTGTGTCAAAAATCATTCATGTAATCCATTCAAATTAATAATAAATTTTAAATTTTCACAACAGAATAAAACTGCATCACAGACACCCTCTTGATATCTAAGAACGAATTCTTGAGCTGTGAAGCTTTTGTTTGCAGAATCTGAATATAAACACTCCTTGTACTCAAATTGATTAAGTGAAATAATAAAAGTATACTCATTGTCATCTTTTTCTAAAAAATCTTTTAAAACTCTTATAAGTGTATTTTTTACCAAATATTTAAAAGTTTCTAAATCACAATAAAGCTTTTTAAGATCTTCAGGATGTTGCTTCAAAATATGTAATACCTTTCCATGATCAAAATCTGATACAGCATAGGCACTTTCAAATTCTGTTGACTGGGGTGTTGATAATACACGAGCTGTCCCATTTCTTTTTTCTAAAAAACTATACAATCTTTTATCAGAAATATCAAAGTCTTTATCAGTAAAATTGATAATTACAGGAATATGCCCTTCATCGACAAAAGGAAGTAACAAATCATAATCTTCTGTATTAGCGTTAATAAGAAATCTTTGTTGAATTATCGATTGGCGCAAAGAGTTTACTATCTTATCACGTTCTGTTGAACTTGAAAAAGTTCCAGTCTTATTTTGTTTTAGACCACTTCCAAGAACTAAATATGTCTCCATAGTTTTTTCCACAGTATTTAAAGTAAGTAAATAAATAGAAAGACCCAAAGTCAATCCTCCAACGGCTGCAGCAAGAAGACATCTAGTTAAAAAATTCATGGGTATTTTTAAATTAAAAATATAAAATTGTTCTAAGAATATCAAATGTTCTTAGAAATATTTTTTTATTTCGATATCGAATTAATTGTAAATCAAATTTTTAATTAATATTTACTTATTTTTACTTCAAATATGAAGGAAATAGGAATGATAGACTTAAAATAAGTTATACTAAACAATTTTTTGTTCGAATTTAAATATTCCTTTTACTATTTTTTAAATTTATAAAAGAAATATTTAGATTATTTTCATATAAAAATCTAAAATAGTAATTATCAGAGTGATACATCAAGCTAAACTTAAAAAAATTTAAATTTTTTTAATGGTTTTTTAATGCGGGCATATCATAAAAAGAGTTGTTATTTAATGATTATTTAAAACTAAATTTAATCAAAAATTCACTTTATTCATGAGATATTTTAAGGTTAAAAATAAATTAAAGAAATAATAACCATAAAAGGGTTTACATTATAAATATCAATATATTTAAAAAATTTTTAATAAAAAAACATTTAAAAATAAATTTATCTTTTCCAGAAATTATTTTATATTTTTGAAAATCTTTATTTTGATATATATTCTCCAATTTATAATTTTTCAACAAATAGAATGTAATTGATGCAAAGTTAAATAATTTAATAAAACAGGGAGTCAATTATTTATAATAATAAACAAAATAACAGAAGAATATTTTATAAGATTTTAAATTAACCACAGGTTAAAAAAAATAATAAGAGATATTTAGAAAATTTAAGAGAATCGATTTTTTATAATTTAGAATTTAGAAAACATTAACCAATGTCCATAATTTCAAATCTATGTGGTAAAATTATTTAAATTTTATTCATATACATCAATGAAAAAGATTAAAAAACACCATGCCATAGTTCTTCTATTTATCGATTAAATTTTAATATGAAGAACCTGTTGAAACCATTATTTTATAAAAAATTCCATTCATTTTTTATTACAAAATAAATCTGTAATTTTTAAGTGCTTTAGAAAATATGTGATTTAGAACCTCAATGTGTTTTTAAATAATTATCATTTCAACAAATGGATTAAGTTTATAAATTAGTGACAAAATATACTAGCATAATTTAATAAAAAAGTTACCATAAACTTAACAAATTGATAAACCTACTTTAAAATCATTTTTTAATACTTTTTTTAATTCTTTTTGTATGTTCCGATAAAAGAAATAAAAAATGATTGCTAATAAACAAAGATTTAATTAGTTTTTTACACCACAGTCATGTATTTTTTTATGTATTAAAACTAAAAATTTTTTTAGTTGATAAGGTACGCGTTACGATTTCAAATTTCATTTCTAAAAAATTAATTAAAAATATTGTTTTATTAAGATTATTTTATATGAAAACTTTTATTATGAAATGTTTAAAGCAATTCATTCTTAAAAAATTTCTAAATTACATTTTAAACATCCTACAAAGTTAAAATAAATAACGTTTAATTTATAACATTGAATATGTATCTAAAATATTTTTAAATAATTTAAAGATAAATTAAGTTTTATAATAGTTTATCAGAATAAAGCAACGATGAGTTTTTTATACTTTCAAATCATTTTAACATCACTTTTTTTATTTTTTAATTACACAACAAAAAGTTAAAAAGTAAATTATTTTTTAAATTATAAATAAATTTTTAGATGTTTAACTTTAAAACTCAACCCATCTTACCTCTTTTTATCATTTTAATAAAAAACCCCTTACATAATTTAAGAATTTAATTTTATCTTGAAATTTTAGCTAAAATCATTTTTTTAATTTCTTATTTTATCTTTTGTACTAAAAATATCTTGTTTTTTAAACATACCTTAAAAATAATTTTATTCATATACATATTTATTTAACTTGAAAAAAAATCCTTTTGAAACGATTTAATAAAAACAGATCAAATTTTTTAAAGTGTTATTTTCATATTAATTTACAAAATTACTTAATATCATTTTTATCAGGATTATTCTTACTTGTTATATTTAAAAAAATCTATTTAAATATGAACTCCTTCCAAAGGACCTAGTCCAACTAAAAGTATCTATTTTGACTAATTTATTTTTGTTTTTAATATTTTTGCATATTGTAATTTCTATAACTTTCTAGATGTGAAGATATTTTTATCATTTTATGATTCATTGGTTTTAAAGTATTAATATTAAATTTTTGTTTATTCCAACTATATTATATCAAAATTTTGTGTAAATATGTTATTGAAATGTTTGATTGATAAAGTGCAATCTAAAATAAGATTTTTAAAAAGGGTTTTAAATATGAATTTTTAGATTTATTTTGATAAGATTTTGTATATCAATATTATCGAATTTTGATAATTGTACTACTACTTTATTAAATTTACTTAAAATGTAAAAACATTAATTAAAGATATAAAAAAGAAAAAAGGTAATTTAGAAATTAGAGATAAAAAAATTCACAAAATCACAAACTTTAAATAAATTTTGAATGAAAGAACGATTAAAATATAAATTAGATAAGTTTTCAATTATGAGTGTAAATAATTATATTTTAATCATCAAAATTCGCTCCAATATTTCTAGTTGCGCGATCTAAAAATATATATAACAATTTTTCAAAATGCTTATAATCAACCCCTTTTTTCTTTTCGCTCAATAAATTTTCTAGTTCATTTTTAAATGCATTGTGATCGATTCGTCTATCACCCCTAAAAACAAATCTGCTTACAATTGAGCCATTAAGGTCTAAAATAATATGGCCAAGTATTCTAGGTTTACTTGCAATTAATTTGCAAAAACCATTCCCACAATGTTTACAATGTTGAATCATCTTATTTTTAACTTTTAAATTTATATTTTTTACAATTTCAACAACTTTATCTTCTATATATTTAATCTTTTTGCTTGATGCATTGAACCTAGAAGACATTTTGAGTAATTTTTGCATTGTCAAGCAGTTTTTAAATTCTTTATTAGTTTGATATGTGAAACTAAAAAGAAAGAGTAACATTATGGGCTATTTTAAAAAAATAAAATTTATATTATAATCTATTGATAAGGCGATAAAAGGATTTATCCTAAAAGATGATAAAAAATTCTTTATTGATTGTTTTATAATAAAAAAATGAATAAAATATTTTAACTTAAAAATTTAATAATGAAAAAACTATTCACGATTATTTATGTTATTAACTTAAATCTAATTATTTCAATATTTCTCAAAGTATCTTGTAATAGAAAATCAAAACCCCAATAAATACTATAATTATACTTTTATTTTTTACATAATAAATTAAATACTTAATCTATCGGATCTCAAATAAAAAAACATAAAATATTTCTAATATCAGGCTCCTAACTAAAGAACAAAATAAAAAAATATTTTTATATCTATTCTTTAAAATAACATTTAAATAAGATTTTTAATTTAGCTTAACAAAGATTGATCATAATGTAATAAAATATATATAATTGGTTTTATAATTTAGAATTAGGCTCTTTGACATATTTTGTTCTAATTTCTATAAAAAATTCAAAAATTTACAAGAAGATTTCGAGAGAAAAAAATCTAATTTATATTTTACAGGGTCACTTTGCTTAGAGAGCATTTAAATATTTTTGATGAAAAAAGAACTGATTTTTAAAATAAGTATATTATAATTACATGCTATAAATAGCAGAAGAATGGCCAAAGAAAGATTAAAAACAGAGTTTTTTTAAATTCAAGAAATTATTTAATATTAAAGAAATTCGAACTTCACTTGTAGCAATAAATGTTTAAAGCTTTCATTTAGTAAAACAAATTATTGATGATAATAAATCATATTTTACCAAATAAGATAACAGAAGGAATTAGGGGTTAGAATTTTGTCTATCATTATTAAAAGTATTAAATGCTAAATCTTTATTTATTTCTTGACCTTTTCTAGGTAGTCCTCTCTTCTTCGCTGCCATCCTCTTCTATTAATTCATCCTTATATATTTGCTTCTCACCAATCAGATAATTTTCTGCTTTTTCTAAAATAAAGGGGGATCCAATCATATTAGTCCCAACACAGCAAACAAACTCTTAACTAAAATTCATTGCTTAAGCAAAGAAAGGAATTAATTAATTTATTCTTGAATCTTTTTTTTGAAATAATTTCGGAGTCTCCAATGCTTTTAAAACATTTATGGCACTCTCAATTATGACAGAATTAACTACGTTTCTAACTGAATCGTCAAAATTAAAAACTCTTTTTTCATCAATATAAATCTTTAATTTTTTAATTACTTGACCTTCGTTTATATTGTGATTGTGCACAGAAGAAACCTAAAATATATTTATAATTTCACTACAATTTAGATTTTATTTAACTTAACCCTTATAATCTCGCATAATGCCTTTCTCAAATTGATTATTTCTCCTTTATCTATTTTTATTGTAAATATAATTGTTGTAAACCAACTGATATTTGTGCTTTTCTGTTCTAATAATATTTATCATTAATACAATAAAACCATTTTAGCGTATTTTAAAATGATAGTTAATGGGAATCGACTCATTAGAAAAAAGTTGGATCAATTGTCCGAGAATCATAAAAAGAGTACAACTTTGTTTAAATTAAAATTAAAAAGTTAATAACTTTAAAGTAAAAAAAATAAACAATAAAAATAAATTTAATAGTAATTTATACCTATCGTATTTAAAACATATGAATTTTCCATCGAATTAGCTGAAATAACTTCACAAACACCTTTTTGATATCTAAGTTTATATTCTTCAGGAGATAATATCGTACCACTTACCTGCAAATCATCCAATGAACATTTTTGAAATTGATCAAGTTTTATAATAAATGTTACCTGATTTCCATTCGCTTTTTTAAATTCTTTAATAACATAGAAAAGTATATCATAAGCGCGTAATGTTAAATCTT
This sequence comes from Chrysopa pallens, assembly GCA_020423425.1. NCBI lineage: Eukaryota > Metazoa > Arthropoda > Insecta > Neuroptera > Chrysopidae > Chrysopa > Chrysopa pallens. The sequence goes on along the minus strand of CM035597.1, from coordinate 9,478,079 downwards.
CTATATGACTAAGTGATTTCATATACTCTTCACACAATTCTAAAAAAATATGCAATACTTTTCCTCGATTGAAATCTGTAACAGCATATCTATTTTTATACATTCCATTTTCAGGTCTTTATATTTCTTTTCTCACGCCATCTGAATTTTCTAGGTAAGCGAATAAACCGGAATCACTAACGTCAAGAAGATGTGTCTGGGCAAAATTTATTATGACAGGAACAGAATCATGAGAAACATGGCGCACCATTTCTGAATAATTTTTTGTTTGAATAACCTTATTTATTTTAATTTCTTGGATTGATTTTACTTGTTCCCCTAATTCAACGGCTAGTTTATGAACTACGTCCCACCTATCAAATTTTTTAATATTAGGTTTTTTTTTAGTTATGGCCGGTGCTGCTCGACTTTTCTGAGGTTCTTTTTCTACTTTGTCACTTAAAAAAAGTTTATATGATCCCCAGAACATTAAGCCTATTGATGCTACTATTGCCCATTTTATTAAAAAATTCATGGGTACCCATTTTTAATTTTTTTATAAAATATTATTCTCAGAATTTAATTAACAATTAAATTTTAATTAAATTACTCTTAGAAAACTTATTATAAACTTTTTAATCACAGTTTTACCATTTCTGTTAATTTTTTTATTATAAGTTTAAATCACAAGAATGAGTGTTGATTTTAAAAAATAACTCTGTTATTTTCTGTAAAATATAAACATTTAAGGACAATAAATCCTTTCTCTTTTTGGTAAATTTAATCAAAATAATAATTAAATTAATAAAAAATATCAAAAATAAATTAAATAAATATTATTATTAATTAACGTTTCATTAATTTAAATATTACAGTCAACTTTTCCACTGAGTCAGTAACACTCTCATTTCTTAGAAACAAATCTAAATGATTATAATTTCTCAACTTTAAAAGATTTACTAATTTAGGAGGAAATTTCTTGAGTGACCGTCATTGTATTAACACTTGATTGTGAATTAGAGAATTATCTTTATCTACGAAATTCTAACTATGATTTACTTTATGATAAACAAACCCTATTTCTGATAATAATGGTAATTCTTTCAGATCTCAGTAATAATAGTAGAATCAGTGTTAACATTATATCTAATAATGTTATTAATGACTGCAGAATTAATT